>CM014271.1:43574329-43627162 GCA_004135705.1 Alloteropsis semialata
GGGCGGCCGGACCCGTCACCGGTCGAGGGAGGAGGCTCGTCTGGTCGGGCGGTGTCCCACTCGGGCAGGGACGCCGCAGCCGCGCCCGTGGCCCCCGTCCCGACGGCGCACGCGGGATCCAAGAGGCCCGCATCCCCGAAGGCCCTGGCGCCGACGGGATTCAAGCGGACACGGCCCATCTCGTCGAGGTGAGTGATGTTCTGTGTCTCTCGAATGGTTTCGGTTTTTTCTCGTAGTTACCATTTTTCTCAGCCGGATTCCCTGACTCGTGATGAACCAGTCGGGCCGATACCCCGCTCGAGGTGGCGCCGAAGAAGACGCTGCGCTTGGCGGCGCCATTGCCGAGGCCTGCGACGGAGCAGGCTGAGCAGGCGACGCCGGAGCCCGCGGCGGGGCCGACCGAGAAGGCGACGGTGGAGCCCGCGGTGGAGCGGGCCGAGGAGGTGACGTTGGAGCCCTCGGCGGAGCGGGCCGAGGAGGGGACACGGAGGGTGGCGCCCTCCGTGGAGGAACAAGTGCCGGAGGAGGACGGCAACAGCCCGGGAGACGCACTCCCCACGGGCCTAGCCTTCGCACAGACCGTCCCCTCAGAGGCGGCCGTGGCGGCGCTCCAAGCGGAGCTGGCCGGGGAGCTGGTGGAGGCGGCCCTACCTACTTCTCAGGAGGAGGAGGCCCGCCCCGAAGTGGAGGAAATCGCCATGTCCGGGGGCGCGGCGGGAGAAGATGGCCGCGGGATCGCTGCCTCTCCAGGGGCCGCGGTTGGCTCCCAAGAAGCAGAGGCGGGGATCTCCGGCGCCCGTCAGGATGCCGCCATCCCGGCAGCCGTTGCAGCCCCCGAGCCCTCCGGGGTGATCCCCCCGGAGGTCGTCGTGCTCGAGGACTCGCGGGAGGGTAGCTCGCGGAGGGTTGCCGGGGAGTGCAGCAGGAGGCCGACCGAGGGGTCCCCGAGACCTTCGTGCCCTTCGAGCGAGGGCCTGGGCTTCCTCCGGGAGACGCCGGGGATGATGACGATGGATCGTCGTTTCGACGCCGTCGTGCCCATCGAGGACAACCCGAACCTTCCATGCGAGGGTCGGTTGTTGTGGTACGACCGTCAGAACCCGGCGGATCCCATCTTCGAGCTGGACGACACAGCGGAGAGGGAGCAGCGCCAGCTTCTCGCCGAGGGCCTCAACAGCATGAAGGAGGTCTTTAATAATATGATTATCAGGCCTTCCCGGGTAAGTTCTTAGGCTTCGTTCTTCTAGTCCTCGGCGCCGTTTTGGGGTATGTCTTACTGCTCTTGTTTTTATTTTCGTTCAGAAAATCATGGAGCGTAGCGCCGAGAAGTCGGCGTTCCTGCGCCGGGAGTCCGGGCTTTGGCACGCCGTGCAGCAGCTGAAGGCCGAGAAGGAGCAGCTCGAGGCCCAGCTGGCCGAGGCCCGGGAGGCCAGGGGCGAGGCGATCGTGGACGCCCCGGAGAAGGAGGCCGCCCTCGAGGCGAAGGTGGACGAGGCCGAGAGGACCGTGAGGGAGGCGTTGACGGCCGCCGACGCCTCCAATCGGGAAAAGGCTGCCGCCGTGCGGGAGGTCGAGGAGCTGAGGACGAAGGTGGTGGACCTTCAGATAGACGTCCAGCACCACGACCTCGACCTCAAGACGGTCGGCAACTAGCTGGTCGAGCTGGCCGGCAAGCTGACGGCCGCGGAGGAGGAGGGGGCCCGCCTCAAGGAGATCGCCGGGAAACGGGAGGAGGAGATCCTTGGTAAGTTATCCCTCCCCATTTCTTGTCGGGCGGTTTCTTTCCGTTCTCCTCGCGTGGCGGCGCGTTTGCTTAGGTTTGACTGTCAATGCAGCCCTGCGGAGGGTGAAGGCTGACCAGGAGGCCCAGCTCGAGGCCGGGAAGCGCGAGATGGCCAAGGCCTTTGCTGCCAACCAAGAGCTGGTGCAGCTTGGTCACGAGCTTAAGGCGGAGCTGACCAGTAAGTATCGTATGTCGACTTGCCCTTCTTCTTGCAGAATGATAGTGACAAGGAGTTGCCTGCAGGGGTCGTCGAGGACCTTCAGAGGTCCAGGGAGGCGGGCGAGCAGAGCCAGAGGGCCCTCGAGAAGAAGTCCGAGGTCCATCAGGCTTTGGTCCTGGCGGTCGAGCATCTGTTCGAGGAGCTCAACGTCGGCGGCGGCCCGTCCTTGGTGGATCGCCTGGCACTTGTCACGGGGAGGACTCGGGCGCAGGCCTCGGATCTTGCTCGGAGCGTAGCGCGCAAGATCATTGCTATGTTCTTGTCGCACTACCCGACCATGGATCGGGAGGCTCTGCAAGGCGGGTGGGCCCCTGGCTACGAGGATGCTGAATACGACGAGATTGAAGCCGAATCCTCCTCGTTTGCCGATCAAGTGCTGTCCGCCGCCCTGAAGGATCTTGGGCTAGAGTAGACATGAAGAATTTTGTCATGTAATGAACAAAGCTCCAATCATTGCTACTCAGAAAAGCTCGTGTTTTATCTGTTGTTTGTCATTTTCGTTTTCTTCCGAATGCCTTTGGGGGTCGTGGGTCGAGATGGAAAGGCGTGGAGTCCTGCCCATCAGACTCTATTCCGTAGCCGCTGGGGCGTAGGAACTCGGGAGGTTGGGCACTCGGATTCGCAGCCCCCGAGTGGTTTCGGAAGATTCGAACGATGACAAGCAGCAGATCGAAAATGCTGAAAGCAACAACTAGTCAAGACGGTTCCTTTATTGCTTCTCGGGAAAAGACGTCGGCCCAAGGGCTTGGACTTTGCCCGCAAGTTAGCGCCGTAGCCGCAGGGGCGTGAGCACTCGAAACTTGGACAAGCGTGGTCGCGAAGCCCTTTGAGCTGACGTTCCTTTCTCGCAAGCGCCAAAGTATACCGCTTGATCGCGCGTGAGAGCGATCAATTGTCAAGCGATTAATTGTCAAGTTTTGCGAAAAAATGGAGGGGCACCGGGCCCCGGGTGGAGCCCCCGAGCGGTGGGCGATCCTGCACAGGGAAGGGGTCGCCCGCCGCTTAGCTTTGGGAACTCGCAGGGTACGTTTCGATCGTATGCGAAAAAAGTACTCAGAATAGTACAGTACTTTGATTATTATCGTGAATTGAAAAGTACAGGTACTTTTAAGGGTAAAGTGACGTAGCTGTGCGAGCCCGCAGAGGAGTGTGAAGCTCTTCGGGAGAGGCGGGGACTCGTCGGGCGAGGTGGGGACTTCTCGGGCTCGTCCTCGGCCTCGTTTTGTCGTGGCGAGATCTCTTTCAGGCCTTGTTTCGTGACCTGGGACCCCACGCGATGCAGGGTGCTGACGGAGAGGCCTTTTTCTCCTTGCGTCGTTACCCCTCATGCACCTTTTTCGCAAAAGGTGGAGGGGCCGGACCGCGCCGTATTTTTGCCTCGCTGGCCGAAAATGCGGTGTCCGTGTGAGCTGATAGCGGGTTAATTCGAGTGAAGCCACGGCATCCCGCTCGACGGGTTCCGATCGGACCAGCTGGTGGCCAGCTTCAAATTCTCGGTGGCGAGATCATCTAGTTACCGAGTCCGTTCGACCGGACCTGGCGGCTCTTTGCCTTTCCGTTCGGAGGAAAAACCATGATCTTACTTTCCATCAAGACTCGAATGCAGTTCGGGATGCCCATGACGCTCGTGCGCCCGGGTACTGGCCGCTGGGACCCATCCCTTGCTGCCCCTCGCTCGAGGTGCCCGGGGGCGGCTGTTGAACCCTTCGACGGGCCAGCCTTCGAACCCCTGGCGGTCGACAGGCCATAGTAGGTACTTACCGTGTCGGTTGTCGAGAGCATTCGACCCTACGCGGGGAAAGAGTCACTCGCCTCTTATGTCAGAGGGCTCGGAGAGTGCCCCGGGAAACGACTGCAAGCTCATAAAGTACTCGGAACGGGAGAGCATTTTTATTATTGCAAACGAATGGCAAAGTACAGATGCTTTCTAGGGGTAAAAGCGACGTAGCTGCTCTATGTTCCAAGCGTTCGTAAGGACTTGGCCGTCCTCATCCTTGAGCTTGTAAGTCCCTGGGCGGAGGACTTGGTCGACGATGTAGGGGCCTTCCCATGGCGGCGACAGCTTGTGACGGCCGCGATTGTCCTGAACTCGTCGGAGGACGAGGTCGCCGACTTGAAAGGCCCGGCTTCGAATGTTACGGTCGTGGTATCGTCGTAGGGCCTGCTGGTACTTGGCCGAGTGGAGCAGTGCGACGCTGCGCGCTTCGTCCAGCTGGTCGATGGCGTCTTCCAAAGAGGCTTGGTTCCCTTCGTCGTCGTAGGCGCGGACCCGTGGGCTGCCGTAGTCGAGGTCAGTTGGGAGGACCGCCTCGGACCCGTGCACCATGAAGAAGGGCGTGCAGCCCGTGGCTCGACTCGGAGTGGTTCGCAGGCTCCAGAGGACCGACGGGAGCTCTGCAACCCACCTTGCTTTGAACTTCTCGAGGCGTTTGAAGATTCGCGGCTTTAGTCCCTGTAAGATCATGCCGTTGGCTCTTTCCACCTGTCCGTTGGTCTTGGGGTGGCTGACGGCGGCCCAATCCACTCGGATGTTGTTGTCGTCGCAGAAGTTGAGGAACTTTCTACCCGTGAACTGAGTGCCGTTGTCGGTGATGATCACGTTCGGGACCCCGAAGCGGTAGATGATGTCGGTGAAGAACTGGACAGCTTCTTGCGAGCGAACCCGCCGGATGGGCCTTGCCTCGATCCATTTGGAGAACTTGTCGACGGCGACGAGGAGATGCGTGAAGCCCCCGGGTGCCTTCTTCAGTGGCCCGACTAGATCCAAACCCCATACGGCAAAGGGCCAAGTGATGGGGATGGTCTGCAGGGCTTGCGCCGGGAGGTGGGTTTGTCTTGCGTAGAACTGACAGCCTTCGCATCTGCGCACGATGTCCTTGGCGTTGGCCACCGCGGTTGGCCAGTAGAACCCTTGACGGAAAGCTTTCCCGACAAGTGTCTTCGGCGCGGCATGGTGTCCACATGCTCCTGCATGGATGTCCCTCAGCAATTCCTTGCCTTGGTCGATCGGGATGCAGCGCATTAGGATGCCAAAGGTGCCTCGCCGGTAGAGCTCTCCCTCAATGAGCGTAAAGGTTTTAGCCCAGCGCGCGATCCGCCGAGCCTCGGTCGGGTCGGGTGGGAGCTTACCCTGCACAATCCACTCAAGTAGCGGGATTCTCCAGTCGGGGTCCTCGAGGTTGGGCTCAGGAGCTGCGTCTACCTCCATCACTTCCGTCTCCTCTTGTACTGGAGGCTCGGGCGGCTCGTCGTCGAGTCGGATGGAGGGGGCGTGCTGGTCCTTGGCGAACACTCCATGGGGGACGGGCTTCCGGTTGGAGGCCGCCTTGGCGAGGGTGTCGGCCGCCTCGTTGTATCGCCGTTGGACATGCTTGAGCTCGAGGCCGAGGAACTTGTCTTCCAGCTCGCGGACCGCCTGGCAGTAGGCGGCCATCTTGGGGCTGACGCAGCTCGACTCCTTCATCACTTGATCGACGACCAACTCCGAGTCTCCTCGGATCTCGAGACGCCGTATGCCAAGCTCGAGGGCGATACGGAGTCCGTTGATGAGGGCCTCGTACTCGGCGGCGTTGTTGGAGGCCGAGAAGTGCAGCCGAACCATGTACTCCATGCGCACGCCCAGAGGCTGAGACAAAGACCAGGCCGACGCCTGCCCCTTCCTTCATTAGCGACCCGTCGAAGTACATGACCCAGGTTTCGTGCTCGACGGAGGTTGGGGGAGTCTGGGCCTCAGTCCACTCGGCGATGAAGTCGACCAATGCTTGCGACTTGATGGCGTCCCGAGGCGCGTAGGTGATGTTCTTCCCATCAACTCGAGCGCCCACTTGGCTATCCTCCCATCAGCCTCGGGGTTCTGGATCACCTCGCCGAGTGGATACCTCGACACCACCGTGATGGGGTGAGCGTCGAAGTAGTGCCGGAGCTTCCGCCTGGTGATGAGGACGGCGTAGACAAGTTTTTGGATTTGGGGATATCGTACCTTGGTGTCGGACAGGACCTCGCTGATGAAGTAAACGGGGCGTTGCACCTTCTGGATCTTCTCGGGCTCGCTTCGCTCGACGACGAGGGCGGTGCTTACCACATGGGTGGTTGCCGAAATGTAGAGCAGCATGGGTTCCCCTTCTGCCGGAGCGGTCAGGATTGGTGGGTTTCTGAGCATTGTCTTGAGCGAGTCGAGGGCCTGCTGCGCCTCGGCGTTCCAGACGAAGTGGTCCGACTTCTTGAGTAGTCGGTACAAGGGCAGGCTTCGTTCCCCGAGTCGGGCAATGA
This sequence comes from Alloteropsis semialata, assembly GCA_004135705.1. NCBI lineage: Eukaryota > Viridiplantae > Streptophyta > Magnoliopsida > Poales > Poaceae > Alloteropsis > Alloteropsis semialata. The sequence continues at coordinate 43,580,602 of CM014271.1, forward strand.
AACGACTGAGCGCGGCCAAGCATCCCGTGACGCGTTGGACACCCTTTATGTTCTGGATTGGCCCCATGTCGGTGATGGCTGTTATCTTCTCGGGATTGGCTTCGATGCCTCGTTCCGATACGATAAAGCCGAGGAGCATGCCTCTCGGGACCCCGAAAACGCATTTCTCGGGGTTAAGCTTTACTTTGTTCAGCCGGAGCTTCTCAAAGACAGCTGTGAGGTCGGAGACCAAGTCGCCAGTGCGTTTGGATTTTACTACTATATCGTCAACGTATGCCTCGACCAGTCGGCCGATTAAGTCACCAAAGACGCGTCGCATGCATCTCTGGAACGTGGCACCCGCGTTTTTTAGCCCGAATGGCATAGACGAATAGCAGTAGGTGCCGTAGGGCGTGATGAACGAGGTTGCGAGCTGGTCGGCCAGGCTCATCGCGATCTGATGGTACCCGGAGTACGCATCGAGAAAGCAAAGGGTTTCGCACCCCGCGGTGGAGTCGACCACCTGATCTATGCGCGGAAGAGGGAAAGAGTCTTTTGGACATGCCTTGTTAAGGCCAGTATAGTCAACACACATCCTCCATTTCCCGTTTTTCTTTTTTACAAGTACAGGGTTGGCCAACCATTCGGGGTGGTATACCTCCCTAATGAAGCCGGCGCTGAGGAGCTTTTTGAGCTCTTCGCCGATGGCTTTGTACTTCTCGTCGTAGTAGCGTCGGAGCCTCTGTTTGACGGGTCGAGCGCCAGTCTTGATGTCAAGTTTGTGCTCGGCGACTTCCCTTGGAATCCCTGGCATGTCCGAGGGTTTCCATGCAAACACATCGAGGTTTGCGCGGAGAAAGTCGACGAGCGCGCTTTCCTATTTAGGATCGAGCGCCGTCCCAATACGGAGGGTGCGGCCATCGTCGGCCACGGCAACCTCCTTGACATCCTCGGCCGGCTCAAAGGAGCACGCGGCACGCTTGGAGGTCTCGGGGATATCCAGGTCCCTGGGTGAAGGCTCAGCGGCGAGCCTCTTGGACTGGACGAGCGCCTCCGTGAACTGGAAGCACTCGGTTTCACAGGCGAACGCATGCTCAAATGAAGTCCCCACGGTGATGACACCCTTGGGTCCGGGGATCTTTAATTTGAGGTACGTGTAGTTCGGGACAGCCATGAACTTTGCGTATGCAGGCCTCCCGAGGATGGCATGATACGCCCCAGGGAATCCTACCACTTCGAAAGTGAGGGTTTCTCTGCGGAAGTTCCGTGGGGTCCCGAACGTGACGGGCAGGTCGATCTGCCCGAGTGGTATTGCGTCCACTCCGGGGACGATCCCGTGAAATGGCGCCGCGGACGGCCGAAGCTGGGAACGCGGGATCCCCATCTCATCAAGAGTGTCGACGTAGAGGATGTTGAGGCCGCTCCCGCCGTCCATCAACACCTTGTGGACGCGTTTCGTCCCGAAGAGAGGAGCAACCACGAGCGGGTACCTTCCAGGTTGTGGGACGTAGTCGGGATGATCGGAGCGGTCGAAGGTGATCGGGGCCTCGGACCATTTTAGGTAGGAGGGCACCGCGGGGTCCGCGCGGCAGACTTCTCGCCGGATTAGCTTCTCGTCGCGCTTCGAGGGGCAGGCTGCCGATCCCCCGACGATCATTAGGATCGCTCCGTCCTCCCTGGGGTAGCCATCGTCGTTGTTCGAGCCACCGGCTCCGTCTCGGTTCTCATATGGTTTCTTCTTCAGGGTGCCGGCGAGGAAGCTTCTCATGAGTTTGCAATCCTTTAGGGCGTGCTTGACGGGGCCCTCGTGGTTGGTGCAGGGTGCTTCGAGGAGCTTCTCGAAGTGGTCCCTTGGCGCCGGGTTCCCTTTGGGTTTCGTGGCCTTCCGCTCGGCCGCTGCTACCATACGTCCATCGCGCCTCCGCTTGTCCTTCCTTTTCTTCTTGTCGGGTCGGGCGGAGGTGCCCTCGTCAACCACCTCCGATTGTTTGCCCTTGCCCTGAGGCCGTTCAAGGGTTGCAGCGACGGCGTCCTCCCCATCGGCGTAGTCGGTGGCGATGTCGAGGAGCTCCCGAATGGTTCGTGGCTTCCTGCGCCCCAACTCATGGATGAGGGTCGCGCAGGTGGTCCCGAACCGGAACGCGGAGACAACATCGGTGTCGGCAGTGTTGGGCAGCTCGGTGCAGCGCTTGGAAAAGCGCTTGATGTAATCGCGCAGGGTCTCGTCCTCTGCCTGGATGCAGTTGCGCAAGTCCCAGGGATTCCCGGGACGAGTGTAGGTGCCCTGGAAGTTGCCAATGAAGGCGTCACGCAGCTGCGCCCAGCTGTCGATCTTGCCCGCAGGGAGATGCTCCAGCCATGTTCGAGCCGAGTCGGCGAGGTAGAGGGGGAGGCTTTTGATGATGAAGTAGTCGTCTTGCGCTCCCCCTGCATGGCACGCGAGCCGGTAGTCCTCCAGCCAGACGCTGGGGTTTGTGTCCCCGTCGTACTTGGGCACCGTCGTGGGAGCCCGGAAGCGCGGAGGAACCTGAGCGCCGAGGACGTGGGGTCCAAAGGCACGCGGCCCCCTGGGGTCGGGTGACGCACTCCTGCTCCGGTCCTCGCCGCTGTCGTAGCGGCCCCCGCGCCGTCTGTTATAGGCTCGGCGTGGGCGGTGCTGAGGGTGCTCGTCCCGTCGCCTGGCGCCTCCGTCGGCTGTGGCCCCGCGATGATGCACGGAACGCTCGTGATCGGGCTCTCGAGGAGCGCGCTGGCGTGAGGCGGAGCTTTCCGCCTGTTGGACCGCTGCGGTTTCCAGGAGCGCGCGGAGCTGCTGATGGAACCTTCGATCTTCGGGCGCCGCTGGTTCAGGGTGTTCACGTAGCAGGACAGCAGCCGCTGCGAGGTTCTGGGACGCCCGGTTGAAGACCGGCGCGTTGTTGGCGTTGCCACCGTCGTTGACGATGCGCTGTTGCACGTCCCGGGCTCGTGCGCGGGCGGCTCCTCCGTCCGCGTTTCTCCCGAGCTCGCGGTTGAGCTGCTGCCGTTCTGCCTCGATCTGACGCCGGGCCTCGTCTAGCTCCTGCAGCCTGACCCGCCGAGCATCGTCCGCCGGGGCGTTCGGCGGTGGCGCCGCAGGAGCGTTGGCAGGCGGAGCTGCAGGGGCTCGGGCAGGCGGAGCCGCAGCGGCGTTGGCAGGTGGTGCTGCGGGGGCGCCGTCCCTCGTCGAGCTGCTCGCGGACTGCACATCCCCATCGGGGGTGTGACACATGAAGCACTGCCGGTAAGGGTCGAGGTTCGGCGGAGCCCACGTCAGCCGTGGGCGCGAGCTTTGCTCACACACCGCGCTTCTGGCGGTTGGCGAGACGCGTGGGTCGGACTCCGTCGGTGTCGGGGTGACCACCGGGTCGCTCGACAGGCCTGGCTGTCCCTCCGGGTACATGGCGTTGTAGCAGTCGATGAACTCGTCCCAGAGGAGCTGCTCCTGCCCTCCAACCTGGAGGGCGAGATTGGTGATCATGTAGGAGACGTTGCGGAAGCGTTCCTGGGACGGGCTCCGTCCCAGGGCGGCCGCTAGGTCCCCTCCGAGTAGGTCGAGGACGTAGGCGGTAGCTCCCACCGTGGCGTGGGAGGGCTTGGGCCCCTCGTCGTGAAGCGTCTTGCCGTCGTCGCGGGCAAGCTTGGGGCGCATGAAAGTCGCCCCGATGATGGGCTCCACCGACTTGTCGATGACGAAGTCGAGGGAGCCGAACCGCAGGTGATCGCCAGACGCCAGTGAGGCGCCGCTGTGGGCCATCCGGACCCTGGTGAAGTGTCGTGACACGCGACTGCCCCTACCTGGCGCGCCAACTGTCGGGGTTCTCTACCGCCGACAAGTAAATTTCCTACGATCGCGCGTCAGAGCCCGGATGGTGACTCGAGAGACAGGGGGTTTTAGACTGGTTCGGGCCTCCGGAGAGTAATACCCTACGTCCAGTATGTGCCGATGTTCTCAAGCCCAAAGTCTGTAGTAGGGGGTACAAACTGGTCGGGAGAGGGAGAGGGTCCCAGGTCCCGGTGCTGTGTGAGCGAGTGTGCTGTTCGTGCTGTGTCCGAATGTTCGGCTGGTGTCGGCCTCCCCCCCCACTGATGTCCCCTTGTCCCCTTTTATAGTCTCAAGGAGAGAAGGGAGCGGGGGGTAAGAAAGATAGAAAATTACAAGGAGAGTTACTGCCCCGAGGCCTTTAGCTTGCGTCGTGCGCCGAGCCGTACAGGGAGCAGGTGTTGACGGAGTGGGCACCCCGCCAGACCCGGGATCGTACATCCCGGGTGGTTGGTGTAGACGTCTTCTCGGGTAAGCTCCCGGGTAGTTCCCGGGTCGTGGTTGACTTGCTCGAGGTCCTCGGGTGCTCCAGGTGTCCTGCTCGGGTTCCAGGTGTCATCCATGGGCGCCTGGGATCGTACTTGGGCGCCCGGTGTTGCGCATGCGCTCCTTCCAAGACTGTAGCGTTCCTGTTCGGATGGGACGAGTGCCACTGTGGCTGCCGTGGCGAAGGACGGACGCCCATCATGCTCTGACGCGGCGGGTACCAAGTGGGTACGGCGCTGGATGGGCCAGGACGTGGCCGGGTAGTTTCGCCCGGGGAGCTGGAGACTCCTCGAAGGCGGAGAACTCCCCGGGCGAATCAGAGAGCCCTTCGAGGGCGGGGAACTCCTCGGGCGAGCGGCGGAGCCACTCGGAGGCGGAGAACTCCTCGGGCGAGCAGCGAAGCTACTCGGAGGCGGAGAACTCCTCGGGCGAATCGCGGAGACTCCTCGGAGGCGGAGAACTCTTCGGGCGAATCGGAGACTCGTCGGGCCGCCTCCGAGACGCCAGGACATGGAGAATCTGCTTTGGTTTGAGCCTTTAGTTTTGCTTTTTGAGGGGTGGATTATCGTAAGCTCCCGGATTAAGGGTTTGATTGGGTACCCCTAATTCGGACCTTCGTCACTTGTCACATAGCCTATCGGCGGAAGAGGACGCATCTTAGGTCAATCGACCTCCAGGGCTGCCGAAGAAGCCACCAAAAAAACTGCTGAAGCTGCAATATTACTCATCGATGCAGTAACGATAATGATCTGATCATCTTCTTTTATACTTCTTAAATTGAATAATTTATTAATGAAGATCTCTTTTAGGAAACAAATATCACTCTCCCAGATCCTCAGCCAGCTTAGACCTAGGAAACGCACAACAAATCGGCTCAGCAAGTAACCCTTTTACAAAATTCTATCTTGAATTAATATAATTCTCCACTTTAACCGATTCAACCATAGATCCCTCATGTCAATCTCCAACCCATTGTGGAAGAATCTATCGGAGACACGCAATCGGAGGTAGGTGTCAGTCCATCTGGTCAACCAATTATCCAACCAGCCATTTCCTCTCTGATTGCACCAACATCTCCCTAAGCGCCTCAAGTCGAGCAGCCCAGCACGATTCCTTCTGCATCGATTCCAGAATTAATTCCTGATTATGTTCGGGAAGGACAATTCAAACTGGTACCAATCGATTCCTTGTGTCAATATTTATTATATTAATAACTTTGGTTTATTAATATTTTATTTTAGGCACACGATTCACTAGCGATCAGTTTCGCATCGATCGACTTGGACGCTTCAATCGGTGACAAAGAAATCAGCTCAGCTCAAACTTCTGAAGGCATCCCCGATTCGGCTAAGGCAAAACTCCAAGATATGCTGGTTCATCTCAACAAGAGCATTGCCATCCTGGTGGAAGATGCAGAGCCAATTCGCCAAATATTTGTTGACGGTCCTTACAACGAAAAATCTGACCGTCAATAGGCTCAGGAAACTAATAAAGATCAAGCATAACTTAGACATTAGTATTCAAATAATGTTATACCATGCATATCTAGAATATATTTGAGTACAGGGACCACGGTGCAAAAGATGGACAAAACTGGGCACAGACCCAGGTCGGCCGACCTGTCTAGGTCGGGCGACCGGGCCTGGAACCCAATCGAGCCCATTTTCCACACAGGTCAAGAAGTACACAAAGGAAAGATCATGGACGCTGAATCATGGTCGGTTCACGTCAAGGGTGAGGATGAGCCACGTGTCACTCCCACGGATTGAAGGGCCCACACCTCAACTCATTTGTACCCAAACGGAGTATACCCACCTGGAACTGTCATAAGGACCCACATGGCAGTCTACCAGAGAAGAGTGGGGCCGAAAGGCGGCGAGACCAGGTCGGCCGACCTGGCTAGGTCGGCCGACTTGGGCCCACGGCCGTTTCGCTCCCCCCTTGGCCAGTACCTGTAAACCGCCATCAGGAGTCCATCTGAGCCGTGCAACGCTGAAGATGGTGCATCCTAGGGTCGGCCGACCTGGGCACATCGGCCGACCTAGGCCCACCTCCAAACTGCCACAACCGCCTCTAGCCGGCTCCAACCGCCTATGTGATGCTATAAATACCTGCAAAGGGCACCGTACTCAACACACACCAGAAGAAGAGCTCTCCTTGCTACAAGCTTAGTCTTATTCTTAGTAGTGATAGTCATAGTGTTAGATCTTCTGAAGGACTTCCGGGGGAGTCTTGGTGAGTTCTAGAGTTCAGTTCTTGTATTCTCTTACTTACTTGTAGTACTCTGAGCTTAATGGAAATACCTTCATACTTATGTTGTATGCCTCAGTTATACCTTATCCACTTAGTATATACTGCTTATGTCTTACACCTTATTCAAGTGAATGTATGCTATGACATTGGCTCAATGTGCCTCCTGGTTGCTCTATTTATTAACGTGATAGATAGAGTTGTATTACATATTGCAAGCATGATGTTTGGGATATGGAGTACTGTTGAGGGTACCACTGCCCCACGGATTAGTAGGGGTAGGCGGCAGGTGGTGACAGCTCTGTCCGTCCTTTGTAATCCTTCACGTACGGGAGTGGGTATTAGGCCTTTATGATAAGACGTCCTACTGTCGTCCCTTGATGAGAGAACCACTGGATACCTCGATATGTCCTCTTGCATACAATCATTGAGTGAGCTTGTATAGGGTATTGTAGTATGTCCAAGTCCCATTTGTATGATGCTAATGAACCCTTATTAATCTTTACTAATGTACTATTACTAACTAAGACTACTTTAATGATGAGCAATGAACTTCTTTGTGTCACACTACCCATTCATTTCTATATCATTTACCCCTGCTTAGATTATGGTATAATAATTATTGTTGTAAATAATTGCATTGGAATGACACCTCTCTTTTAACTAAATGCTTTCCCTGCGGGTAAACAAATAACGATACTCTGGAATACTCCCGGTGAAATGCTACAACGTACTTCTGTGCGCTCGCAGAATATCTGTAACGTCTAGATTTACGATGGAGTATCTCTAGTACCATTACTACTCTAAGTAGTGATGCTAAGAAATACCAACAATATTCAAAGAATTGAAAGGTCGCCTCCCATCGGAGTTGGAAAGTGCCATTATACCAGCTGCTTTCATCGAAGGCCACCAGCCTCAAGTGCTTGCTGCTCGAGCTCGGATATCGAAGTGATTGGCTCAGCAAGATCTCATCCAAAAGAGGGACGCGGGCAAGCAAAGCCTTAAAGAAATGCATGCTCAAATCAAATCCTTGGAGGCTAAACCAAATCAGGCTTAGTGGAGTTAGACTAGAGTAGCTCTATTCAGGTTCCAGGTCTCCTTGGAGCTAAGGGTATGGCTCTTGTATCTTCTAGTTCTAGGATGACTTTATTCTACTTTAATGATATATCTTCTTTATATATTGTTTGTCTTTGTCATGATATGGATGAGTTGTGCTTGTGTTCTTGCTATCATAAGTTGCTAGGCTTATATGCTCATGAGTTAGTCATATACCCTTGCTTCGGTAGTATAGACTTGAGTGCTCTCATACATGTTTGTCATATACCCTTGCAACAGTATTCTTAAACCAACCGCCTTCCTTTGGGAAATACGATACCCTTGAGAATACTCATGGGTGAAGTGCTACAATGGTATATCCGTGCGCTTGCGGATTCATTCGCATTTGTTAGAATACCATAAGGCATATCCTAGCACTGTTGCTAGAATTAAACATTCTAGTGGCGACGTTAAGAAATGCCAACAAGCATTTCTGGCGCCGTTGCCGGGGAAGGCACTAGTTAAAAAAATCACTTTGCACATGTCTATATGCATAGATGGTAGGTCTTTACTCAGGCAGGCTAATGTTAGTATGTCTTCTCTATCTTTGATTTGTGAAGACAGGTAGTATATGACTGGTTTCGATTTGCCGGCTAATTTTACTGAAGACCCAGAGTCACTCGCAAGGCGGGCACGAGCTCGTTTCATTTCACCTTCGATCACTCTCCCGGCAGTCGATCCGGCTTCCTTTGTGCCATCCACATCTACTGCTATGGCTCAGAAGACTCTCCGTGAGTTTTCTACCCCCTCTACCTCTCAGGTGCCGAAAGGCCCTGAAGTGGAAGTTGGGAACGGAAACTTCGAGACCAGGACGTGTCTCATTACGATGGTAGAGGCTAGCCCATTCACTGGGAAAGCCAACGAGGACGCAAGCGCCCACTTGCAACAGTTTCAAGAGCCGTGTAGCACCTTCACCATTAGAGAAGTGAGTGGAGATGCTATTCGTCTTTGCCTGTTCCCGTTCTCTCTTCTGGGGAGAGCGAAACAATTGTTCTATGCGAGCCATGCGGAGATTAATACGTGGGAGAAGTATTCCGCTGCGTTCCTCCCGAAGTTCTTTCCATTGGGAAAAACTAATGCCCTTCGTGAAAGGATTTCGAGTTTCCAGCAAGCTGCATCAGAATCAATTCCCGAGGCATGGGAAAGGCTTCAAGAGTATATCTTGGCCTGCCCTCACCATGGGATGGATAATTGGCTTATTCTTCAGAATTTCTATAACGGGATGACTCCGACATCCCGAGGCCATGTTGATGCTGCTGCTGGAGGTGCTTTCTTCTCATTGACTCTTGAAGCTGCTACAACGTTAATTGAGAAGATGGTGACCAATCAAGGATGGAGTGATGAACGACTCCAATCCCATTCAAGGGGTATGCACACCGTCAAAGAAGCGGACATGCTTACCGCCAAGCTAGACCTCCTCATGAAGAAATTGGATGATTATACTCAAGAGAAGGTTGCCATGTCAACTGTCATCTTACCCATGGATTCTCACATGACTTGTGAAGTCTGTGGAAATACTGGGCACTCAGGAAATTACTGTCCTGTTACCCAGGAAGATGTGTTGTACATGAGCAGCAACAACAACTGCCGTCCACAAGGAAGCCAAGGGTGGAATCAACAACACCCTTATCATGGAGGCAATTATTGTAATTCTTTCAATCCTAACCAACCATCTTTTAAGGACCTCATTCTGGGACAAGCCAAGGTCAACGAAGGATTCAATAAGAAGATGGCTGCCAATGAGAAATCCTTAGAGTCTCAACATTAAGCTTGGTGGGATTTCTTTAGCATTGAAGAACCAGCTGAGCTTCAATAAAACTATAGAATCACAATTAGCTCAGCTGGCCACGGCTATTCCTTTTGCTGAGATCGGGAAGCCTCCGGGACAACCTGAAGCTTCCCATGAAAATGCTAGTGCAGTGACTACGAGAGGAGGTAAGTCCACTCGTGACCCACCACATCCTGACCAAGCAGGGACGAGTAGTGGAGCCACAAGACAAGTTGAGAACTCTGATGAAGGCGACTTCAACAAGGAGGAGCCACCACAGGTAAGAAAGGCGCATGGTGGAAGGAAGGCGCCAGAGGGAGACATGGCACCATATGACCACTTCAACCCTGACATTTTGCCGTTCCCCCAACGCAAGAGGAAGCCAACGGTGGATGAGCAGTTCGCTCGCTTTGTGGAAATGATTCAACAGATCCATATTCATGTTCCGTTGCTTGAGGCAATGAACGTACCCACATATGCATGATATCTTAAAGTCATCCTTAGCAACAAGCGACCGATGCCCACTTCAGAGGTGGTAAAGCTCACAGAAGAGTGTAGCACAGCTATACTTAACAAGCTTCCTGAAAGTAAGAAGGATCCAGGGTGTCCTACGATCACTTGTACGATCGGGACACATCGCTTCAACCATGCTCTCTGCGACCTCGGGCAAGCATTAGCGTTATGCCTAAGGTAGTTTTCGATCGCCTTAATTATACAGATCTGTCTCCAACTCCTATGCAGCTACAGCTAGCCGATTATTCGGTCCGGTACCCGGCGGGAATTGCTGAGGACATTCTGGTACGAATTCGGGATTGCTTCATCCCCGTCGACTTTGTGGTACTTGACATGGACATCGACAAGGAATCACCGCTCATTCTTGGGCGCCCGTTCCTTAGCACTACCGATGCACACATTGATGTTGGGGCCAGAGAAATCCAACTCCGTATCAATGGCAAGGAGGAGAAGTTCAAGTTCCGTCCAAGGAAGGAGCAGTGCTTCAGGATCGAAAGCATGCAGGGAGGAAGTACTCACAGAAGTAAATCGGAAATCCTAGGTATGGACACTCTCATCTTGTATATGAAAAATTTTATGATCACCGAGCAGCGAAAAATGAGTATGATATGGAGGAAACAAACCGTTGTACACCCCCGAAAGTCCAAGAAACTTCCAACCGCACACACACAAGCTCAAGAAATCAAGAAAGTGTGGCGGAAGGTAAGTCAAGCAACCCCAACCACTTCTTCGGAAAGGGGTGCTAAATGATTGGAACTAAGTAGAAGAGTCCCGCTCGTCGGACTCAAAAGGTGAGCCCTTCGCCGGAAGGTAAAATCGGTAATTATCCTAATTCCCTTTCCAGTAAAAAGATTCTAAAAACGTCTGAGTGGTTCTATTTGGAAAGTTGGATTGAGCTTCTTTTTGGAATATAGTTATGGTCAAATTCTTCCTGCATGATTACACATGATTGCAAAGGAGTTTTTGCACCTAAGTGGGGGAGTGACACTGAGGCTTGTTAAGTGCGGTAGAGTTCATCACTCAACCAACCTATCACTCTTGAGCCTCATTGTACCCATGTGACTTTTAGTCACCATTCTCCAAAACGTATCCTAAAGCGTTAAACAACAGAAGGGGAAAAGAGCTTGCTCTCATAGCATTCACTCCTAGCCAAGTTCAACCCTCGTCTTTCTTTCTCTTACTATCACCACTTGAAAAAAAAGAGCAAAGAACTTCTCTTGTCTAGCTTGTTTTTGCCATGAGTTTTTTATCATAAGGGGAACGACTCTTGGGTTGAATCACAAGACATGATCCATTTGGAGAATACCCTATGTTCGCACCGTTACACTTGAAAGCTATCACGACGAAAGTACCACGAGTAGCTACTGGCATAGCTGCGTTTGATGGGGTATAATCCCAATCAGTGGCAGTAGCCTAATGCTAGCGTGGGGACAACCGTCGACAGGAAGGTAATTTGTATCTTTTACTGTCTTCAGAACCTTGCATGATAATAAAACTAAAAAGACCAAAAATATTTACTGCTTTCTTATGCACGGTGAGAATGCTTTAATCTTTCATGGCTGAAATGATGAATAGTTGCTCTGTTTATTCTTCTCATATGCCTTTATACAACTTAGTATCATACCTAAGTCTTGAGTTCGTTGGCTTGCATGATCAAACCTCAGCTTGAAACTTGTGGGTAGCGATAGCATGATCCATGCCTAAGTTGTTGTGAGGTATGATATGGTTTAATAGAGCTGCTATGATCTTGTTTATTGTGATGCTTGATATCCGGAGTTTTATTTTCGAAAATGCAAAACCGACAAGTTCCTCAATGATGAGAATTCCTATCCAAGGCCATATGTTGATCCTATCTTGTTATAGCCTCCACATATGCAGCTTGTTCTCTCAGTGAGCTTTGTCAAATTGTTGTGACCCTTAATGAGAATTTGTCATACTCCCATCATCAAGAATCACATACACACACCATCACATACTAAACTTCTATCTTGGAAGTTGAGTACCCATCATTTCATCCATCCATCCATCCACCGCCATAATAAACATTCCATGTTGTTTCATGACCTCTCTCTCTAAAGTTATTTGCACGAAAGGACTTGGGCTATGCAAAAAGAAATAAAAAGATGCATAACCAAAGAAGGTATGCCACATGCTCAAAAGGCATGTCATGAAAAAAAGAAAAAGAAAAGATAGCCCAAGTCCCCGAAAGAAGGAAAAAAAGAGAGAGAAGGATCATGTAAAAAGGAGTCCATATATTCATATCCACCATATTCGCCATCCACACACTTGCACATTCTTGATCAAGGTGTATGACTTGTTTCTCCAAAGGATCCGGTCTTTGACTTAGCAACATATGAGAGACAGGTATGCTTTCATTTTCTCACCCTCAGCTCCACAAAAAGCTTATTAGGAGTAGGATGTGAAAAGAAAGGCAAACCCATGCCTCGGTGAGGAATCATACACATTGAGCGATCCGAGAGAATCATTTGAAGAACTTTGATTTCTTTTCAAAAATTTTGCAAAACCTTCGGATTGGCAGTTGATCATGAATGAGTGAATGGTGCTTTACATAACTCATTCTATCTTACAACCGCCCAAGGCAGGTGAAGCTATATGCCCCGCAGGAGTAAAGTATGAGGTAAGATCAATGCCAACTTAATTCAATCCTTGGTAGAAGTACTTTGATGGATATTTGGCATAGGTTAAAAATACAACATTGTAGCAACTCCAGATCAGCCACAGACCTAAGTCCAAGAGCTTGCTCAGGACGAGCACGAGGCTAGCTTGGGGGAGTTGTTGACGGCTGTTAAGCACCAACAATAGCCATCAATATACTCGAATAAAGTGATGGATTGGTAATGCTCACACGCATATTTTCCTTTGAATAATGTAGTTCCACATGTCCTTAGAGAATATTTGGTTGTAGGTGATTTGCTACAGAAATAAAGGAGAATCCACCCTCATGGATCCAAGTGATAACATCCCGACGAATCAGAAGCCGCCACGCGTGCATCACATGGATTGAAGGGCCTACAACAGACCCAAACCGCCTCAATCCACCGTGGACACATGCAACTACCCTTTGGGACCCACTTGACAGTCACCTGGAGAAAGCATAACAGGAGAGAGCCCACCAGGGGTTCGGCCGAACCGCCTTAGTGGCGCCCCATCCTGGCCTTCCACGTGGTGCTCTCTCGTGCTCTCCTGAAGGTCGATTCGAGGTGGATGCTAGAATATTACCTCGAAGATGCTGCCTCTTGAGGCCTATAAATTTGAGTGGAGAGGCTCCAAATGAGATACACACATCTTTGGGCAATCACTCTCTTCCTTTAGGCTCTAGGCTTAGTGGAGTTAGGCTAAAGTAGTTCTATTCAGGTTCCAGGTCTCCTTGGAGCTAAGGGTATGGCTCTTGTATCTTCTAATTATAGTATGACTTTATTCTACTTCAATGATATATCTTCTTTATATATTGTTTGTCTTTGTCATGATATGGATGAGTTGTGCTTGTGTTCTTGCTATCATAAGTTGCTAGGTTTATATGCTCATGAATTAGTCATATACCCTTGCTTTGGTAGTATAGACTTGAGTGTTCTCATACATGTTAGACTTTGCTCTAGTTCAACTAGAGTATGGTTTCTTATGCACAATAGTCTCCATGATCTATGCCACGGCATTGGTCCATCGGCCATTCTTATGGTGATGTTGATCATAGTCTTATTAGCTCAAGATGATCAACGTGTTGTGAACAATGCGAGCATGGTGCTTGGGCAGGAATCATTGACTGGATATGAGTGTGCCCCACGGTTTGGCTGGGGTAGGCCGCAGGTGGTGACAGCCCTGTTGGACCCTCTGAAATCCCCCACGTTCGGGTATTGCTGTAGGTGTTCGTAAATCAGTAGTCACTTCGCCATTTGTAAGTGGCGCGGGAGGCTATCTCCCCATGTGCCTGGGTGCATAGACTTAGACTGTATATGTGTATGAATGCTTTGCTTTACCTTCATCTGTGCAGTATATAGGAAGTACATTAGAACCTAGATGCTATCTCTTAGTCTTCTCCCTAGCCTAGTTAATCCTGAGATGATCCCGTGTGTGAAGTGCTACAATGGTATATTCGTGCGCTTGCGGATTCATTCACATTTGTTAGAATACCATAAGGCATATCCTAGCGCCGTTGCTAGAACTAAACATTCTAGTGGCGACGTTAAGAAATGCCAACACGGATCAACCATTTTTCTTCATCTCCAATGTGTTGTGTTACGAAATCAGCCATTACTTGACCTTTTATTGCTTTAGCCGAATCGTATTTTAAATCAAACTCCGATAGAGATAATATCTATTTTCCAATTCTCCCTTTTAGCTTTGACATGAACAACATATATTTGAGCACATCAGTTTTGCAAACTACTATGCACTCGACGGATAATATATAATACCTCAATTTGATGCAAGAGAAATATAGGCACAAACATAATTTTTCAACTGAAAGATATCTTGTCTCTGCATCAATTAATTTCTGACTTAAATAATAAACCACTCATTCCTTCCCTTCAAACACTTGTATAAGAACAGACCCGATCGATAACTCATTAGTCGACAAATACAATCGCAATGGTTTATCTTCCTGAAGTGGGATCAAAACTGGTGGTGACATCATATACCTCTTTATATCGTCAAATGTCTTTTGTTGCTTTTCTCCCCACATGAATTCCTCATCGGCTTTCAATTTCAGCAGCAGAGAGAAGGGACGAATTCTTCCAGACAAATTCGATATAAATCTTCTGATAAAATTAATCTTACCGATTAACGATTGGAGACTCGTCTTACCGGTAGGTGTCTTAGCATCATTAATAGCCTTCATACTTTTCTGTCTGATTTCAATACCTTTTTCATAAACCATAAATACAAAAAACTGTCCAGTCGATACTCCAAATGCACACTTATTTGGATTCATCTTCAAACCATGTTTTCTTGTGCACTCAAAAGTTTCCTGCAAATCGGCCAGATGCTGCTTGTATCTATCGAACTTTACCACCACATCATCAATACAAATTTCAACAATCCTGCCGATCAATTTATGAAATATATAATTCATTGCCCTCTGATACGTTGCACCAATATTTTTCAAAACGAAGGTCATTACAACCCATTCATATAATCCAAGTGCACGAGGACATCGGAATGCAGTCATAGGAATGTCTTCTTCTGCCATAAAGATTTGATTATAACCAGCATTACCATCCAAAAAACTAATCACTTTATGTCTCGAGGCCGCATCAACTAACATATTAGCAATCGGCATCGGATACCCGTCCATCGGAGTAGCTTTATTAAGATTCCTAAAATCCACAAAAACTCGCAATTTCTCATTTTTCTTAAAAACAGGCACGATATTAGATATCCATTCTGCATATTGGCAAGGTTGAATAAACTTAGCTTCATATAACTGAGTTATCTCAGCTTTTATATACTCATTTAATTCTGGTTTAAATCGTCTCGATGCTTGTTTAAAAGGCCGATACCCTGGTTTGATCGGGAGCCGATATTCAATAATAGATCGACTTAAACCTGACATTTCAAAATATTCCTAAGCAAAACAATCGCGATGCTCTTTTAATAATTTTATTAATTCTTGTTTAAAACTCAGGATCCAATTTAGCACTAATATATGTCGGCTGAGGTCTATCTCCTAAACCTATATCTATTTCTTCTAATTCATTGGCCGACATGAACCCTTGACCAAGTTTACCCTCATCTTCTGTAAACTCTTCCATTAATACAAACTTTCAGAGCTGACTGTTTGGATCGGCTTTAAACCATCATCGGACACCTGTAGAAAATTGCCTTCCCAAGCCTTGCCCGACAAGAACTCTATTCCTTCAAACTCCCAAACCATCAAATCGGCGGTAGCCACACTGCCCGATTCATCGGCTTGAACTGTTTCAATGTGATCTCCATGCCATTGAATAAGACATTGATGCATGGTAGAAGTCACACAACAATTAGCATAAATCCAATCGCGCCCAAGGAGTAAACTATAAGAGCCTTGCTATCAATGATGAAAAAGGTAGTTGGCAACGTCTTATTCCCGATCGTTAATTCAACATTCAATGCCCCTCAAGCCAGCGATGTATTTCCAGCAAAGTCTTTGACCATCATATCAGTCTTGATCAAATCATCAGGGCCTTTGCCAAGCTTCCGATATGTGATATATGGCATCAAATTTACTGCAGCCCCCCATCGACAAGCATCTTTGTCATCGGCTTCCCATCAACATAACCTTTGACATATAATGGCCTCAGGTGCCGATACTTCTCATAAATTGGTTTTTCAAACATAGCTTGCTGGGGTTGCAGCACTAGTTGCACCATGGCTTCCTCAATATCATTGGCTTCATCATCGGTGAATTTATATTATATTCAGCGAGAAGTACAAATACTATATTCACCGACCGATGGCCCTTCATCATCAGGCTTGGGCTTAGCTCTCCAGGCCATGGAATGATCATCTCCCTGATGCTTTTCCTTGAGCTGTTCCTTAAATCGGAGACGTTGAACCCTTCTTTTCTGGGTCTTAGTTAAACCCTCCGGACACCACTATGGATTAACTTTGGGATGTGGTCTCGCTTGTCCTCTTGCCGGTCATCTGATTCTTGCACTTCTTCTTTCTTTCTATAAACCAACCGATCGTGCACAGGAACCCGTCTCTCATTATATCTTTAGCGATCATTATACCTACGACGATCATCATCCCATTGGTCATAGCACTGATTTTCATACTCACGCCGATCATGGTATTCACACCAATCTTCACGTTCCTGTCGATAAGCAACTTCGTCATGCCAACCACAACGACGTCCAAAATCCAATCGATCATGCATAGAATGACGCTGTCTTTTTGACTCCTGATAACTCTCATACTGATTACTGCATTCTGGACAATCGTAGATAGATGGAAGTCTCAACTTTTCATTCCAACAAAATCTAAAGAACGGACATCCCCAATGCTCTTCATCATCAAATCTTTTCATCGTAGGACTCCGATCTCTGTCCTGGTGATGCATGTATTTGTCAATGAGCTATCTTGACGTCACCCGAAGTTTATCCCTGCGTCGGCGATCTTCCCGATAAGCTTGATGATCCCGATTTCTCACCTCATCGGCCGACACCTAACATTCAGGGTCAACAGCTCCTGAATTCTTCGCATGGTCTGATGTGAGAACCTTGGCTTTCATCTTTCTGTCTTGCAGCACTCCAATTTCAACCATATTTTGAGAAAACTGATGCCCATCAAGTTTCATCGGCTTCTTACCAGTTTCAACCTTAATGACCCCACACTCAATAGCCGATTGAATTTCATTACGGAAGACTTTGCAATCGTTTGTATGATGAGAAACTGAGTTATGTCATTTGCAATATTTCTTCTTCTTTAATTCTTCGGCTGAAGGAATCGTATGATTAGGAGATAGCCTGATCTATTTTTCAACCAGCAGCAAATCAAATATTTTATCGGCTTTATTGATGTCAAAGCTATACTTCTCTGGCTCAACCTTCACCCACGGACACGCCACGGAATTTTCGCTTCTAGTCCACTCAGCCAGATCGACCTCTGCTTCTTCACCATCCGATTCATATTCAATGTTAGCAATCTTTCTCTGATATTTCTCCCTCCGATAATCATTATTGTGTCCTTCATGCTGAGTGAGTTTCTGAATCATATGCCCCAAGCTTTCAAAGTCTTGACTCATGTATCGGTCTTTGACCTGAGGCAACAATCCTTGAAAAGCCACGTCAACTAGCTGTCCCTCCGATAGGTGCAATGAATAGCATCGGCTACGGACATCCCTGAATCTCTGGATAAACTCACTGACTGATTCCCCGTCCCTCTGTCGGAGAGCTGTCAAATCGGACAACCTAGTTTCTTGCACTCCAACAAAGAAATAGGCATGAAATTGCTTCTCCAGATCGGCCCAACTATTGATAGAATTGGGTGGCAGCGATGCAAACCATAAAAAGGCCGAATCAGACAAAGACATTGGGAACAACTTGACTTTTAAAGGATCAATTGATGCCACTTATCCACACTGAATAGTATACCTACTGATGTGCTCAATAGTAGTGACATCCCCTTGTCCCAAAAATTTATGAAAATCTGGAATCCTGAATCGGGCTGGCATTGGTAACGTGTCGAACTAGTCTGGAAACGGCTTCCGATATAAATAAGATTGCCCCGTAGGCTTCAAACCAAATTGATTCTTCATCACATCGGTAATCTTATCTGCTCAATCCTCCTGAGCATAATTTCCTTGATTGATCAGGGCACGAGTCAGTGTCATTATAACTGGTGGTTCAATAGGTCCGACCGACTGTTCCTGATAATCAGCTCTCTTTTTTCTTGGTGGATTTTCAGTATTGAAGAAAGAGGGATAGACCATTTTACCATTGACCACTGGGATCCGACTGCCATAATTGTCTATAGTTTGTGTTGCATGGGATTCTTCCAGGTCCTTCTCTTCCTCTTCTTCTTCTTCTTCACCATTTCCACCTTGGCTTTTTGCTTCTTGCCTTTAGGGGTTTCATATAGCTCAAGGTGTGACTCTGGTGATGTAGAGGAACTAATCTGCACATTTTTTTAAGATCTTTTACCGCAGAGGAGCTAGCATCAAATTAGGCAGGTCCCTTCTGGACGTCTTTCAGTACCGCACCATTCAGTAACTTGGCGATCAATCCCACCACTGTATTAACCAATATTCCTGATTGGTTGATCATAGCATGACTCAATCCAGCATCTATGTAGTCTCGAAAGAATTTCCTCTCATCTGCCTTGATCCTGTCAAATGCTTCCTTAGGCACAGGAAACTGATTTTTCTTGATCACTTCATTGCGTGTCTTGCTGAATGAGTCTAAGCATAGATTTTTGAATTCTTCAAGTTGTGCCTCTACGAGTTTCTTCTACTCTTCACTGAGATCCTCCATCGTGACGGCGTTGATTTCTCCCTTGTCTGCAGGTGGTGCCATCGCGGAAGCTTGCTCTTTGTCCCATTGGGCGTGCCAAAATGTGTTGACGTCCAAAAAGTCAGGTGTTGACTCTCTGAAATTAACACTGTGGCCTGGAAGATTTGCTTCACTTCAATGCAGGTCCAAAATCTTGAGGTTCGTGGCGTGCCAGTCAATTTGACCTGAAATTGACAAGGTAGATTTTAATCAGTAAACTAAGAGGAACTTATCGGCCAAAGCCTTGATTAGTTCCAGCAATCGGATCAGCATAAAGAGAAGTCTGATTCGAGCATGAATCATCGGCCTTGAGTCCGATTTGTGATGATATAGCATGTATTAAAGTAAGCCATCGACTATGAAATCCAAATCGGAGACAAACTAAATCTAAACAAGTTCTTTAATAAACATAAATCTAAAGGCCTAAATAAACTGATATCCATGTCACTAATAATCGATTCGGACCTAACCGAGACAGCGTTGCTAGTAGGGCACCGATTTAGCCTGTTTACTCCAAAAGATCTATATATCTTAAAGAACTTACTTAAATCTATTCTGTTGTGACTTGAAAAATGAATCTAAATCAGCTATATGGACAAGAATATGAATAGATCTATTACAAGATATCTTGACTAAACCGAATAAATAGATCTTTAAACAGAGGAAAGCCGATGAAATAAAACCACAAATCATGGTAAAGGGTGAGCGATCTAAACGAAGAAGGGTGATACGCCTCAATCTAAAGCCTAGAACAACTCGATAAATTGGTGAATTAACTAAACGAAGAAGGGCGATACGCCTCAATCTAAAGCCTAGATAATTCGATAGATGTCGCACTTACAGACAAACTGGAGGTCAAGATGATGCAGCCCTGCTTGCTGAAGAACTCGACAAAAAAGGGTTGTTGGCACGAGGGCCGAAAGTGTTTGTATTGATGGTTGTGTGAATGTTCTTTACAATGGCGCAGGGTTTATATTTATACCCTGAAAATCTAACTAGTCCTTATCGGATACGATACTATCTCTAATTTATTTAAAACAAATCTAACCTAAACTATCAAAAGAGTTACAATTGCCACACAACTAGGCCTTAGAAAAGCTTCCAGACGCGCATCTTTGAAGTCGTAATCGCTTCGTCCTTTGCACCACCGTATCCGATCAGGATTCGCAGTAATTGGAGTCAGGCTTGCCATTGGAATCGGACTCCCTGTCTAGATCGGATTCGGCTCCATCATTAGGATCGGGTCAACCACTCCTCTTATGACAGCCGAGTCAAAATCTGGTGTCAACAACACCGAGAGTTTTAACTTAAAACATTTAAACATCTTCGTCCAGTCTCAAATACAATTACCAAGTCTGTGCCGGATGAGTTTCATGGAAATGAAACTCCCCACAGGCCAGTATCAATGGGAGTTCCATGGGTATGAAATTTCATGCCATATCAGCAATTTTGCTGATGCGACAAGGTCTTTATGAGAGGAGAGAAGGGCGAGTTTCATCATATTTCCTCCGGTCCAGTTTATAAGGTGTAGTTTGATATGAAACAGTCTCCCAGGTTACATTTTGACTATTCATTTACTTTATATTATAACTGCTATGATTATAAATTTGTGATTATTGGATAGTACATTTTATCCTAAATCTATCCAATCATAATTGTTAAAATTTGTTGGCTACATTATCGGTCAAAGATTGTAGAATTTGAATCTTGATATGTGTAGATGCCTACGAGGGGACTGAATTAGGCTTCTAACCAATTTGTGATAGCCATGGTTGCTTTTGCTTACTTTGTGATCTTCTTTTGCCATGAGGCAAGTATGTGAGCTTGATGTAGAGAAGAGTGATGGTGGCAGTGGAGGAATAGAAGCCTTGATAGAAAGACCGGCAATGTCTTCATTTTCACTTTCACTTGAAGAGGAGGAGGAATCATCCGAATCTTCAACATTGGTCACCCACTCTCCAATATAAGCCTTGGCTTCTTTCTTCTTGTCTTTCTTGTGATGCTTCTTCTTCTCATCTTTCTTCCCCTTGTCATGCTTCTTCTTGTGAGCTTTCTAATCATCACTATCTTTCTCTTTGTTCTTGTTCTTTTGCTTTGTCTTGTCGGGAAGAGGACATCCATTAGCCAAATGACCAAGATTACCACAATTTGTAGCATGGCATGTATTTGAGTGACTTCTTCTTATCATTTGTGAAGAGCTTCTTCTTATTGTAGTCAAAGTTGACTCATTTCTTGTTGAGGTTCTTGAACATATTGTTTGTTCTCTTCATGGGAGTGCAAGATCAACATCATCATTGCTTTCATCATCACTTGAATCTTTCTTGATGACCACCTTCTTCTCTTTGCTTGCCTTGAATGCAATATCTTTCTTGGAGGAGGAGGTACTTTCTTCTTGGCAAATACCCATATATATCTCATGGCCTGTGAGTTTGCATAGAACTTGAGCAATGGTGACAATGTTGAGATCAACTTGATTGAATTATATGACAATGTTGGAATACTTCTCTCTTGGTAAAATGCCAAGAATTCTTCTTATGATATCCACATCTTGCATCTTGGCACTTTCAAGATCATTCAATTGCTCTACAAGAACACCAAGGCGTGAGTACATTTGATTAGCACTTTCATGAGGAAGCATATTAAAAGCATTAATTCTATCCATGATAACTTTATAATGCTCCTCACGCTCATCCTTAGAACCAGCGTGTATGGCGCCCAACTTCTCCCAAAGCTAATGCACATTCTTGCTACTTCACACACGATTGAACACATCCTTACTTATGCCATGAAAAAGGATATTGCGAGCTTTTTCATTTCACTTGGAAGCATTGGACTCCTCGGGTGTGAGAGAGTTAAGGTCCTTAGGTTCCGAAAAATGATGCACGATGGTATTATAGATACCCAGTTCAATGGCTTCTATATAAGCCTCTATACGAATCTTCCAATAGAAAAAATCATCGCCATCGAACAAGGGAGACAGACCATCCCCGGTAGACATATTACTCTAAGAGGTAAAGCCTAATCCAAAGAGCACGAGACTCTGATACCATTTAAAAGGATCAAGATGCCTAAGAGGGGGTGAATTAGGCTTCTAACCATTTTTTGTGAAATTAAACACATAATCAAGCCTAATCACCCCATGTGCCTATCCTTAGCTAATGTGACTATCTAGACGATAAAAAAAGTTTATAACCTAGTTCCAATCCTAGTCTAACATGGCAATTCTAAGAACTATAAATGAAGAAAAGTATATTGCCAAATGTAAAGAGAGGAATAGAAGGCAAGATTTTTTTCTGAGGTGTCGAAGAGTTTGCACTCTCCCTTAGTCCTTGTTGGAGCACCCAACGCGAGGGTGTTGCTCCCCCTTGATCCAACACGAGGATCAAGTGCTCTCTAGTGGATATCGCTTGTCTCCTCTAGAACGGTGGACTCCGAAGCCGTGTACACTTTCATGGGTCTCTCACAAGTCACCTCCTTGTCTAGGTGATGCCTATCACCAAGAGTAACAAGCAAGAACTTCACTTGACCTGCACAAGACCAAGAGAATGGGTGGATCCACACTTGCTACTCACTAAGCACTAATGATGTCCTTAATCTTCAAAATCAAGAACTCTAGAATCACTACTAGTGCTTTGCTTGCTCTTAGCTCGCAAATATCATAATGAACTTCCTCAAGTGGCAAAAGAGCTGAGTTGGCCGAATACAACAAGTATATGTAGCCCAAGCAAAGAAACTAGCCGTTGGCCCCAATTTCAGCTGAAATCGGCATTACCGACTATTGCAGTGGTACTAAGGTACAAACACCGCAACAGTCGGTGGCCACCTTTTGACCTTCCTCCAACGGTCATTGACAGGGGGATCGACTACTGTGGTGGGTGAAAACCCATAAACCACCACAATAGTTTGTCAAAGAAAAGAGGTTTGGGTCCTCGGCCTTACTCGTGGGGGCATAGTTTCCAGGCCAGCTCATCCAGGGGGCCACTGAGGTCACAACCGCAATAGTCGGTAGTGTCGACTATGCTACCTCTAAGTCCCAAAACTCGTCCAATTCAATTTCTTTGAGTTTCTAACTTTCTTCCATAGCTTCCAAGGCTTCATCAAAGCTACCTAGTGCTGGAATTTCACAAGTGTGCACCACAACGAGACTCTAGTCTCGTATAAGTCAAACTACTATTCTTACCCCCCCTCTTTATATATAGTACGGTCAAACGAAAAACAAAGGCCTAACTAATCCGAGTGCCTCTCAACTCCAAATGGCACTAGGAACTAGCTTATCCTTACGCTTCTCGCATATCTTTTGATCCGACACATGCAAATCATACGATGGGTGCAAGAGTACCATGAAACCCATCATTGCACGAACTTAATTGAATGCCGCTGCAAAACACACATTAGTCGCAATGATCATGTTATCATTAATCTCCAAAATCGAATTAGGGGTCTAGATGCACCTTCAGCGTGCATGCCTTATAAACGAGACTGAAGGCAGTATGTGAGAGGTCCATTACACTCAACTGACACAGTTACCTAGTTTGCAGTCTTGGATACAGTGCAATAGAACTGTGCACTAAGTCACATACATGACGAAAACCTCTCTCCTGCTTGTAATAGCCTTACCATATCAGTAAAATTGCTGACGTGACATATTATTTAATGCTGATGAAACTCCACTAAGACTGGCCTTAGTGCGTACTATATACTGGTCTAAGTTTTTTTAATTTTAAAACAACAATTTCTATAGAAAACTATTAGCCAGAGTTTCACCTTTTATATTATAACGTTGATCTGAAATACTTGTATTTATGCTAGGACGCAGTATATAAATATACATAATTCAAAATATCAAATTCTCCGGCGAAAAAGCGAGTTTGAATTTTGAATCTCAAATGGGCGTGGCGTGGAGTGGCGGCGTGCCCCTCAGGCCTCAGTCACTTCGCAACTGCCTGCCACACAGTGGCTTTAATTGCAGCCAATGAGATGTGCGCTTGCTTCCTCCGACGGCTCACTCGATCACTCCCCCCTCCCTCCCTCTCCCTCTAGGAAAACCCCCGCTGCTTGGAGCGGCGCCCGAGCCTCGCCCTCGCCGACGGCGATTTCCCCTCCTCCTCTCAGCCGTCTCCCTCTCCGTTGCGCGCGCCGCTCCCCACCACCTCGACGCCCCAGGCATTATGGCCTCACGCGCAGCGTAGCACCCACGCACCCCGAGTCCCCGACTCCGCCGTCGGTACCCAGTGCCCTAACCGATCGCCGACGGCTTCGCCAAATCGTCCGCCCGGTTCCGCCAATTCCCGGCCGCTTCCATCCCAAACCTGTGAGTTTTCATGCCGGTTTTGCGAAGTCGCGAATATATGGGTAGATTAATGTAGTCCGACTAATTTTGTTGTTGTTTTAGTCTTTTTCTTTATGATTCATTCAAATAATAGTGTGAGGGAGATGGATTAGACAACAAGTTGGGGACTAGTGTGAGAAAAACACATAGTAGTAACCCCACTCCCACTGGTGTGACAGTTCACACTTCACAGTAGTGAATGCTTGAATATAACGACAGTTCTCTAGTGACCTGTAATTTGTTTCTTTCTACTCTTCAGTTTCTCTTTTTCAAGTTCCTCGAGGGTCAGTGTTTCAGAGGTAGCCGGATTGTGCTTAAGCAAGTGTGTGTGGAAAGTCGAAAGGGTACTGACCGCGCGCAACTTCTGTCTTTTGGTACTAGTAGGAATAAGTGACTTTGGTTTCACAAGCATTTTAGAATGCCAGAGTTTGGAAGGCTGTGTGACAGGGTTCCTCTTTCGGATATTACTAAGCAAACTGGCCAGCATTCGAGTTGGGAGAACTCACTGTATGGACAACAAGGTAATGGTTCATGTGGGTTTGCTAGCAGGATGTGGTTGCCTAAAAACACTATCCTTATACTCTGCATGTCTTACTATATTTTTTTATTTTCAACCCAGGTGGAAGTACTAAACTTGGTTATGCAAGATGCCAAAGGGACAATGCAGACTGTGCAGTGAATAGTGCAGCTATTGTGATGGGGAACCCATACATACCCCATGCGATGCAATTGCAAGAGCAAGGGAGTTCAGAACCATCTGAATTGAATTGCAGATACAATGTTCCTACAGCAAAGAACATAGGAAATCCGAACGGCGCACATTCCTGGGTTCAGGAACATCCAGAAGGTGAAAAATAACATTCATCTGCTTGATGCCTTAAATATTAATCCCACACTTACATGTGAAATCCATGGCTGTGTTTCCACAGCACACAAGATGATTCGGACGTCATTGGAGCTGCTCATGTCCCAAAGCAGAAATGTTCACCCACCAAATTTCTCTGGTTCTTCGTATTGTGGAGATCTAACAAATGCGTCAAGCTCGCACGTTCATGGTTCTGCATATTCATCCAAGGGTAAGCATGGTTTGTTGCATAGTTAGAACCTTCGTTTTATAATTTATGGCATCTGCTTTTGTAATCTTGTTGATTCCTCTAATTGTTGAAATTTCTATTTGGTGCTTGCACTTTCCACAGGACACAAGATGATTCAAACGCCGTTAGAGATGCTGATGTCCCAAAGCAGAAATGTTTGCCCACCGAATTTATCCAGTTCCACTTATGCTGCAGAGATGGCAAGAATTGCAAATCCACAAGTTCATAGTACTGCATATTCATCCAACGGTAAGCATGAGTTGTCGTGTAGGTGGCACCTTCAGTTTATGATGTTTTGTTTTTGCGAAAGACCAGTACAGACGCAGACGCTCACACACGCACGCACACTCACCCCTTTGAATACACGCACGCAAGCCCTACCCCTGTGAGCACCTCAAAGAGACTGGGCCGTTTGTTCTGATCTTGAGATTGACGAAGTCACCACAGGTGCCTCGCTATCGAGGGGCATGTCGTCTACCACTGAAAGAATAGCGCCAGTTAAATTCTAGAATAAATCTAGGAAAATGTGACACCTATGCTAAGTCGGAGACTCGAACCCGTGTGGGCAAGTTCCACCATAAGGAACCTAACCAACTAAGCTACGCTTAGTTCCGCAGTTTATGATGGTTTGTGCTTGTGATCTTACTGATGGCTCTAAATTGAGAGAACTTCTAGGTTATGTCAAATGAGATGGTGAAAAACAACAACTTTCTGATTGGCACCTTTAATGTTAACATACACTTACACATGAAGTACATGGGCATGTTTCCACAGGACACTGGATGATTCAAACACCAATGGATCAGCTGATGTCCCAGAGAAGAAATGTTGGCCTACCAACCTCTACTAGTTCTGTTTTTCATGGGGAACCAACAAACTTTCCAAGTTCACAAGTTCGTGGTACTGCATATCCGTCCAGCGGTAAGCATGGTTTGTTGCAGATAGAACCTTCGTTGTTCGTTCTGCTTTTGGGATCTTGCTGGTTGCTCTAATTGTGGAAATTTCTAATTGGCGCTTTATGTGTTAACCATGCGATTTCCACAGGACACAAGATGATTCCGATGCCGTTGGAGATGCTGATGTCCCAAAGTAGAAGTGTTTGCCCACCAAATTTGTCTGGTTCCACTTACGGAGTGGAGTTTGCTAGTGTTGCAAATCCACAAGTTTATAGCACTTCATATTCGTCCAGGGGTAAGCATGATTTCTAGTGTAGGTGGCACCTTCATTTTAGAATGGTGGTGTGTGCTTGTGATCTTACTGATGGCTCTAAATTGTGAGAGTTTCTGCGGTTGTCCAAATGCAGAAGGTCAAACATAACACTTTCTAACTGGCACCTTAAATATCGACTGTTCACTTATACTTGAAATACATGGGCGTGATTCCACAGGACACAGGATGATTCAAACACCTATGGATATGCTGATGTCCGAAAGCAGAAATGTTGGCCTACCAAATTATACTGGTTCTGCTGTTGGTGGGGAACCGACAAACGTTTCAAATTTGCAGGTTCACGGTACTGCATATTCATCCAAGGGTAAGCATGGTTTGTTGCGTGGTAGAAAACCTTTGTTCTATAATTTATGACATCTTCTTTGTGATTTTCCTGATTGCTCTAATTGCAGAAATTTCTAATTGGTGTGTTTATATTTTAACCATGCACTTTCCACAGGACACAGCATGATTCAGACGCCATTGGAGATGCAGATGTCTTCAAGCAGAAATGTTTTCCCACCAAATTTGTCTGGTTCCTTTTGTGGTGTGGAGTTGACAAGTGATGCAAATCCACAAGTTCATAATACTGAATGTTCATCTAGGGGTAAGCATGGCTTGTTTTGTAGGTCTCGCCTTCATTTTGTAGTGATGGCGTGCGCTTGTGATCTTACTGATGACTAATCTGTGAAAACTTCTTCTGGGCTATGCCAAATGCAGTGGTGAAAAATAACAACTTTCTGATTGGCACTTTAAATATTAACTGTACACTTAAACTTGAAAGCGTGGGTGTGTTTCCACAGGACATAGGGTGATTCAAACACCAATGGGTCTGCTGATGTCACAGAGCAAAAATGTTGGCCCACCAAATTCTACTGATTCTGCTGCTGGTGGAGAACAAACAAACATTTCAAGTTTGCAGGTTCATGGTACCACATGTTCATCCAAGGGTAAGCATGGTTTGTTGCGTTGGTAGGACTTCCATTTTCTAATTTTTCGCGTCTGCTGTGATCTTCCTTATTACTTTAATTGTGGAAGTTTCTAAATGGTGCTTTATGTATTAAACATACTCTTTCCTCAGGACACAACATGATTCAGACACCGTTGGAGATGCAGATGTCCCAAAGCAGAAATGTTTGCCCACCAAATTTGTCAGGTTCCACTTGTGGTGTGGAGTCGGCAAGTGTTGCAAATACACATGTTTATAATACTGCATGTTCATCTAAGGGTAAGCATTTTTTGTTTTGTTGGTGGCACCTTTGTTTTGTGGTGTGTGCTTTCTAAATTTGAGAAAACTTCTTCTGGGTTATGCCAAATGTATGCAGATGATGGAAAGTAACAACTTTCTGATTCTCAACTTAAATATTAACTGTACACAAAATTGAAATAAGCGGGCATGTTTCCACAGGAAATGGGGTGATTCAAACACCAATAGATCTGATGATATCCGAGAGCAGAGATGTTGGCCTACCAAATTCTACTGTGTCTACTGTTGGTGGGGAACCCGCAAATGTTCCAAGTTCTCAAGTTGATGGTACTGCGTATTCATCTGGCAGTAAGCATAGATTGTTGTGTAGTTATAACCTTGTTATGTTATCATTTGGTGTCTGGTTGTGATCTTGCTGATTGCTTTAAATTGTTGGAATTTCTCTTGGTTGTTGCTTTATAACTTCAATTTTTTTCTTGTTGCAGGAACGGATGATGATCTTTCACCACCACACCGAAATAGTATGGATATGAGTGGCAATGGACGTGCTAGTGGCAATGCGAGAGCTATTTTCCCTTCCAGTTCACATGCTAGGGCACAGACAGATATGGAAGCACAAATTCATCAACTCGAGCAGGAAGCATACTGTTCAGTTCTTCGTGCATTTAAAGCACAATCTGATACCATCACATGGGTTGGGACCATTAAACTATTTCACTGCATTTGGTTTTATTTTAGATATTATTTCTCAAATGTGACCTGAGGTCAGTTCTACCATTTTTCAGGAGAAGGAAGATCTCATAACTGAACTTAGGGATGAGCTAAGGGTATCTGACGAAGCACATAGGCAGCTATTAAACAGGATCAACAATGATGATTTAACTCACAGCATAAGGTACCATATAGATAGTCCCTTTATTTTATTAATGGCAATGTACAAATTTGTCTCCTTTTCAGCATTCTGAATTTCTGCCACAAAATTAGGGAATGGAGAACAAGAAGGCTTGAGGAAAGCTTGCCCAATAATCCTATTCATGACCCTGTTTCCAGTAATACCACCTCTGCTCTAAAGAGGCAGAAGACATCTAAATCCGTTACTGCTTCACTCGCACCGGATCCTGTGATGCATTCACAGTGGGTGGCTACACCAACACAACCATCATCTTCAACTGATACAAAAGCAGTTCCTCTTGGGACTAAAGGCAAAAGGAGAAAACCAGTAAGAAGATAATCCCAATGACTTGTTCCCTAAAGAAATATTTCTGTTTGTTATTATTTGATATAATTTTACATGCTTCCAGTGCCAGAAAGTACCTGGGGGCTCTGCAGTGAAGCCCACGTCATCTTCAGAAGGTCCTAGTGCAAGAGGACCACATATGAATCGATATTTTCCTGGTGGTCCTGCTGCTGAATTTTCTGGAACACAGAATGTCAACCCATTAATTGGCCGTAAACTCATGAATCGGTGGCCTGATGATAATAGTTTCTATGAAGTAGTTATATCTGATTATAATCCAGAAACGGTTTGTTTCTATCTCACCAAGATTACATTTACTTTTGTATTATAGCATCCAGCTCTTTCTTAGGGATTGTTTTTGCAGGGCCTTTATGCATTGGTTTATGACATCAATACATCAAATGAGACCTGGGAATGGGTTGATCTTAAGAAGGTAAGTGGTCCTCTTTTTAACTGGACATTTGTCCTATATGTTTTTACGAAATCTAATTCTTTGGAATGGTCCCTTGACATTTTCATATTGTACTGAGAAATCTTCGCTTTGCTATGCCATGGGATGAGTAGGTTCTACATTAAGATTAATTGATTATTAAGCAATACCTGCTTTAATAAAATTGTCAAATATTTTTAGATGTTAGTGAAAGTGAATGAGACTTGGGAAAATAGCAGATTGATTATGGAGATACAAAGGGTGTACAATATATAGGCAAGGATCGTCTAGGGTTTATAGAATACACCCAATCTACAGAGATCCTTGCCTAATCTATAACCAATCACCAGAAAACCCTAAGGCAACCCAGCCTCTAGGCGTGGGCGCCGATGGCCCATATGGCCAGCCTAATAGCCCATTCTAATAGTTAGCCATGCTGGATCTCAATGGCCAAAGCTAAGACAACACTAACTGTGTAAAGAAGCCACCTTGACCATATCACGTAGAGCATTAACTTGTTTCAGCATGGTCATGTGCCGATGAAGATAGATAATAGAACTAATCTGTTAGGAGTACATATGACAAATAGGAGAACATAAGTTGCTACAAGCCTACTCTTATGTGATGTGGTATAGATTGCAGAATAATTTACCTGACTAATAGAGATATGGTAACCTTGTATTTAATCAGCTAGTAGAGTTTTATTTGTTATGTTTAATTTGGAGGCTTACAATTATAATTACATAATCATTATGAAAAGAAAGTTATGGTCACTTAATCAATTTTGGTCATTGATATGGCTGTAGTTTGAATTGCAACTGATATGTTAATGTTTCACTCAGAATAGCACATTTTTTGGGAAAATTATGGGCAAACATTTAGTTTGAAGTTTTGTCACATTGCATCAGCACAATTTTATTGAGCAAGTCAAAATGAGACGTCAAAGAATCTGTCAGTCTTTGATAGTATCATTTGATCATATGACACACTTGCTGATTATTGAATGGAAAGCTGATTCAGACTCCAGCAGTAGTTTTATTGACATCCTGCCAGTCATTTGCGGTGTTTTTGCTGGAATGTGGTTCGGCTCAGTGTTTGCTAGTTTTATATGCTTAGTGATTGATACTCAATTTCACTGACACATTGACTTTGCATCTGGGAAACTTTATAACATAAGAAACATAGCCTGATGACATATATTTATTAAAGCAACTTAATTCTGGACAAAATCACATATAAAAAATAAGCAGATTGTCATTCTTTTCTTATTGGAGAACAAATTGACCTGTCCCTGAGATGTTACTACATTCATAGTTGTCCTGTCTGTATCTTTTGTTTATGCTTTCAGTATCTGATATACTTGTGTTCCAAAGAAGCATTGTTGATTACTAATGTCAACCAAACTTTTCTACTTGGCATAATTCTGACTATTGCCTTTTCCTCTGAGTAAAGATGGGACCTGAAGATATAAGATGGCTAGAGGATGACTCTGGGATAGACCCTGTGATGTATCTACAAAGCCAATGTGCTCCAGGTACTGGTGTTAGGAAGTCAACTAGCTATGGTGGGCAGATGCCAGGTCATGGAAGAGGAAGAAGTTTCCAAAAGAATCTATCCAAAAAGGATTTGCCAACTCCACAAAACAGTGTTAGAAAGAGATGTTCCGGAGACATTGATATACCTCATACTGAGAGCCTCATAAAACTGGTTAGATTGAATGAATTTACCCAGTTTTTCTGATTAGTAAGAACTAGGAACTACAGACTTTGTGCCCTTTTTTAAAGAAATACTGTCTGTTCATGCAGGTGGAGAAAGTTTGTAGCACTAACAATCCTGATCCCCTGGAAGTAGAGAAGGCAGAGGAAGCACTGAAGGTAAGCCGATTGCCTTTACAAATTATCTTATCAGGAAGTTTATGCTATGTTTAACTGTCAATGTCTGCAGGAGCAAGAACGTTCTCTAGTTGATGCAATAGCAAGGCTTGCTGAGGCATCTGATGATGAAAGTGGTACGTACTAAAGATCCATATATTCCCTTACCATAAAATATATGGAAAATTTACAATTTAAAGTGGTCGCCCCCAAAGTCCCAAACAGTGTGGAGATATTTGAGATTCCTTCAGATGCACACCATGTTTTCAGCATAGTGTGTATTAATGCTGTATTTCCACTGTAAGTTGTTAGTATGCTTGTAACAGAATGAACCTTTTCTTCTCTGAAGTTTCTCAGACATAACAGAATTACAGAAAGCATATGTTAATTGACAACCTTCTAGCATGGATGTACGTGCAGCATGATCCTTTAATGATTGCTGATATTATTAACTTCGAAGTACATGTGCACTAATTGTAGGTTGGCATAATGAAAAGCACTATGAGACCAATATGTTAAATATATCAAGCTTACCGATTGGTGTTATGCCAAGCATATATGACATTGCCCTTTATTGTTGTGAATAGATGGGCAGAACTGTGGTCATCGAAGGAAGACTGTCAATGGAGAAGCTGATGCCATGTAATTATCGCTGGAACATGCATACATAACTTTGTTGGGGTGGGGGTGGGGCCTGTCTTCTGTAAAATCTTGTTGCTGTCTTCCCAATTAGGTCTCTTTATGTTGAAGTACCTTTGTTCGGAGATGAAGCATCCTTGTACGATGCGATTCAACCTTCTGACAATGTAATGTTTCTAGAGCTAGATGTTTGAAGTTGACATGCCTTTCGATTTGCTCTCTTGACTGACGCACTAGGAAATTGCCCAAGATTTGGAGGAATAGTGAGAATACATAATGAATTTTTTAACCAACGATGTGAACTTTAGCAAGCATCCTAACGTACATGGCCAGATACAGAAACGGCTTCTGACCAAACAAATATGTCACTGAGCAACAACATTAATTTACAATGTGAGAAGAATTCAGACCAATCAATATTCAGAAGTATTTCTGGACCGAAGGAAGAACTGGAAATTTCCATATTTGAAAGCTAATCTGAGTTTCAAGAAGGTAATGTTGACAGATTTCAACTCAAATCTGGGCAAGTCTGATGAACGTTGAGATCAAGCAGGCATTTGCCAAGATTAGCACAAAACCTAACAGTCCATTTCTTATTTCAAAATGTAGAGAATTATGAAAACTTAACAGTACTTTATGACGTAATTTGCTCCATGGCCTGTTGCCATGAGCAGTATCACTTTGTTGGAATTTTTATTACTGCTTGAAGAGTTATAGAAAGTGCTTTGTTGGAATTTTTCTTACTGCTTGCAGAGTTATAGAAAGTGAAGAAGTAACAACACAATCATCGCGGAAGTTATTACTAATCATCACACAATAGGAAATAGGCAAATAGCACATCATAGCTTATAATGAAAATGTTTTTGAACAAGGGTAACAACCCGTTAAACATGCTTGGAGATCAATGAGATGTTAAGGAGCAATAGTAGATTGTTTCTGGCCGATTAACTACAGCTACAGATATACATAACCGACCGGTTTCGATTACAATGTAAATTGCTCATCGCTAACTAACCTACAAATAATGTAAGAATAAAGATTACAATAGTCAATTTGGTCCTAAATCCTAATTCCTAACACTGCTCTGTTTATGCAGTAGATCAAGCATCCTTCTGCTCCGGCTTCTCTGCTTCCTCAGAGAACCATCTGTGTTTCAGCGCCTGTGCCGCGGTGAGCCTCTTCTCCTTGTCGACGCACAGCAAACCACACAAGACGTCGCCTGCAGCCTGCGACAGGTCCGATGGCAAGCCCTTGAACGCCGCCACGCCGTCCGAGTCCATGTCGTGCCCCAGGTCGAACACCTTCGTGAGCAGGTCGTCATCTGTCTCGACGTCCACGAACAGGGGCTCCCCGGCGAGGAGCTCGAACATGACGCAGCCCAGCGCCCACACGTCAACGGCCGTGTCGTACCACCGGCTGCCCATGAGCTGCTCCGGCGCGAGGTACAACAACGTGCCGATGGTGCAGGGGTCCTCCTGGTATGGCGGGCGCGCCGGCGTGGCCATCCCGAAGTCGCAAATCTTGAGCTTGCCGCCGGGGCCGACGAGCACGTTCTCCGGCTTGATGTCGCGGTGCAGCGTGCCCGTGGCGTGCACCGCCGCGGCGCCGCGCAGGAGCTGGAGCATGGCGGCGCGCGCCTTGAGCTCCGGGAAGGGGCCCGCGAGGTTGAGGCGGTCGCGGAGCGTCTGGCCCTCGACGAGCTCCGTGACGAGGAAGAGGTCCCCGGTGACGCCGTCGGTGGCCACGTTGCGGATCTGGAGCACTGAGGGGCAGCCGTGGCAGGCGGCCAGGCAGCCGGCCTCGCGGAACACCGCGCGGGAGGCGTCGAAGTCGCCGCCGCGGGTGGCACGGACCCACTTGACGGCCACCGCCTCGCCCGTGCGGCGGTGGCGCGCCCGCACCACGACGCCGTAGGTGCCCTTCCCGAGCACCCCGAGCTTCTGGTAGTCGTAGATCGAGCCGAAGTTGTACTTGTACCGCGGGCGCTTCTTGTTGCCGCCGGCCGCCGCGAGGCAGGGGTCAGCGGGCGCCACGCGCTTCCTGGGCTCCACCGCCACAGCCGCCGCAGCCATGTCGTGCGCGTGGGAGGAAGCGGAGGGAGATCGGGGTGGAGGAGGGAAGCGGAAATTTTGGGGAAGATTTCGCGGGCTGCCGGGGAAATTTGTATGTGAATCCGACGGTGGATTGGAGGTGGAGTCGGATTCGTGGGTGGCACGGATGTGGTTGGCGTAGGCTTGACGCGAGTGGAGCTGGAGCGGTGGGACAGCTCAGCAGAGCCAAGGCAGGCGACCGGGTTTGAATTCGAAGGCAGAGCTGGAAAGATTTATAAGATTTAAAACTGCGAATAAAAAGTACTAATGTTTCATTTATATTTTTTAGAAAGTTATATCAATATAGATGATTTTGGATGGCTATCTCTTAGAGCATCTTGGAGAGTGCTCCCTATCTCTAAAAAAACTAACGTTATAAGATTCAAAATAGGTCCCACAAATATTGATGTTCTAGAATTTGAACCACATCAACTAGTGCATACATCACTAAAATTGGATCAGCCAACTTGGAATGTTTTATCTCCTCCTCAATTTACTCTTTCATTTAGGGACACACTCGTTTTTTTATTCACCCTTAATCTCTATGAAAAATTCTAAAATATCATTCTTTTTGGATGGAGAAAGAACCCAATATTTTGGAAACATAATTGTAAAACAAACTCCAACAGTGCCCAACTCAGCTCCCAATTTTTTGGCATGCCCAATGCTGGCTTTATTTTGGGTCAAATTTACACCTTCTCTCTGTGCTCCCAATCCGGCAAAAATATACCCCGCATAAAAAAACCACAATTATTGCTCACGCGTTATTATTGATGTGAGAGAGAGAAGTTGTTGATGCGGAAAAACAGGTGGTGGACCCACAAATAGATGATGTGGCAGCAACTACATGTTTTAGGAACCAATTTTTTGGAAACCGTTGGTTGAGGGTGTTTTTCTTCTCCCAATAATTTTTTGCAAAGTCTCAAAATCCAAGTTTTTGGGACTTTATTTTTTAGTCACTCTTGGAGATGCTTTTAGAAGAATGTTGGGTTAACTACAACGGAAATGAACACTTGAAAATGTTAATCTGTGTATCGTGTAAGAGAATCAATTGTTATAATAAATATTGGGTCAACAAATATATTAAAATGAGTGATCCAATCGCTTTTTAAAGATTTTATTAGTAAACAATAATATGTTAAAGCAACAACTCGTATAACAAATGGTGCATGGATACCACATCCATTTGACAAATGGATTCGCACATCGCAATAGAGTTCAAAAAAATAATTGCATGAAAAAAATGATAAGTAAATGAAAAAACAATACATATAATATAACTAGCAGAAATGCCAGTGTGTTGATACGTGTTTTGTTTTCTTCGTGTCTCTGTCATCATTTGCTCACTGCCACTTTACTCACTTTGTGCTTAACGATGATAGATTGCCTTGTTGTCAACACGGTACAGTACCATTGGCCGTGTTTTTTCACCCTCCTTTGACCACTAATTAGGGGTATTAAATAAAGTCAGTTTATAAAATTACCTCCATAACCCCTGGCAAATTCGCGAGACGAATCTAATGAGGCCTTTGACCGCACGATTAGAGAATGATTACTGTAGCATTACTGTTGCAAATCATGGATTAATTAGGCTCATTAGATTCGTCGCGCAAAGTTGCACTCATCTGTGAAAAGGTTTTGTAAATAGACTTCATTTAGTACTCCATGCATGCGAGATTTCTTTTTGCAAAATTTTTTCAACCACACGACCATGGGTACTATCACGCTATGTCCTTATCTTCTGATGCCGTTGCCTTTATGCCACTACCAGACCGTATCTATAGCTTGCACAGAGGCGTTCCACGTGGTGGTCAACTGGTCAACGGTCGTACTACAACCTTGAGGTTTTATTATTGGATTGCGTTCACATACTATCAGATTTTGATGGTCTACCTAATCTTTTTGTCATTCACTAGGAAATATCACGCGCACACACACACATATCTCTTTGTTTTCTCCGTATCTTGCCTGTGCTACAAGATTCGGTCCTCACCATCTTCACCAGCGCCGGAGGACCTCGCCCGTGGACAAAGAACTCTCTCGTGCTTCTCTGTCTTTGTCCACTCATCCTAGCCCATGCCCACGCTGGCCTGTAGTCGACTCTCGTTGCACCCACAACTCTCAGGTGAGTCTTAACGTGCGTGCGTGCGTGTCGGATGCTTGCGGAGAAGTACCCTTGACAGCAGCAGCGAAGAATCCCAACACGTCCACATCTGTAGTGAAGGGGAAGCTTCATTACCTTGGACTATGGTCGGATCGAACCAAATTATACATAAAACTAATATCTCATATTAGTCACACAAATTATAGTATAGTTGTAGGCAGGTTGTCCTTTAAGTGTGAGATTTTAGGTTTGAACCCATTCTCTCCAAGATATAGCAATGCCAGATCCCTAATTCCCCATGGAGAATTCAACTATTAAGGGATGAGTATTAAAAACGAGGGAATTTCATTCCCTGCCGAGACTGGCGGGGATGGGAGGGCATTTCCTGTGGGGATCCGCTAATTTGTTGCAGGGTGTGAGTTTCGTGTACAAATGTATCGAGAAAACACGCACCTAAAGCTTAACCAACTCCTAAGACAGACCCAACCGGCCCATCTTTATTCCCTCCACTGGCTACCTCTTCCTCTAACCATCCATCCGGCCTCGTAGAAAACAAGTCCACAACCCTAAATCGTATCCTCTCCTTCAGGCACCGCATACCACCTGTCATCAAGCACCTCTTGTCCAAACAGCGCAGGCGGCCACGGCAGCGAGTAGCGGGCGGCCGGGGCCGGCCGGCCAGCCAAGCATGCTTGGCAAGCCACAGCGAGTGGGCGTGTAGCTGCTCACCAGGCGCAAGCTGCAGTGCCAGCAGAGCTCATGGGTGGCTTGCTTTTACTGTTTGTATGTCTCAATTCAGGTCGTTTTTTGTTTAGCGCTCGTGCAAAAATCAGCCAGCCCGCTGGACAACTCCGAAAGTAGTGGCCATGTCAAAAAAAAACCTATATTCTACCGGGAGAGGGCTCTCTCTGCAGCCTTATCTCGACACCCCTCTTTATCTCCGTTCGTTATGGATCCAACGATGCACGGGTGTCCTTTCCTCCTCCGTTCCCCATGCTCATCTGGATCCAGGCGAATAGATCGGCGTTTTGAGCGTCGAGGTGCTGCCGGAGTCGCCGAGTTCCGGATCCCGAGCAGAGGGGCTGTCCGAGTCGCCGAGTTCCATATCCCGAGCAGAGTCGAGGGGCCATCGGAGTCGCTGAGTACCGGATCCCCATGGAGTCGAGGGGCTGCCGGAGTCGACGAGTACCGGATCCCCGCGAAGTTGAGGGGCTGCCGAGTCGACGAGCACCGGTGTCTGACGGGCTGCCGGACTTGAGCCCACGCGCCGTTGAGGAGCCATCCGTGGCACTGCCGCGTGCCAGACGGGAGATGAGCCTGCGGTGACCGAAGGCGCTGCTACTAGCCGAGGCAAGGGGAGTCGTTCCGTGGCGATCTGAGTCACCCACGCTCGGTGCAAGGGAGTCGCGGCCAGCAGAGTCCCCCACGTGGAGTGGAGCTCTTCGACGAGATCCGACGCGAAGCAAGGTTAGTCGGCGAGTTCGTCCACTCCTTGTAGGTCGCCATTCGATGTTTGTGGCCATCTCTATGTTCTCTGATTTCAATTTGTTCCCCCAATATTGTACGCTTTCAGTTCATTTGTTTCTTACTATTGTTGATTGGTTTGAAATATTAGTTTAGGCTATGCCGTTGATTTGGTTGCTGTTTAGGTTAGGTTTGTCAGTGATTAGTTATTGGTGGCAAGGATTTGTGATGTGGTAGCTGCTGTAGGTTGCTTGAGCTTAGGATAACAGAGATAAGGGGTTGTGATCACTGATTGATACTCGAACTGTCACAATTTGGCTGCTATAATTTGTGAGCATGATTAGGAACCTTTTTGGTTCAAAGTCTCTTTGTACTGAACTTTTTTTTTTTGCTTGGGTCAGTCGGTTCTTCAGTTATTCTTTTTCAAACTGAGCTTTTCGTGATGACAATGTGGTTTGGGCATTTCGTATTAATTTGTGTGCACGACATTCATTTAATCTTTCATATTTTTTGAAGAGTTTTGTGAGTTACCATGTGAAAATAAATTTAGTGCTTCTAGACCAGTGCCTAAGTTATGGATCTTTGCTATACCCAAGCATGGTTAATAGTGATGTGCATATTTGGACTAGAGTAGTTGGTTGGTAAGAGTTACTTCCTATGTGTTTGAAAATAATAGGAAGTTACTTTATCTTTCAAATAATTATACCATAAGTTGCATCCTGTTGAGGTCCAAATCAGATATACATTTATATCTGATGATGTGCCAGTGTCTAGGTGTTTCCTGATTTTAGTATTTGATGTAGGTGACCAAAACCTAGCACCTTAGTTATACACGAATATCAATTAGATGGTCTTTTAGCCTACTCCAGATTTATATCCATAATACCCATTACATTTCTATCATATATTGTGTGTTGATTTTACTTGTTATAAATGGACAACAATTAGATTTGGCTTTCAAATCTATGTTCTTGTTATATGTCAGAATTTCAAAAGCCAGTATGTGTATTTCGTTAGCTTAACGAGAGAGCCCATGTAGTTACTTTCTGCATCCATCCTATTGTTACTTTTTCACCCCACTTGTTACTTTCTTTCTTGCATGTTGCATGTGGAGTGCCGCACCTGCCCCCCGCTGCCGCCTCCCGCCGCCACCCGCGGCCGACGGCAACTCGCCGCCGTGCCGCTCCGCCCTCCACCCACCCCCACCGTGCCACCCCGCCCTTCCTAACCACTGGGGTTGCTCGTCCCCGCTGCTGGCACCGCCCAACCGGCCTCTCCCACCGTCCGACGGGCGCCGCCCCGCCTCGCCGCTGTCTCGCCCACCACCACTGCCGGTCAATCAGCCTCCCCTGCGATCCCTCTAGACCCGGTTTTTATTTAATTTTTAGTTTTCTTGCATAAAGTTGTGTACTATATATATATTTTCTTCAGGACAGCATCTTATGTGGCTCTTTAGTTCTTTTGTTGCTCGTGACTGCATATTCTTTTCTATGCATCTTCTGATCAGTTTTGTCATTACAATAAGTAAATATGAACCAATCTATATTACATATTAAGTAAATTTTTAAAAATTATATATTATTTGATAAGTAACTTTTGATTACTAAATATGACCTAATAAATAACTTCTGTTATTTACTTCAATGTTTGTTCATGTCATTTATGTGTCTTAATCTATATTTACATGGGCCACACATGTGCTACTTGAATCAACGAAAATCCATCGAGTGGCATTGTTTTTAGGGGGAGAAATCGGATGATCTTTTCTCTGATTTCTCCTTTGAAATCATGTAACCCCCAGCTTGTGGTGATTCCATAACATGTGTGGCATTTTTTTGACAATTTGTGATTATTTTTGTAGGATTAGTTTTAAACCAACATATGAATATGAAGAGAAATCTGAGGTCTAATCCGGCTATGAACAATGGTGATGAGGGCACTTATCCCTTACCCGCTAATATGTACAATGGCCCACATTCATCATTCTTTTGTTTCATTGAGGTTTAAAGAAGGAACTCTGTTTGCACGTGCCTTTTTCCCAAACAGACTTCCCATGAACAGCATGTAGGTTCATTTCCTATATTCCCTAGCCTTATTATTTATTTTCAGCTTGTCCTTTTTCTTCTAGCATGGCTACATTATTGATATCTGACTATGTAAGTTTAAACAATGACAAAAGCTAAATAAGAAGTGTTAGCATTATCTTTTGTTGCATTTTTTAAAAACTGATGTAGTTCATTTCCATCTCTTTTTTTAATTAGGAAGTGAACTTTTCATATTTTATCTGATTCAGGATGTAACTTATCATTGGTTTACGTAAGATGGAAAATAACTTTATTGCTGCTTTGAAACATTGAAGAAGTAGCTTATTATTGATTTATATGAGATAAAAAGTAAATTGTCCATGATCAGAGTCACATAGGAAGTAACTTAGAACACAATTATTGGGATAATTTGAAGAAAAGTAAGATAGAGGGAAAAATATGCAATGCACCAAAAATTCTGTCAGGTTTACTGTCCTTGGCTATAGCTTTTTGACAAGATTTGTAGTCCAAACACTAACCCAACATCATGTTGTTGAAATCCTTCTCAAACCATGCTCCAATGAACATAGGTATAGAATCTGCAAGTTTAAAAATGATAAAGAGTAAGTTAAAACATTAAAAAAATATCATCATGACAATGTGAAGCATATTTGGTATATCAATGTTGTCAGTAAATGCATCCCCTGTCTTGCATGTGTCTAGAAAAATTTGTTGTTCATCCCCTTTTGTATTATGAACACAGAGAAAGTAACTTAACAATGTTTCATATGAGATATAAAGTAACTTTTGTCACTAGTCATATTATTTAAGATGTTGCCTTTCATTGATTTACATGATATATAAAGTAACTTGATAGTGATTTGAAACATAGAAAAAGTAACTTACGAGTACTTTATCGATAATACACTCATCTAAGAACTTTTGTCCCTTTTTGCATTTTTTTATGAACTCTAAGCCACTATTTACATGTGTATCTTATCTGTATGTTTGAATATACATGTCTTTACTATGTTCCATGAGGACCATAATCATCCAGTATGCGAGAAGCTTGAGCTGAAAAGATTTCTAAAATCTCACAGAGGTATTCCGGAGGAGGAAAAAAGGTTTGTGGACCTGTTGCACGACGCAACTATTTTTGCTGGGCGGATGATGCAGATAATGGCAGAGATCTATGGAGGGCATAAATTTGCTCCATACACCGCCAAAGACATCAGCAACCACAAACCGAAGCTGAGCAAAGGGACAAAGTTCAAAGACATGGAGGAGACGTTGGCATTGTTTGAGGATTTGAAGAAGGGAGATCCAAATTTTTACTACAAGTTCCAGCTGGATGAGAAAAACAGGGTGAGGAATCTTTTCTGGGTGGATGGTGCTGCAAGAGCCGCATACAAGGAGTATGGCGACTGTGTTTCATTCGACACCACTTATATGACAAACAGATACAAGATGCCCTTTGCGCCCTTTGTTGGTATCAACAACCACAGGCAGACAATTCAGTTTGGCTGTGGTTTCATGGGGGATGAGACAACTGACAGCTTTGTGTGGCTGTTCACAAAGTTCCTGGACGCTATGGGTGGTGTAGCTCCTGTGACCATTATAACAGATCAGGACGGAGCAATGGGAGCGGCTATAGCAAGAGTCTTCCCAAACACAGTTCATAGAAACTGTAGATGGCACATTGTGAGCAAAGTGCAGGGCCCTCTTGCCACCTACTTGGACAAAAAACCCGGCCTTGCTAAGGAGTTGAATGAATGAATGGACTACAGTGTGTGTGAGTCTGAATTTGAAACAAGGTGAACTGCTATCATAATGAAATATGAAGCACATGGGAACAGGCATCTGCAGCATCTCTATGAGCTGAGGAGGAGCTGGGTACCGGCGTACTATATGCAGTTCTTCTTCCCTTTCCTGCAGAGCACAGCGCGCAGCGAAGGGTTCAATGCGGTGCTCAAGCGCTATGTGAACCCTCAG
Source organism: Alloteropsis semialata (assembly GCA_004135705.1). NCBI lineage: Eukaryota > Viridiplantae > Streptophyta > Magnoliopsida > Poales > Poaceae > Alloteropsis > Alloteropsis semialata. The sequence goes on from CM014271.1 coordinate 43,622,214, forward strand.
ATGAGCCTGCTAAACTTTGTGCTTCAGTACATGAAGGTCCAGGAAAAGGTGATGAGCGTTGAAAATGAGAATGAGTTTATAACAGAGGAGAAAGTCTCCAGTGCACTGTTCAGTGGCTATCCAATTGAAGAGCAAGCTTGCAAATTCTACACAAGGTCAATATACTACAAGTTCCAGGACGAGTTTAAGCTGTCCACAAGCTACGGGATTTTTTGTCTATTGGACAAGACGTATACACTATCCCCAACAAAAATGGTTTGTGCTTGGATATGGGCAAAGAGATTACATGGTATATGCAGATGTGGATGAGAAAAGCTATGTGTGTCAGTGCTCAATGATGAAAAGGGATGAATTGATCTGCTGCCATATATTGAAGATAATGACACAGGTCTATATTGATGAGATCCCAGCAGATTACCTGCTGCGCAGGTGGTCTAGTGTGGTAGAGAAAAGTCTAAGAATAGCGGCACGGGAAGAGGCAGGAGAGCATCAAGTGGTGGAAGAAGCAGAACATGGAGATCCGCATCCTAATCAGAAAAAGTCGCTAAAAGAAGTAAGATACACTATACTGTGCAGCAACTTTGTAAAGATTGCAAAGGAAGCTAGCACAAATGAGAAGATGTGCGAGTTGGTGAGGACGAGGATGGGCGAGATGCAATCTGCAATAACAGATTTCAAGGTGAGGAGTTCAAAAAAACCAAAAGGCCTGACAGAAACCAAATAATCCTCAATGGATGTAAATGACCCGCCAGCTTCGAAGCCAAAAGGAAGGCCAGTTTCAACTAGGACAAAGCTTGGCTTTAACCTTCAAGGGAAGCAAACAAAAATCAAGTGTAAAACTTGTGGATCAAATAAGCACACAACTGAAGACTGTGAAAACAGATTCAGGAAGAAGGGAAGGGTGAGAGCAAGATGTGCTGGACCATGCTATGTTATAAACAAAAGCATCGTGCCAAAATATGTAATATGTATCCTATTTAAGTACCGAGCGGTTTGTTAATTCTTGTGCCATCTGCAAGTTACTGTCTATTGGCTGAAGTTATGTCATGTTCAATGCTTGTGCGAGATAGTTACTTCTTGCATAATAGAAAACATAATCAATTTTTGTGCTCTTGTCAACAGAATATGTTAGCTTGTTAATCTTTCTATTTTAACCATAGTTACTTTTTGTGAAAGCACAATTTCCATAACTTAATCTTTCTATTTTAACCATAGTTACTTTTTGTGAAAGCACAATTTCCATAAATGTTACTTTATATTGATGAAACTTACTTCTTATGACAATTGTACCAATTTTGACCGTAGAAACTCTACTCAGATGCTATTTGGATTCTTTGAAAATGTAGCATATACATTATTTGTACTATACTCAGATGTAACTATCTTGGTATGACAAATTAAACCGCCATGATGTTGTGAAGCGAATCTGGTGTGTCAAATAATAAGCACTTGCTTGTTTAGTGAAAAAACAAAAGAGTTACTTCTGTACTGTCCCTTGCGACTCACCTAGTTACATTTTGCAACATCAAAATTACTAGTTGACTAACTATCAATCAGTTTGTTTTCAATCAGGTACAGTAGCATATTTCAAGTTTAGAAGAAGCAACTTTCTTTTTTGGTGCAAAACAGGTGAAAGAGGGGAACCCGGTCTGTGGAGATGCTAATTAGCTTTGTGTAATCGGTGGAATTTGATTTGTAGTTGGTCTGCGAGCTTATGCTTCTACATTTCGTAATTCTCATGCTATTTTTTTTTGAAGCAAACAGGTAGAATGTATGAATCCAAAACAACTACAGAATGATGTGTAAGGAGATTTTGGTGTTGGTGAAAAGGATCTATATTTGCTGTCGTCTTCACCCAGCTGCCGATTCTTGATTTCCATATAGATCTCCATTATGTTTGCATTTGCACTTGATTTCTGTCTCAACCTTTTAGCTTAAATTAGTTTTTTTTTTATTTTTCATGTTCTGTGTTGTGGGCCATTATTTTTTATCCATGGGCCTCTTGTGCATCTCGCGCGAGCTCGGTTGGGGTCCCTGCCGTTGGCGCGCACACGAACGTGGCCCTCCTCTTTCCGTTTTTGGAATTAGCAAGTGGAGAGGCCTATATCTGGTAACTAATGGAGGGTTCTCCAGCCAGCGCAAACTGGAGAGGCCTCTCATGCAGTGAGGTAAAAAAAAAAAAAACTCCGAAAGTAGTGGTGTATGACAGACTGACAGTGGGAGGCATTTCTCTCTTCATTTTTTTTGAAATAAATGTGTGTGAGGCATTTCTCAAAAAGTGATCACGTATGTCTTTACGTAGTGCGTACGTAGCGTTGAATTGGAGGCACAGAAGAAACAGTCGTCTTAAGAAAATATGTACCTGTCACTCTCTTGCCAGTATTCAGTCTGGAGTACTCGCACCAAGCAAACAAACGAACAAACGCCAGAACTGCGTACGTAATGCGACAGCAGACAAACAAACGCCAGAACTTGATACCCCTCTTGGGCTCTTGGCTCTTGCTACCTACACATGTGGGGCTCGGCATGGTACCGGCACATGAAGAAAATCCCAACGGGTCAGCTCGTTATATCATTAATAGACCGCCGTGCACCATATAAGAAATTTGCATATAGTATGTCATGGCCAAGAGAATTAAGAGCACGGTGTCGTTTCTCATATAGAAAGTTGGTTTCGAATCCATAAACTTACATTCGCAACTCCGAGCATGATTAGAGGTCAATGGGTAACGAAACCACCAACTAATTAAGACAAGGTGACACGACCAACAACACAGCCTCAAAGACATGCTCAATGTGTTTGAGTGGTGTCAGTTGATGGTGGGGTTTTAGACCGGTTTTGTCACAGCTCTCCGATTCTCGGGCCAGTTTTCCCTTAAAATCACATCTTTTTGTTGTAACTCTCCAGGTATCGGGCCAATTTTCCCTTAAAATTATATCTTTTGTTGTAGCTTTCCGTGTCTCAGGGCGGTTTTCCCTTATATTTTCTTGTCGTAACTCTCCGAGTATCGGGCTCGTTTTTACTTAAAATCATATGCTTTGGTGTAACTCTCCATGTCATGTGCCAGTTTTCCCTTAAAATCATATCTTTTGTTGTAACTCTACAGGTCTCGGGCAGGTTTTCGCTTAAAACCATATCTTCTGTTGGAATTCTCCGAGTCTTGGGCCAGTTTTCCCTTAAAATCATATCTTTTTTGTAACTCTCCATGTCTCGAGTTGGTTTTCCCTTAAAATTATCTCTTTTGTTGTAGCTTTTCGGGTCATGGGGCGGTTTTCCCTTAAAAACATACTTGTTGTAACTCTCCAAGGGCTGGTTTTCCCTTAAAATCATATGTTTTGTTGTAACTCTCTAGGTTATGAGCCAGTTTTCCCTTAAAATCATATCCTTTGTTGTAACTCTCCAGGTATCGAGCAGGTTTTCCCTTAAAACCATATCTTCTGTTGGAATTCTCTAGGTCTCGAGCCGGTTTCCCCTTAAAATCTGGACAAAATTCTCTATATGCCATTGAAAATTTAACTCATTCCCTCTATACCACTGAAATTTAGAGCATTCCCTGTATGCCATTGAGTTTTGATTTTTCGTTCCCTACATGCCATTCCGTCAAATATCGCCGTTACCGTTGAGTAGGGGTGGGCATAAAACCCGACACCCGAATCCCGAACCCGAAAAACCCGAGCCCGAACCCGTATTGCCCGAAACCCGATACCCGAAAATCAGACTCGGGTAGGAAACCTGGAAACCCGAAATAAATGAGGGTAGTTCGGGTTTCAATGTCCGGTACCCGAACAGCCCGTTTTACCCGAACCAGTGAAAAAGGCCCATCTTCAGTAAGGCATACAACTACTGTGCATTCAGCCCAGCCCACCTAATTCTAAATAAACTTAACCCTAGCTTGAAGTATCGTGACTCCCTGAGACAAGACCGTAGTCGACATCTCCCGTTCTTTCTCGTTCCAACTCCTGACCGGCGCCCCCATCCTTTTCTGTCGATCCCCTTCCTGCTGCGGCGCCCCTATCCTGCTCGCCGGCGCTGCCCCTATCCCTATCCTACTAGTGCTTTTCCATCTCCATCCTTCCCCTGCCGGCGGTCCGGTGCTGCCAATCTGAAGCAGGCGGAGCAGGTGGAGATGACAGCAGCCGACCATGGGAAGATCTGAACAACACTGCCTTCCATGGGGGTTTGTTGGAATCAATTCATGGATTGGTCTCCGCCCTATGTAATTTCTGTACGCAAATGGATCGATTTGGTCTCTACAAATTCATATGATTTTTTCATGGGCATTTCCCCACTTTGCTGTATAGTAGTCGGGTATTTCGGGTGTGCCCGAACCCGAACCCGAAATGTCGGGTACCCGAAGCGTCGGGTTTTCATTTCTTCGGGTAAATCTCGGGTAATGATTTTGATTACCCGAATTTTCAGAAACCCAAATTACCCGACCCGAACTTGTCGGGCCCGAATGCCCACCCCTACCGTTGAGAAGCCGACGATGGATCCCATGCGTCAGCGGGAGTAAAGAATAAAAAAGTCATTTTGCTTATGCCTCCTTCCTTACGTGTGGTGCCGCAGCCCGCGGATACTTTGTTGGCGCCGGCGGTTCCGATCCCATCCTGGTGCTCATCTCCAGCGTCGTCAATGCTCCATGTGCGGCGCGGGCTCACGGTTTAGGTCGCGGTAGGGCGGCAGCGGCGGCACCGCGGGGGCAGTCGGCTGGTGGCCTCAGCAGAGTAGAGCGCAGGGGCCGCGGTAGAGCCAGCGCGGTAGCGATTAATCGCCTGCCAGCACAAATCGATCCATACTAGCGTTCCGTAAGGCGCCTGCCCTCCATCATTTTTTTGCTGGCGGACGCCAATATACCAACCGCCAGCACAATAAACCAGGGGTGTCACTACAATTTTTTTTGTTGTACTAGTGGATGTAACTCTCAGTTAACTACCATTTCTTACTTTAC
>CM014271.1:43628162-43656606 GCA_004135705.1 Alloteropsis semialata
GATCCATGGGGTGAAGTATAAGCTGAATTCCATGCTGCCAGTGGATGAATGGCATATAAATCCCTCTAGAAGGCAGCTGTGGTGGGGCTAACAACGGGAATTGTTGCATGCTAGGTACAGAAAGACTTCGCATCGAGGATCAGGCGTTGTATGTGGTCATCCGAGGTGAGTAGATACTGCCTTATCTCCTTGAGTGTCTTGCTTGCGATCACGTAGGAAATGATCTAGTCAGAGTTTCATAGATGAAACTACTATTCCGCAACGAAGTGACACATTCATCTACGAGAGTCTATAGATCCTTATGTTCTAGTTTTAAACTCATGGGCCACTTCTTTTCCTTGTGAAAACTAGGGTATGTATTGTAAGGGACACTTTTTCCTTGTGAAAACTAGTGCAGGAGACACTTTTGTGTGTGCTGAGCATGGGAGTTCAATCATTTGCCTACATGTACTCTCGGCCTATCCATTAAAATTTAAAATGCTGCTGCTGCAATGGTTTGACCCGATCCTTGCTGTAAAGTATAGGCTAAATTCCATGATAACCGTCGCTTGGGTGAAATTGAGGCTACCAGTGGATGCATGTAAATCCCTCTAGAAGGTGGTTGTTTTGGGTTAACGGTTAAAATTTGTTGCACGCTATACCGAAAGACATCACCTCAATGATCAGGTGTGGTATTTGGTCATCCGAGGTGAGCAGACACTGCCTTAACTCCACATCTGTCTTGCTTGCGATCGTATAGGAAACGAACCAGTCAGCGTCACATGGATGAAGCTGTTGGATCCTATTCCGCAACGAGCTGACACATTCGTCTTCGAGAGTCTATAGATCCTTGTGTTCTAGTTTTAAACTCATGGGCCATTTTAGTTTTAACCCCGGGCAAATTGCTACGCGTGGTGGGACCATCTCTCCGGCCTTTACCGCCAATCGCACGAGCTGCTTCAGCTTTCTGATTCAACTCGAGTTGCATGTGCATGCGTATAGGATCCCCAAATTCTACAACAAGTTAGCAACCCTAATTGCACAGTGTACTAAATTTGATGCCGTGTTTTTTGTTGTGTTCCTGTTGGAAAAAACCACAATATCCAACCACTTTGATTGTGTTGACGCCTTTTACGGTCAACACACTGAATTGCGCTAGCTCGCGCGGATCCGCAACAGATCAATCACCAGCAGCACTCCCTGGCAAACCGGTGAAACCGGTTTGGGAATCTGGTGAAACCGGTTTCCTAGGGTTTGCTGCGTAAGCCTACGAACATCGGCCCGGGAGGGACCCCGTCAGGTCAGGCGTGCCTAGGGTTGCTCTGAGGTCGGCAGGCCACTCAGAACGCTGTCAATGCCGTAGAGACGAAGTACAAACGAACAACAATTAGGGTTGAAAAAACTAGGGTTTGGAGATGACAAAAAGTAAAGGTATTTTATATTTGATCGATTGGATAAAACTTCAATCGGCCGTGGCCCTTCATATTTATAGGGTGGGGAGGTCTTGCCCCGCAGGAAAAGCCCTATTACAACTCGGACCCATAAAAAGAGTCCAATCCTACTAGGACTCGGGGAAAACCGGTTCCACCGGTTTCCAAACCCGGTGCCACCGGATTGCCTTGTCAGACGGGCAACAGGGAACCAAAACCGGTTCTACCGGTTCTAGAATCTGGTTCCACTGGTTTTTCTGTCAAACTTGCTCCGTGCCAATTTTGATCGCTAACATATGCCCCCTATTTTTTTTGGTAAAACTTGCGTACCAGAGAACATACTAGCACAAAAAAAACACTCCTGAGGGCGATGTTTAAACAAAATCCATTGGCCTTTTCACCCTAAGAGCGATATTCAACACTATCGGCCATGTAAACTAAACTTCCTGCCAAACACTTGGATAGTACTTCTTCAAATACCTCCCATTAAGAGCTCTTGGCAGCCGCTGACCTTGCAAAGTTTTCACCATATAAGAATTACCGAAAATCACTTTTATCACCTTGTATGGCCGTTCCCAACTTGGAGACCATTTACCAAACTTGTTGCTCTTCGATCCTACAGGTAGAATTGTCTTCCAAACCAAGTCACCAACCTGAAAATATTTTTCTTTTACCTTTTTATTGTAGGCTTTAGCAACTCGGATTTTATCCTTCTCAATCCTTCAAGGCCTTCAAACGCTTATCGGTCACCTCATCAATATTATCCATCATCAAGTCATGATAACCAACAGCATCAAGATCATTTTGCTTGGCCAACCTATATGCACCCAGATTCACCTCAATGGGTAAAACGACTTCTTGATCATACACAAGCTCAAAAGGAGTAACTTTAGTAGCACCATGTCTAGATATATGATGAGCCCACAAAGCTTCAGATAAAACCTTATGCCACTTTCTAGGATTTTCTTCTATTTTCTTCTTAATGAGCTTAATCAAAATCTTATTATTAGACTCGGCCTGATCATTAGCCTGAGCATAGTATGGAGACGAATTGAGTAACTTAATGCCATACATCTCAACAAACTTACAAACTTCCTTTGATATAAATGAAGTACTTTGATCAGTAGTCAAAGTTTGTGGAATGCCAAATCAAAGGATAATATGTTCAGTAATAAACTCAATTACCTCCCGATGTGTCATAATTTTTCAAAGGAACACGGCCTCGGTCCACTTGGTAAAGTAATCAACAGCCACTAATAAGAACCGATGCCCCTTTGATGAAGGAGGATGAATATGCCCAACAAAGTCCAATCCCCATCCTCGAAAAGGCCAAGGTTTGATAATAGGATGCAATAATGCTGCTAGAACCATCTGAATATTCCCAAACCTTTGACACTCTTCACAACCTTTGTAATACCGAAAACAATCAGCTATCATATTTGGCCAATAAAAATAAGCTCTTCTCAAAAGCCACTTCATTTTAGGAGCCGATTGATGTGTACCACAAATGCCTTCATGCACTTTGCCCATAACAACTTTAGCCGGATCAGAATCCAAACATTTCAACAATAAATCCTCAGCCGTCTGACGATACAATTCACCATCAACCAAAATAAATTTAAACGCCCATCATCAGACTTTTCTGTCACACTTATGACTAGGATTCTGTAAATATTCAATAATGGGTATTCTCCAATCAGCAAATTCGTCTTTAGTAATTTTAGAACACTCAATAGATGAAGTGCCACTGTCAGCAGATAAACTGGTGCCACCGGTTCTGGAATCGGTTTCACCGGAAATTTCGGTCGGTTTGAGTATCCGGTGCCACCGGTTTTTTCTGGGTAGAAAACTCGGCTATGCGAAGTGTCGGCTTTCTCTCATAAAAATTTCTTTTCTGAACCTCATAGCCAGATGCTTGCTGAGCCAGAGCATTCGCCCTTGGACTCTCATCTCTTGAAACATGATATATAGAGAATTCATCAAATTGAACAATCATATCCAAGCATTTATCAAGATATGCATTTAAAAATCCATCAAAGCATTGGTATACCTTATTAACTTGCTGTACGACCAGCAGAGAATCACCAAATGCTTCCACATGTTTTACTCCCATGTCATGCAAAATCTCTAGCCTGAACAACAAAGCTTCATATTCGGCTTGATTATTAGTACAATCATTTTCTAATTCGTTAAGAGCCTCAAATTCAGCACCATTTGGTGATATAAAAACAACACCAACACCACAACCGCTCTTACAAAACAATCCATCAAAATGCAATTTCCATGGGGTAAAAGTAATATAACCGATATCTAAAATCATTATCATTTATGCTATGCTCAACAATAAAATCAGCAACAATTTGGCCTTTCATAGATTTTAAAGGTTCACAAGCCAAATCATATTCAATAAGAACATAAGCCCATTTATCAATTCTTTCACTTAAAATTGGTCTATGCAACATATATTTAATGATATCGGTTTGACAAGCCACTATGCAAGTATTGGATAACAAATAATGCCTCATCTTGGTACAAGCATAATATAATGACAAGCAAAGCTTTTCAATAAATATATACCTTGTTTCAGCATCCAATAATCGATGACTTGTATAAGTAATAATATGTTCCTTTCCTTCGGTTTCTTGAGTCAAAATAGCCCCAATCACTTGATCTTCAGCAGCCACATATAATTTAAACGGAAATCCTCTCCTAGGAGCCTTCATGACCAGCGGCGAAAACAAGTAATATTTAATTTTCTCAAAGGCTTCTTGCTGTTTTGCCCCCCAAGTAAATTCGGTTTCATCTTTTAACCGAAGAATAGGAGTAAAAGCATTGACTTTCCCAGACAAGTTACAAATAAATCTTCTCATATAATTCACTTTACCTAGAAATTTCTGCAAATCCTTCTTGCATGTAGGAGCTTTAATCTTCTTAATAATATCAATCTTCTTAGGATCTATCTCTATGCCATTTTCATGAATAATAAATCCTAGAAACTTCCCAGCCGATACACCAAATGCACATTTAAGTGGGTTCATCTTTAATCCATATCGACACATTCTTTCAAAAGCAAGTTTCAAATCAGCCAAATGGGGTTTTAAACCAGCCGATTTAAGAACAATATCATCGATATAAACCTTTATGATTAAGCCGAGCAAATCATGAAAAATTAAATTCATAGCCCTTTGATAAGTAGCACCAGCATTTTTTAAACCAAAGGTCATAACCACCCACTCAAATAAACCAACAAAACCTGGACATACAAAGGTCGTTTTGGATATATCCTCTTTAGCCATGAATATTTGATTGTAACCAGCATTACCATCAAGAAAACTAAAAACTTTATGTCCAGAAGCATCATTAATAAGCATGTCGACTATAGGCATAGGATATTCATCTTTTGGAGTAGCTCTATTAAGATTTCTAAAATCAATGCAAACTCTGAGCTTACCAGAATCTTTCTTCTCAACCGGCACAATATTTGATAACCATTCAGCATAACGATAAGGCCTAATAAAATTTGCATCCAACAACCGATTAATTTCTTCTTTAATCCGGTCATACATATTAGGATTGAAATGCCTAACAGTTTTGTTGAGGCCATAATACCAGGGTACCCGACCACGAGGATTGCCGACTACCGACTCCAAGCTACCAAGACTCCGAACAAGACACGACGACCAGATCGCAGGAGGGAAGCCCGAAGATAGTTAGAGTCCTACTAGGTTTAGGTCTGTTTTGTCTTGTAAGGCACGTCTCCCTGGATATAAAAGCGGGGGTCCTGTCCGTAGAGGGTATCCAAGCCTATTCTCAATAGTTGCTCATTGATCCACAAGTTCGCCCGAGGGTACTTGTTACGCATTGTAATCTGTACTCGACGAAATAATACAAGCAGCAACTGGACGTAGGGTTATTACTCGATCTCGAGGGCCCGAACCAGTATAAAAATCCCGTGTCTCTCTGTTCATCACCGTGATCAGTCTTCGCATAAAGCGGGGTGTCTGCCGGACAAATATCTGACGAGTACAACCTCGACAGAGGCGCGCCAGGTAGGGGCCCTTGCGTGAAGAAAGATCATGCCGATCGTCAACGGAATCTGGTTCGCCGACGCGTCGAGTTCCTCGATGCCCTACATGCCCAGTTCCGTCAAGTCGGGAGCGATCGGGAGTTCTGCTTCCGCTTCCGATCTCTACACTCGCCGCCACCAAGTGCCTGCACGGGAGATCCGCTTCGGAGATCTTGTGTTCGAGCACCAGGGCGACTACGAGCTCAAGTTGACAGGGATCCATGATCCCGATCTCACATGCGCCGGTCGGGAAGTTTTCGCCACCTTCACGGAGCCAACTCCTGAAGACATTGCAGATCGCACTGCGCAGTTGGATCTCGACTACAGTGGATCTAGCAATGGGTCAGAACCATCTGAAGACCGCCGCATCCATGTGCTGAATGCAAACGGGACAGGGGCCGCCGCCGAGTCATCTAGCTCGCGTCGAACCGTGCCTCCTCCACGTTTGGACAGCGCACCAACGCTTCAAACGGCTAGAACCCGTACACAACATGTTGCGTCCTCTTTGGCTCCCCGAGATCTCAACAACGATTTCCGGGCCGTCGAACAGGACAATCTACAGATCCGAACCCTCTTGGAGACCATGGAAGCAATGGCCGAAGGGACTCCGATGGCCACCATAGCCAAGAGGGCTCGGGAAGCAGCGGACAAAGCCAAGGAGCACATCGAGGCCGCCGCTGCCGCACCGCCGGCTCCGTCAAACAGACCACGTGAACCACAACCGGTTCGGTCCCGATCTGTTAACGGACGACCGCACTATCGCCCACGCGAGGGGCGCGACATGAGGCCACAGCTCGAACGTAATCGTCGCACTCGCGACGCTCGGGAAACTCTCAACTACAACCGAGATTACCAAGCACGTGAGGGCTACTACCGGTCCTATCCAGAATCGCCGCCACGTGACTCCCGACCAGGCATGGGGGGATGCCTTGCGTACTCCCCAGCCCTGCGCAAGGTCAGGTGGCCCGAAAAGTTCCGTCCTACTAGCATCGAGAAGTATGACGGGACAACCAACCCCCGCGAGTGGATCCAGATCTATTCCACGATCATCGACGCCACCGGGGGAGACGACTACGTCAAAGCCAACTACTTGCCGACTGCTCTGCAGGGATCAGCCCGAACATGGCTCATGAACCTGCCCGAAGCAAGCATCAAGTCATGGACTCATCTTCGGGAGACGTTTGAAGCCAATTTCCAAGGCACCTACAAACGCCCCGGACATGAGGGAGATCTGCTCAATTGTGTGCAGAAGCCTGGAGAATCCCTCCGGGACTACATCCGCAGGTTCAGCGACACCCGTAACACCATCCCCGACATGGTGGATGATCGGGTCATTGTGGCCTTCAATCAAGGTTGCAAGGACGAGCGAACGGCGGAGGAACTTGCCAAGAAGAACCCGAAGACAGTGGCAGAGCTATACGGGATCCTGGAAGAAACCGCCAAGATGGCGGACGCCCGAGCACGGGTTCACGGAAAGCCCGAACAAAGCCAGCCAGCCGGGGAAGGCAAGAAGAAGAATAAGCATAAACACAAGAAGCGCAAGACCGAGGGCGATGAAGTCATGGCGGTGGACAACAAGCCCCCGTACAGGCGTCAAGGCAAACCGGAGAACCTCCCGATGTACTGCCCGATTCACCGATCTACGAAACATCACTTCGTGGACTGTACGGTGTACAAGAAGCAGAAGCAGGAGGAGGAGAGCCAGCAGAAAGGGGCTCCACGTGACCAGGCGGCTCACAACCCTCGTGCTGCAAACTACATGGATTGTGACGATGAGCCAGATCTCCCCGAAGATCTGGAGATCGCCACAATCTTCGGTGGCTGTTCAACCCGAACCTCCAAGTCTCAGCTCAAGCTGGTCGAGAGGCAGATCAACAGCACCGAGCCCTGCAAGCAACTCTTGAGGTGGTCAGAAATCCCGATCTCATTTGATCAAAGGGATCACCCCGAGACGCTTTACGACGGGCCGCTACTTCCACTGTGCATCAAGCCATGGATCGGGCCCCGCAAGATCGGGCGAACCCTGATCGACAGTGGAAGCGCCCTCAACCTCCTGTTTGTCAACGCTTTTGACGAACTTGGGATCCCGAGAAGGTCCTTGTCCCCTGTGGAGAAACCTTTCTACGGGGTCATACCAGGCATTCAAGCCTATCCCTTGGGGAGGATCGATCTGCAGGTAACCCTCGTAGAGGGCAAAAACATCCGATCAGAGTTCCTCACCTTCGAGGTGGCTGACATCACGTCGGCCTACAACGGCATCTTGGGTCGGCCGTTCCTGAAGAAATTCATGGCGGTCGCTCACTTTGCGTACTCCATGATCAAGGTCCCGGGGCCGCTGGGCCCGATCACCGTCTGTGGCGATCGCAGTGGCGCGGTCCAGTGCGACATGAAGACCCTGGACATGATCAAGAGTCGCGAGCAGGAACCAGCCAAGGCTGCCGAACCTGCCAAGAAAAAGACAAAGAGCCAGCCAAAGGCACCCGCCAAGGGGGCATTGGCTGAAACCTCCCGAGCAGCTGAGAACCGGTCAAAGGCCAAGGGGAAAGAAGTTCCCGAACAGGAGCCCATCGGGGAACAACAGCTCGTCGGGGGACAGGGAGCTGACAACCGAGCTGCCGAGAAACAGGCTGTGGTGGACCAGACCCCACTCAGGGGGACGCCGCCGCAAGCAGCTGGCGACTCGACGGCCAACCTCTCACCACTCGAGCCGCCGGCCAGGCGCACCGAGCCAGGCACGAAGGCGGTGGCCCTGGATGAGACAGACCCGACCAAGACCACCCAGATAGGTCTTGGCTTGGGTGACAAATAGGAACTCGAGCTCATTGCTTTCCTCCGGGCAAACGCGGATGTGTTCGCTTGGGAACCATCTGACATGCCCGGGATCCCCAGGGAGGTAATCGAGCACAAGCTTGGCATACGAACTGGCACCCGACCAGTCAAGCAAAAGCAAAGAAGATATACCCCGGAGAAGCGAGACGCCATTAACGAAGAAATCAACCGACTGCTCAAAGCCGGCTTCGTTCGAGAGGTCCCTTTCCCGGAGTGGCTGGCGAATCCAGTCATGGTCAAGAAGCCCAACGGAACGTGGAGGATGTGCGTGGACTACACAGATCTGAATAAAGCTTGCCCGAAGGACGAGTACCCATTACCTAGGATAGATCAAATTGTAGATTCTACCTCTGGATGCGAATTGCTTTGTTTTCTAGATGCCTACTCAGGGTATCACCAAATCAGCATGTGCATTGACGATGAGGAGAAAACTGCATTTGTAACTCCCTTCGGTGTTTATTGCTATATAAAGATGCCTTTTGGTCTGAAAAACGCAGGTTGCACTTATCAAAAATGTGTTCACATTGTTCTTGAAGGCCAAATCGGCCGTAATGTGGAGGCATACATAGATGACATTGTTGTAAAAAGTAAGTTAAAGGGCGATCTAATCGCTGATTTAACCGAAACTTTCAACAACTTGCGTAAAAACAGGATGATGCTCAACCCCGCCAAGTGCACCTTTGGTGTATCATCGGGTAAGCTCCTCGGTTACCTTGTTTCCCAACGAGGTATAGAGGCAAATCCACATAAGATCAAGGCACTCGACGACATGAAGTCTCCACGCAGCCGCCACGAGGTCCAGAAGTTGGCAGGAATGATGGCGTCCCTAAGTCGATTCGTGTCCAAGTCAGGCGAACGAGGTATGCCATTCTACAGATTGTTGCGTAAAACCGATCGTTTTGAGTGGTCGGCAGAAGCAGAAGAGGCGTTCCAGGCATTTAAACAGTACCTGCGGAAAATGCCCGTACTGGTCCCGCCGAAGCCACAAGAAGAGATGTTGTTATACGTAGCAGCGACACCAACGGTTGTTAGCACTGTTTTGGTGGTTGAAAGACCAACCGAAAAGTCTACAACACAACACCCCGTTTACTTCGTAAGCGAGGTGCTGCATGATGCCAAAACAAGGTACCCTCAGATTCAGAAATTACTGTATGCTGTGCTAATGACTTCCAGGAAACTCAAGCATTATTTTCTGAGCCACAAGATCAAGGTTGTGTCAACTTTCCCCCTAGGCAACATTTTACATAATCGAGATGCCGTAGGAAGGGTCGCGCAATGGTCTGTGGAGCTGGGGGCTTACGACGTTGAATTCGTACCCAGAACTGCCATCAAATCGCAGGCTCTGGCAGATTTCATCGCAGAATGGACTAACCCCGAACCTGAAGAGGCTGCCCAAAATCCCAAACACTGGACAATGTTCTATGACGGGGCATTTTGCAAAGCAGGCACGGGGGCTGGGGTGGTCCTGATCTCACCACATAATGACATCATCAGGTATGCTTTACAAATCAATTTTGTTGATCCAACTCCTACTAACAATGTTGCCGAGTACGAAGGACTGTTGACAGGTCTCCGCATAGCTGCATCTCTTGGTGTCAAAAGGCTGCTCGTGAAAGGGGATTCCGAGTTAGCTGCAAAGCAGGTCATGAAAGAGTACAGTGCGCGGAGCGAGGTCATGGCTAAGTACTTGGAGGCATATAGGCGGATGGAGAGCAAATTTGATGGGCTTGAAGTACAGCACGTGAAGAGGGAATTCAATGGCGACGCAGACAAGCTGGCAAAGGCAGCTGCAGAACGCACACGGCTCCCAGGTAACGTCTTGCTTGAAGTCCTTACTAAACCCTCTGTGTCGGTTTCATTACCGAACCTAAAAACCGAACCCGCTAAGGGATCAGTTTCTACAACCAATGAATCCGTCAAGGAGTCTATGTTGGTCGGTACGGCCCGAGCTGCCGCTCTAGTTGGAAACGAGGAGAACTGGATGGATCCAATCCGGGCGTACCTCACAAACCAAGCTATTCCGGACGATGATGCTACATTGGAGAAAATCCATCGTAAAGCCAAGAACTATCAATTGGTTGACGGGCGATTATACAAGCTAACCCGCAATGGAATGCTCCTCAAATGCATCACACGGACCGAGGGCATTAGTTTGCTCCACGACATTCACGGAGGAATCTGTGGATTACATGCTTCTCCCCGATATCTAACAGGGAAAGCATTCCGACAGAGCTTCTACTGGCCTACAGCTCTTCAAGACGCAAGCGATTTAGTGAAAAAGTGTGAGGCATGTCAATTCTTTGCACGAAAACAGACTAAACCTGCGCAAGCTTTAAATACTATACCTTTGTCATGGCCCTTTGCCACATGGGGTATAGACATCCTCGGGCCTTTTCCAAGGGCTGTCGGGGGATACAGATTTCTGTTCGTCGGTATTGACACATTTACAAAATGGGTCGAAGCCGAGCCTGTTCAGAAAATCACTAAAGAGGCCGCTGTGAAATTCCTACGGGGTATTGTCCATGCTAAGCCACAGGGCTTGTCCTATTAGAGACTATTACCTTGTGTCAAATTTTCATTTTTCAAAATACTAAAAACGATGCTGGTGCCCTAGTTCGTACTAGCCAGTAGCCATTTGGTGGGCTTCTGTTTGCCCGTTCATCTCGCACGGTTACCGTAGCACGAGGTCCCGTAGTTCTTCTCTTAAAAATTGTCTAACGTTCGAATGCTGTTCGCGACCTAAGTACTTCAGGGCTGTCATGAGACCAGTTACTCCTGGTGATACTTAGCCCGTTGTCCGCTTTGTGGAAAGAAGAACCACATACCTCGTCTCCGCTAAGATGGTAGGCTGTAGGCTGATGTTCGGGGGGCACACCGTTACAAAAGTCTTTGACTTCTCGGACTATCCGCATGACTACTCGATTAGGAGGACCTCCTCCGAGCACTGCGTCGACGAAAATCTCTGGCCCAATACCAGCAAAAATTGCGACGGTACTACGATGCTAATGTTCGGCAACGCAGCCTGTGCATTGGGGACATGGTGCTCAAACTGGATCAACGCACCAAGGACAAAAATAAATTGTCCTCTCCATGGCAAGGACCGTACATCGTAGTAGATATCGCCCGACCAGGAGCCTACAGGATCGCAGAGATCGATGGGGACGTACTGCCAAACACGTGGAATATGGATCAACTACGCAGGTTCTACGCTTAGACAACGAAAATCGTGCACAGTTCTAGACCGACCATCAGATTTGGCAGGTATAAACCATCGTCTGCGTCGCCTACAGCGCCAACAAAAAAAAGATAAGTTCTACATACTCTACTCACCCTCGCTTTTATGCTCGGGGGTTGGGTTTTCTATTTTCTATTTTGTTTCTACTCTTTGTTACCATACTGCATATACTAACAAAGAGCCGGGGACTACCATGCTGAAAATTTTCTTTTCAGACCTATTCTATGCGTCTCGAAGCTCTACGCTTGGGGGCTCCCCATTTGATCGGGAAGTTTCTTGCAGTTCGTACTTCTAGACTCTTTTTCAGCATGCCAGCATGACTGTAAAAGAGCCCGGGGGCTACTACGGTACTACTACCATGCAAGAAATGGGCTTTTTAATTCAAGGAAGCTAGGCAGACGCTAAAATTACCGAACACCATGACTACAAGGAATTACACAGTTCAGCAGGCCGCCCGAGTCTCAGCAACTAAACAATTCCGGAATAGCTTATGGTAACGGGATTTTTGGCTATGACAAAGCTATCAGTTAAAAAGATCCATGGAAACACCGATCAGCTCCAACGATTTACGCAAAAACATGCATGCATATGTTTAGCAAAACTAAATCGCATTCTAAACTGTTAAAGTTTTGTCCTATTACAGGAATTCAGCACAGTGTTCAGGATGATTCCTCCGAATCACTCAGATGGAGACCAAGTTTCTTGACAAAAGGTTCAACCACTGGGTTAAGACTCTCAAACATTACCTCGGCATCTGACGTCGAACACTTGAAGCCTTCTGAGAGCACAGAAACATCCAGATTAGGGATATGGCTCTTCAGAGCCCCGACGGTGTGAGTTGCAGCAATGCAGGCACCTTCCATCAGCCTGGATTCCAAGGATGAATTATGCTTTTCTAATGCTTCAAGTCGGGCAGTCAGATCGGCCAGCTTCCCTTCAAGGTCCGAGTTCTTCTTCTCGAGCAATTCAATGCTCTTGGAGTCAGCTACAGGATCAAAGGCAGCGTATAGATTAAAAATAAAGATTCAATAAGCGAAGCGTAAGCTTTAAATTACATACCTTCTTTCTCGGACTGGAGAACAGTCACCTGGGCTCCCAGTCTGATCACAGATGCTTCAGCAGCAGAGGCACGAGCGTCCAGCAAACGCCATTGCTCTTCAGCTGTCGAAAGCACGCTATAGATCGGGCCCAGGGGCGTCGGGACGGGTCCTGCAATCTCCGCAGTCTTCTCTGAGTCATCGGGTTGTGCTGTCGAGTCCAGCTCGGGAGTTTTCTCCTTAACAGATGGCTTGACAGGAGAAGAGGCTGTGGGATCGGGACGCCTGAATTCCCGAACAATGTACAATGAAAATAACATTTGAGAAAAATGTTCATACATATTCAAAGAATGTCAAAGCTCTTACTTGGCCGTCGGAATGTTGAATTTAAACCTTTTGGCACCAGCAGTCAGCTTTGATAATGGCCTGGTCGGACGAATTTCCTGTCGAGAAATCTCCCGATCATGTTTAGCTTTGGATATGCGATCAAAGGCTGCGAATAAACGCCCGAATACGATCATGCTTGGTACCTGGCTGACAGGACGAGGCTGATTGTGACTGGGCTGCCGACTGGCTGACCCAGGCGATCCAGAGACTTCCGAATCTGGAACTATCCCCTCTACACTACGAGAGCGTTTCCGAGTTCGGGGGATATTCGCCTGGGGGCTGCTCGGGATCTCCTTTTCCAAACCAGGCGATAGTTCGGGTGGTTCGTTGATCGGGGCCCTGGTACCCTGATCAACTGGCTGCTCGCCCTCCTCTTCAACATTAATGGCACCGCTCTGGGGAGGGGCATCAACAATAGCTGGAGCCTGGTCGGGAGAAAAGAGAAATGTTATATCATAATCATACAAGAAAGAAGCTTTTTCTGAGTAACAGTTTACCACTGGAGGAGGGTTTTCAGCGCTATAAGGTATTGGGACGTCTTCCCAAACCGGGAGGCCAGTCCCGAACATCTTGTTCAAGCGTTCGAACACTTCTGACTCTGGGACAACTGCTAGTTAAGAGTCATGAACTCAAATGACCGAACTAACTCGGAAAAACAACTGCACAGAAAAATAAATACTCACCGTCAGGTTTCATCCTGTTCGGATCATTGACGTCCGTGAATGTCCAGGCATAGCGGTCGTGAGTCATGAGTGGAATAAATCTCCATCTGATGAAGATTTCTGCTACGTGAACCGCCGTCAGACCAGCGTCGCGGAGCCTCAAGATTCGGTCAATGTGCTTTTTCATGTCAGGAGTGAGTCTTGGCACAGCTTTGACCTCGTCCTTGAGATTCGGCATCAAGTACTTCCCTTTTGCCCGCGAGGTTTGGGGAAGGGTGATGTAAAACCAGTGACGTTCATATCCTTTCCAGCTATCCTTGACTGGAAAGGGGATGTAAATCTCCCGATTTCTCAAGGAGAAACTGATGGACCCAATCATCAGTTGATTTTTATAGTACGAAGGGGTGTAAAAATACCTCCACAGTAGCAGTGAGGGTTTAATTCCTAACCAGGCTTCGCACAAAAAGGCAAAGACGCTAAGCATCGTCAAAGCGCCGGGCTTAAGGTGCACAAGCTCTATTTGGTAATGTTCACAGACATTGTGGAAAAACTCAGACGGAAAAACCCCGAATCCACAGTGGAAGAATTCCGAGAACACCACCAACTCAAGAGTGTCGGGGGTCGGATACATCTGACCTTTGGCTTCACGACGAGGAAAGAGTTCGGTGCTTGGGAGTAATCCAAGATCCTCCAGCTTCTTCAACTGCTTCTCTGTTGTGGTTGATTTCTTCCAGTATTGATCCGAGGTCGGGATTGTATTCCCGCTGCGGAGTTCGCGTCCGGCTGCGGCGCTGCTCTGGTTATCTGTGGACTCGGTGCCGGAAGATGACTGGTGCGTGGATGCCATGGCGACTGGAGGCTAGCAGGGTTGGAGGAGCAGATGGGCAAAGGTTGAGAATGGCGAGTGTTTTGTGGATGTGAACAAGGAAGTCGAAGTTCCAAATAGATCTCAAGCGGCCGCGCTTGGGGGCTTTATGGTTCTGCGAGGGAGCGCGAGCCCCGAAAAACCTGCCCTTGAGCCGCGCAATTCGCAGTGACTGTTGGGTCAAAAAGATTCTTTCCTTTTTCTGCGGCGCGCGTCGTTTCGAAAAACTGTGCAGGACAGATTCAATGCATTTAGAATTGGTGGCCTACAAGGGAAGCTATCAGTTTTAAATGACCGAACATTTAGTGTGAAGCGAGGAGATCTCCCGATCACGTTTAATTGGGATCAAATTTCCCGAACACACTAAAGATCGTCAGTCTGTTCGGGAGAGAGTTTATTCAGGGTGATTTAGTCTGGATGAATAATTTCCTAAACAGATTGACTTAGACAAAATATTCAGAGCATGAGAAATTCAAAATTACATCCATCAAGTGAAATTTCTTCATTAAATTCAAAAGAGGAAACATTTCACAATGGATCAATAACTATTCTGAAATCAAAATACTAAAGCACCCTGATCTTGGGTTGATGAATATCAACTGCTGATCAGGGCGATGGCGTAGTCTCCGGTGGATCATCATCTATCGCGTTCTCCTCCTCGGAGTCGCTGACGAGATCCACAAGCGCTCCGTCTCCAGGAATCCCGATCAGGTCGCGGTTCAAGGAGACGAAGAGGCGCCGGGCGAATTCCTCGTCGCCGCTGGTGTCCACCGGAGCAGAAGACGAAGATGCGCCTGCGTCCGCCGCTTCTGGCTTCAGCCGGATCCCGCTCCCTCCTTGCTTTGGCTCGTCGTCGGAGGAGAGGGAGATAGGGGACGCCGGAGCCGGGGAGGAAGGCGCAGGGCGTTTCCCGGCGGCAATGCTCGACGGAGCAGCCTCGGGAGATGGTGGCGCAGCCACCGGAGCCTCCTCTTTTGGTGGCTCAACTTCGGCTCCTTCATCCCCATGCCAGGGGAGAGCCAGGAGCGGAGCCTGAGGAGGAGCGACGGGTGGTGTCGTCGCCGGCGAGTCCTCCGGCTTGTCGGGCGGTTGATCGCCGGAGCTCCGAGGGGAGTCTCCGAAGAGGAGGCGAGGAAGCTTGAATCTACTACTAAGCTTTTTCTTTCCCATGGCGAGGGGAGGGAGAAGGTTTAGAATGGAAAGTTCAAGTACGGATCAATCCAGGAGATCTGATATTTAAAGACCCAGAGATGCAACGCTTCGCGCGGGATTCGAGGAGCCGGAGCAGAGCCGTACCGCGTGCACTGCTAAAGTTCCGGGAGACGTGCGGAGTGGGTTTTAAATACGCTGGGCAGCAGTTACATCACTCCTGGGGCGTTTCATTTTCCAAGACGGAACAGTTCTTTTATATTATTATGGCTGATATTTTTCTTTGACCTTATCATTCAGATGCAGGTTTCCACATTCAAGAGTTCGGGAACTTTTCTGG
This sequence comes from Alloteropsis semialata, assembly GCA_004135705.1. Taxonomy (NCBI): domain Eukaryota; kingdom Viridiplantae; phylum Streptophyta; class Magnoliopsida; order Poales; family Poaceae; genus Alloteropsis; species Alloteropsis semialata. The sequence goes on from CM014271.1 coordinate 43,644,142, forward strand.
CTCTCGTGATTAACGAGGTATTTGCATATCCAAAAATCACCCGAAGAGCAAAAAGACCCGAAGACTATTGAACGATCAACCTTTTCTGAACAAGATAAGCTCGGGGGCTACTGTTGAGGCCATAATACCAGGGTACCCGACCACGAGGATTGCCGACTACCGACTCCAAGACGACCAAGACTCCGAACAAGACACGACGACCAGATCGCAGGAGGGAAGCCCGAAGATAGTTAGAGTCCTACTAGATTTAGGTCTGTTTTGTCTTGTAAGGCACGTCTCCCTGGATATAAAAGCGGGGGTCCTGTCCGTAGAGGGTATCCAAGCCTATTCTCAATAGTTGCTCATTGATCCACAAGTTCGCCCGAGGGTACTTGTTACGCATTGTAATCTGTACTCGACGAAATAATACAAGCAGCAACTGGACGTAGGGTTATTACTCGATCTCGAGGGCCCGAACCAGTATAAAAATCCCGTGTCTCTCTGTTCATCACCGTGATCAATCTTCGCATAAAGCGGGGTGTCTGCCGGACAAATATCTGACGAGTACAACCTCGACAAGTTTGTTTAAAAGGCCTAAAACCAGGTTTAATATGCAGCCGATGCTCAACTAACTCGCGGCTTAAACTAGGCATTTCTTGATAATTCCACGCAAAACAATCAACGTATTCTTTAAATAGCTCGATTAATTCAGCTTTATAATCAGCTTTCAAATTTTTGTTTACAAACGTCGGCCTAGGTACAGAACCATCACCAATATCCATCTCTTCTAAAGGATCAGCCGACGTAAAACCCTGTCCCAATTTACTCATATCATCAAAATCTTCAATGGCTTCACATATATCGTTCTTTTGTGCCCGATAGTGCTCAATCCTCTGCTGCAACCATTCTGAACTATTCATTAATTCATAACAAATGGTTTAGCCGATTCTCAACCGGCTTTAGAACAGTAGGCACGAAGCCATCTCTAGTACAGCTGATCATCTCATAATTAGAAATATCTAAGCCTGTCAAGCACTTGACATTATCATGCATGGATATGGTAGAACCATCAGCCACAGCAACACAAGCCGATGTATCTCCATTTACAACCTCAACGTCGTCGTCAACCCATTGAATAAAAAATTGATGCAAACTAGAAGGTACACATCTATTTGCATGAATCTAATCATGACCCAATATTAAACTGAAATTACCTTGGGCCTCAGCGACGAAGAAAGCAGTAGCCAACGTCTTGCTCCAAATGGTGAGCTCCATAGAAGCAACACCCTTAGCACTCATAGGCTCGCCTCCTCCCACACCACTGACAGTCATGTTGGTCTTGATCAGCTCATCATCGAAACCACCAAGTTTCTTGAACATAGAATAGGGCATCAAATTAACAATTGCCTCGGTATCAACAAGCATCCTAGAAATTGGTCTCCCATTGATATGTCCCTTCACGTACAACGCTTTTAGATGATTTTCAGAATCCTTTGGCCTTTTAAATATAGCTTCTTTTGGGCCAAAGTCTAGATGAACCATCTCTTCCTCTGGAATAATGTAATAATCTGAGGAAAGGTGTACCACATTAGCATCAACATTCATATGTTCAGGTGATGACCCATAATCAACAAGCTGTTCATCGTCCATATTCTGGGAATCCGATGACAACCTCTGATCAAACGAAGAAGTGACAAAAATTTTAGAAGCAATACGAGACGGCCCTGAATCAGCAGAAACCGGTGCCATCGGATCCAAAATCGGTGGCAGGCACCGAAGCAGGCAAAATCGGTTCCACCGGTTTGGAATCCGGTTCCACCGGATTTGGCTCTGGAGTTTCATTGAATTTCAACTTCCACCCTTTGCCTAGAGGAAACATGGGCATGTATTGGTTGAAGTTCTCCTCCCTCTGCTTCTCCAGTTCCTTCTCCTTTTGTTCTTGAAAGCGAAGCTGCTGCAACTTCCTCTTTTGCGTGCGTGTCAAACCTGGAGAACACCATCTTGGCAAGAAAAATTTAGATTTATCAATTTTAACTTTCTTATCCTCACCAAGGTCTGTAGCAACATCTTCCTGGACTGGTGCTTTAGCCTCATCACCAATCACAATTGGCCTCTTGTGATCGTCCTCCAGAATCACCTTGATGTCACCAATCTGAATCACATCAGCAGCAGTAGTCCTCTCCTGGTCGACATCCATCTCCTGGACAACTTCCTCCACCTTTTTGGGTCGATAAACCTGCTTGGGAGGAGAAGGTTGCATTTTCTAAGGAAACCGGTTCCATCGGTTTTGGAATCCGGTCCCACCAGTTTTGGGTGGCACATCCCAACTTGATCGACGAGGAGCCGAACGGTTATCCACCAGCCTCTCATGCACTGTGTTGACGGCCCTTAGACGTGTCAATCGTGAACCGCAAGCACACGGATCAGTTGTAGCTCTTCCCTTAGAGTACTCCCCCAAGGTTTATCAATCCGTGGAACTAAAGATATAAGAAACAATCCAACTAGCATAGAAATCCTTTAGCTTGAAGAGGGGTTGCAAAATAGATCTAATCTACTAAACACCAAATATCGGAGGTAGCAAGAGAAAGTTAGAGATAACCAATCTAGATCGCCTAGATCATGCATATGTTGTAGCTCCGAGCCAAATAGAGTGAAGTAAGATAGATGTGAATCTCAACAAAAAGTATCTTTAAATCACGACCTCCGGTCAAACTCCCAAAAACCCCACCGTACACGGGATCACACCCTGTCACGATGCTCCCTATCAGCGTGGGTAACTTAAGGGCACGTTCACAAGTGAACGTGTCGAACCTCTTGGTAGATCCGGTATGAAAGCCACCATGGCTACATAGATTGAAGAAGAAGTAATCCATCTCGAGAATAGATTGAAGAAGCAAAACCAAGCAAGAACGAAATCATAAAGAGAAGCACTTGATCGCTAAAGATTCGAAAACACATATAACTTCACCATGAATGTAAGTACGTCACAAGATCACCACCGGGATCCTACCTTGATCTTGATGATCCTAGCTTCAGAACTCCAACATGGTCTTCCTCACAGGGTTCCCACATCGGCTAGAGAAGAACCCTAGTGTTGGGATTTCAGGGAAATCCAACAGGTTGAGATCGAGAGAGAAAACCGAGAGAGAGAGAGAGATGTTGGATGATCAATAGGCTTAATTCGTTCCTTCTCATACAGGGGAGTTATATTACAAAATCCCCGGGCCGACCGCCTCTCGGGGCTCTCTTCCCCTCCTTTTATAGGCTGTTGGAGGGGCTCGGTTTACTCGGAATGCCCTCATAACCACTATATTCCTAGCATATCCAAGGGCATTGTGGTATTTCACTTCTCCGTACTAGCCTCCGCAATTTTCGGATCCTGACGCTCCCATGATGATGTGCCACGCGTCCTGGTGCATCTGCGTTGAATGGCCGTGGCCGCCTCCGATCCTGCATCTGGCTCCACGTTGAGTGATGGGGTGGGCGCTCACCCCTTCGCTCCTCCGGACCCTTCGCCTGAGTTACCTGAATAAGAGAAAAAGCAAGAAATATGGCCAGCTCAAGGCGAAGGGGTAATTTATTTATCCCTTTGCGTCTTTCAGAAGTTAACCAAATTCATGACTCCCCAACAGTAGCCCCTTGCGGACGAAGGCCCAGTCTTGACGGCGTGATGTCAGCGAACTACTTTGGAGCGTGAATTTGGTTTAACGGCTCCGTTCGCTCCTTGCCCCTCCCATTAAGATTGGGTGTGAGGAGCGCTTTTGACGGCGTTAATTTTTCGATTTTCGCGCTTTTGGATTTTTCGAAGATGTTGGGCGGGGGCTTTCCTTCTATTTAAGGGCCTGGGGTTGTGGGCTGTTCGTTCGGTTTCTCGTCTCTTCGTATTTTTCCCCTTCTTTACTGTTCATTCCTGCCTGCTCGTTCTCCCGGTCGCTATTGATTTGATCCGAGCGACAGGCGTTGCTTGGATTAGATTTCTTCTTCCCAGTTCGTCAGGTGAGTACTCTGCTTGTGCTTTTGTGATTGTTTTTGTTTTTTTTATTATTCTTATTGGGTTTGAACGAGTTCTTAGATTGGATCTGCTTTCACTTTTTTCCTCCAGATTTGCTTTGATTTGTGATTTGAGATGGGCCCCAAGGCTGATTCGATGCGGAAATCAGTTCGATTTGGGAAATCAAAGGTGGTGCCTTCATATCATGCCCGGATGGTTGAGGATGGATTGGTTTCTGCGGATTCATCTCGTGCGCCTGGGAATGAGATTGTTCCAAACCCTAGGGTTGATGAGGCGGTTGTTTTTGCTAACCAGTTGGATGCTGGTTTGTCCTTTCCGGTGGATCCGATGGTTTCGGATGTATTTGATATCTTTCAGATTGGATTTCACCATCTTACTCCGAATGCCATCGTTCGATTGAACAGTTTTATTTGGGGTGTTCGTAGTCAAGGCTGTGAGGCTACTGGCAGAGCTTTTGCGTCGCAGCATGAACTTCACTGGCAACCGCGGACTGGCGATGACAATGGGAAGCCTGCTTCTTTTCAGTATGGCTGTATAAGTTTTGTTTACCGTGAGGATTGTGATGGACCGGCGGTTGCATACAAGAATAGGTGGAAGGATGACTGGAGCCAGTGGTGGTTTTATCAAACTGTTACTCCTGTTGCTAAATTGCCAGATGGTAAAAGCAATCCGCTTGCTCCTCGGGTTAAGAACATGTCTTATGTTTTGAGGCCCACTGTTCGTTTGAACTCTGTTGACAAGGAAGCCGTCAAGGCTTGGGGACTGGTGGGCAAGTATTTATCTGTTCGTGATTTGGCTGATGAGTACACTGCTGTTGGAGTGTGCCCCATCCGAAGGGGTTGGTCTTTTTCTGGTTTTGCTGGGAGTTTCTTGAAGGAAGGGGAGAGTGTGAAAATTAGCATTGCAGAAGTTGAGGGTCGAGTGGCTGTTTTTCTTGGTCAGTATACTCATAAGGAGTATGAAGCCCGTGTTGATAGTGGACTCGAGGTCCGCATCAATCGTGTTTATGATGAATTTCATATTGAGTATGGTGATCGACCGGTGCCGACTGCCCCCAGGCGTAATGAAAGCTCAAAGCGGACTCGCGCTGCTTCACGTGTTGTCGATCTTGTTTCCACTGGACGGGTTGATGTGGAGGATGATTCTGACAAGGGAGATAAGGCCGATCGTTCTGCCAAGCGTCGTCGTGCTGTGGATGCTTCTGATTCTGGATGGGCTGGTGTGGATTCTGATAAAGTGCCTTCGCCAAGAAGAGATGATGATCAGGCGAAGGGGTCAATGTGGATGTTTCTGTGAGGGTAAAGGAACTTCTTGAGAAGCGAAGGGTCACCAAACACAGCGCGATACGCAGTACTACTTCTCAGCGTGCTGCACAGGATTTTGTCATTCCTGAAGGTAGGCCTGAGTACCGAAATGAACGTTCTCCTGATGCTGGTATTCAGCGATGGATTTCTTTAGAATATGGGTGCGCTAACAATATTTTTGTGACACGGAAAAGACTTAATAATAGTGTTGTTTTGTGTGAAGGTGGTTCTTCTCGCCAGCCTTTTCTTGAGGACACTGCGAAGGGTGCTGGTGATGTCTTGCCTAGGCCTTCACCTGCGACGGTCCCTGAAACTATGGTTGGAAACTTGGAGAGGAGGTCAACCAAGAAGGTGGATACTGGCCTACAAATGTTTGATATTTTAGGCGATGACTCGAAGGAAAGCGTTCATTCAAGTGGCAATTCTCTCGAATTTTCTGATATTTCTGCTGGGAACTTCCGGGTTGCTAAGTCTCGCAAGATTTCTGGTGTAGCTGGGGAACAAGATGCTAAGGAGACTGAAGATGAAGTTGAATGCTTGAAGAAGACTGATGACGCTGATGCTGAAGCTACTGATTGTACTCAGGATCTGGCTTTGAGGGGTGCCAGTATTACATCTCCTCCTAGCTCTGAGATTCCTGCTAGATCCCCAGCTCACCAGCTTGATGAACTGCGCTTTTTCAGCGAGCGTCTCAATGTTCCGGAGGGGGCTCGTATTATATCCGCTCGTAATATCAGTAAGGTGAAGATTTTGCCTAACTGCTATGAGGCTGGTATCTGTGATGCTGTAATGAGTAGTTTTGCTGTTCCTGAACTGGAGGACAAGTTGCGGCTTCGCAGTGAGCCTGACCTTCGCTATGCTCTGGAAGCGAACGCAGTGAAGGGTTTGCTACTGTCTCGGGCTCTTCTTCAGTCGAGTTGTGAGCGCCTGAAGGAGACGAACAAGCTCGACGAAGAAATTGCTTCTCACATTTCCGAGATTGAGGAAAATGTGGAAGTCTTAAAAGAGAAGTTATCCATCTCTAGTGAGCGCGAAGGTCGCCTTGAGTGAGAGAAATCAGAACTAGTTGACGAGAAACAGAAGGTTTCTGAACAGTTCGCTGCTTTTCGCAAGGAACTTGATGAGATTGAAACTTTGAAGGCGAAAGCCACTGATCTGGGCAATGAACTTGTGGAAGCGAAGAATCAGCTTGGGGAAGCCCTTCGTGCTTTGGAGCAGGAGAAAAAACTTAAGGAGGAAACCGTTAATAGCTTGGTTGAGGAGCGAAGGCTGAAAGAAGAGGCTGTTCTGGCTCTTGACCAGTTTAAGCAGTCTTTGGTTGAAAGGGCTTCGCGTGCCGCGGAGAAAGTTCATAAAGTTGTGCAATCCTTTGGGGCTGATCTGAAAGTTTTGGAGGGATTCGACTTTTCAGATATCTCTGCCTTCTTTGATTGGCTTGAAAGTTCTTTCGTCGACTTCCAGACTGTGGCTAACAGTTTCTCCAACTTTTCAGTCGTCGTTGCAATTCGCAGTTTCGCATATACTATGACTCGACTGGGATGTGATCATGTGCGTAACACGAAGTTTGATTATCCCAGCGACATGAGTTATGAGACAGTTGGTAATGGGATTGCATCTATTGCAAGAAACTTTGCCAGACGCTTTTGGGTGCCTCGAGGTATGAAGCTGGCTTTGGAGGAGGCGGAACATAACCGAACTAAGGTTGGTAGCAGCTTTCCCCCTTGTTGTACTTTACTTGGGAGGGTTTCTAAGGGTCCTGGTTTTTGATTTACAGAAGAAAATCTCTGGAGGCTCGGGTACTCCTTCATCATCTACCATGGTTACCCCTTTGGCTACCCCTTCGACAAGCCTTCGCCTTACTCCTGCTTCCGTTGATGTTGTGCCTGTGTCCGGCGCACCTGTGAACCCTTCGGCTGTTGGTTCAATTCTTGAAGGAAATACGAGGATAGTTGATCCAGCGGATGCTCCGCCTGCTGTTGATCAGGTTGAATGAACTTTTCTAAGTTTGATCGGTGTTTTGATCATTTAATTTGTAATGTTAATACTTTGCGCCTGCGTAGGTCCCGGCTGAGGACCCTGCGCAGGAATTTGCCTTAGAAACTTCTGCCTTAATCTATCGTCGGGGAAGCTTTATGATTTCTGGTTCTCTTTATGACGACTTTAAACGCCGACATCCAGATCTTGGAGTCGATGACTTCTTGTCTCGTCATCGGCAGTATTATGATAGGCGTAACGCTGAAGCAAAGGAGTTTTGGCAAAATTTTGATCCTAGTGTGTTGCCGCAACGGCGGGTGCAACGTATTCTTCGTCGTGTAGATCGTGGTGATGATAGTGTTGCGCAGGGGCTACTCGAGCCAAAGCCTGAGCCTTTAGATGAATTAGACTGTGTTCCTCGTTATACCTATCTAGCTGTGGATCCAGTAGAAGACGAACTTGTGGATGATAGAAACAATTTTTAGTTATTGATTGCCCTTTTCTTTTGTTTTATTCAGGGATTAATTTCTGACGAAGAAACTCTTCGAAGAATGGCTAATGAAATCATTGATGGTGTTGTTGTTGATTTGATATCAGAAATGGCTGATAGGGTGTATAGTGATCCCTCTTGATGATTTGTTACACCAAATGGACCTGTTTCTCCGTGGGCGTAGCCCCTAGCCTGCGAACAGTGTATGCTGTATAATACAGGTTGTTTTTGATGTTGACTTGACGACCTTGTCTGTTCTACTTTATTGTTGTCTTTTTTCTTACTTTCTTTTTCCTGAAACGATTCTGTCTGTTTCACTGTTGTTTTTTCGGGTCCGTGACCTTTACTTTTGTCTTGTCGTTCGTGCGTACTGTGATCCCGTGACTGAGCTCACGGGCTGCGTGTTGTGTATCGAGGGGGCACGGGTTCGTGTATCGTTCTTGTCTATAAATTGGCTGTGAGGTTGCTGTTTGTTCATGGAGTGCCCGACTATTGTTTTTGCAATGGCCCTTACTTGGCTTTTGGTTCGGCCTCCAGAGCTTGAGGTTGTTTGTATCTTCATCGATGGAGCTAGAAGAGTGCTTGCGAAAGGGCCAAGAGTTGGTTATAGCCTCAGTGTTCTTATGATGCTGATGCTTGTCTCTGGTGTTTGCTCGTTGTTTCAACGGGTGATCGATCCAGATTCGAGTGAACGTAGGGGCTAGGCTGATTATCTTCTTTGGCCTTAGAGTTGTTTTTAGGTTGCCCGGAAGCTAGAAGAGAGCTTGCGATGAGTTCATGTGAACCAAGCTCTATTTTCTTGTGGCTTTTGTGCGCCTGCAACTCTATCTGGCTGTCGTTATGACAGCTGATATCTTTGTATTTCCTTATGTTCTGTCTTTTGGGACAGTTTTGTAATTGTACCAGTGTTGATTAAATAGTGAAAAGATTCTACATTCTGTTTTTGCTTAGGTTTGTATGAGGCATGAACTTTTAGTAGATGGTAGCTTTTATTGTGCTCTCTGTTTTGAATGCGAAGGCTTCATCAGCCTTTTGGAGATGGTTTTTGTTATGCCATCTCTTTTGATTGCGAAGGCTTTACCAGCCTTTTTGGAGATGGTTTTTGTTGTGCCATCTCTTTTGATTGCGAAGGCTTTACCAGCCTTTTTGGAGATGGTTTTTGTTATGCCATCTCTTTTGATTGCGAAGGCCTCACGAGCCTTAATGGGACTTGGGTTTTCTCTTACCCTTTCTTTTGAATGCGAAGGCCTCACGAGCCTTTTTTGAGACTTGGGTTTTTTCTTACCCTTTGTCTATTTAGTTGAAGTCTGACGAGCTTGCAAACTATGCTATAGCTTGTCGACTTTCATTTTTTGTTTTTGTTCTGTTGATACGGTCACGTACTCTTGAATGTACGCGACTTTTCAACATGTTCATAGACTTTCTTGGGGGTACTACTTATACTTCCGTAGTAAATGGGTTACATGAGAGTCTTCCTCGTTAAAAACCTCACCCCTTCGACTTGTTTTCATCCTAGACGAAGGGTCCCCTTGTGAGGAAAAGAGTACAGCTCCCTAAGAAAATTAAAGATTAGATAAGTTCTTGAAATATAAAAGAGACTATGAAAATCTAGAAGATACTTTTTTGAGCATTTTCGCTCATGGATAGTATTTTTGCAAACTGTCCGCGTTCCATGAATGCGGCAGTTCTTTTCCATCCATATCTTGCAGTCTGTATGATCCTTGCCTGTTTGATTCTTTTACGAGATAGGGTCCTTCCCATTTGGCTTGTAGCTTTCCTGCTTTGTCAGCGTTTGCTTTTCTCTTCAGAACGAAATCTCCTGGATTTATCTCTTTCACAGCTATCTTTTTGTTTCTCCATTTTCTTGTTTCTTTCTGGTAATTTTGTAGGTTTTGAGCAGCGACGAGCCTTTGCTTTTCTATTTCTTCCTTGTGGGTTCTGTTGTCCTCATGCTCTGATGTTGCATTTGAGGTTCTTGGTGATACGAAAAGGATTTCTGTTGGTAGAACCGCTTCGTCCCCAAATAGTAGTTTGAACGGGGTGAACTTGGTCGCCCTTGACTCTGTTGTATTATGTGACCAAACCACTCTTGTCATCTCTTCCACCCATTTGCCCTTGGGGAGCCCTTCGAGGCACTTGGCTATTCCTTTCAGTATTATCCCGTTTGCTCTTTCTACTGCTCCATTGGACTGAGGGTGGTATACTGATGCAAAACATATTCTGATGCCTAGTGTTGAACAGAATTCTTTGAATGTGTCACTGTCGAATTGTTTGCCGTTGTCCACTGTTATTTCCTTTGGAGTGCCGAATCTGCATATTATGTTCTGCTATACGAACTTTTGCACTGTCTTTGATGTTATTGTTGCCAATGGTTTGGCCTCTATCCATTTTGTGAAGTATTCAACTGCTATGACAGCAAACCTTAGATTTCCCTGTGCTGCAGGAAGTGGTCCAACGAGATCAATGCCCCATCGCTGTAAGGGCCATGATGGTGTTATCAACTGAGTGATGGATGATGGTCTGTTGGAGTTGTTTGCTAGGAATTGGCAACTCTTGCATCTTCTTATATACTCTTTTGTGTCCTCGAGTGCAGTGGGCCAGTAGAACCCTTGCCTGAATATTTTTCCGGCTGTTGCTCTTGGTCCTGTGTGAGATCCACAGAACCCTTCGTGGACCTCCTTGATTTCATTTTGGCCTTCGCTTTTTGTTATGCACTTTAGCCATGGTTTACATACACCAGACTTATACAACTCTCCGTTTAGGACTTTGTAGTTTCTTGTTCTTTGGGCGAGTCTTTTTCTTTCATCTTCATCAAATGGTTCGTATGTTCCGCTGATGAATGCAATGATAGGAGCTCTCCAATCTTCGCTCTCATTGTTGTTTATGTGCAGTATCTGGCATTCTGCTTTTGGTGATGGCTGTCTTAGTGTTTCATAGAAAACATCTGGTGGTAGGGTTTCACCTCTTGCTGCATTTTTTGCCAAGGCATCAGCTTCATTGTTGTCATTTCTTGGTATCTTTTTTACTGTGAAACCTGTGAAATGCTTCTCGAGTGCCCTTACGGCTGTCATGTATTTGTACATTTCTTTGTTTGCCTTATAGTTTTTCTCAACTTGCTCCTTCACTACTTCTGAGTCTGAATTCAGGATTGCTCTCTTTGCGCCCAACATTCTTGCTTTGCGAAGGCCTAGTAGTATGGCTTCATACTCTGCGACATTGTTTGTGCTTGGAAAGCATAGCCTTGCTGCATATCTGATTTTGTTTCCTGCCGGAGATGTGATTATTGCTGCGACGCCAGCCCCAGCCTCTCCCCAGGCTCCATCACAATATATGGTCCAGACTTGTTCTTTTATTTCTTCTCCTTCTTCATTTCTTGCGGGTACCCATTCTGCTATGAAATCTGCCAGAACTTGGGATTTCACTGCGCTTCTATGGATGAAATCTATCGTGTATTCTGCCAGCTCTGCTGCCCATTTTGCTATTCTTCCTGAAGATTCTTTGTTTTCAAAGATGTCTCTGAGTGGGTAGTTGGTTGGTACTGTGATATGATGGGCTTGGAAGTAGTGCCTCAATTTTCTCGATGCCATGAGAATTGCATAGGCTAACTTTTCCATCTCTGAGTAGTTGCACTTTGAGCCTGACAGTGCCTCAGATACAAAGTATATCGGAACTTGTTCCATTTTTGTTGTTGTTTGTTCATCTTTCTTTGTTTCTTTTTCTTCTATTAGCACGGCGCTTACAGCGAAGGGTGTTGCTGCTATGTATAGGAGCAATTTCGCCCTTGGTGTTGGACTTGTTAATGCAGTCATCTGTTTCAGGTATTGTTTTAGTTCCTCGAAGGCATTCTGCTGTTCTTGACCCCACTCGAAATTTGCTGAACCTCTTAAGATTTTGAAGAATGGCAAGCTTCTTTCTGCAGACTTTGCAATGAATCTGTTTAGAGCTGCTATTCTGCCTGTCAGTTTTTGCACATCTCTTCTTGATGTTGGACTTTTCATGTTTTTTATTGCGTCTGTTTTTTCCGGGTTTGCTTCTATTCCCCTTCGTGACACGATGCATCCTAGCAATTTTCCCTTTTTAACTCCAAATGCACATTTTTCAGGGTTTAGCTTTAGCCCTGACTTTCTCAGATTGGCAAATGTTTCAATCAAATCTGAGGGGTGGTCTTCTGCTTTTTTGCTTCTTACGACGACATCATCCACATAGATTGATATGTTTTTGTCTAGTTGGTCTGAGAATACAGTTGATGTCATTCTGACGAAGGTACAACCCGCGTTTCTCAGCCCCTCAGCCATTCTGATAAAACAAAATGTTCCGAAGGGGGTTGTGAAGCTTGTTTTTTCTTCATCTTCTTTCTTCATCCATATTTGATGGTAGCCGGAGAAACAATCCAGAAGTGAAAGTAATTCACATCCTGCTGCTGAATCAACAAGTGCATCTATTCTTGGCAATGGGAAGTCATCTTTTGGGCATGCTTTGTTCAATGTTGTGAAGTCGATGTACATTCTCATTTTTCCATTCTTCTTGGGCACAAGAACTGTATTTGCAAGCCACTCTGGATACTGGACTGGTCTGATGACGCTTGCTGTTAGGAGCCTCTGTACTTCTGCCTTCGCTGCTATTATCCTGTCAGGAGACATCTTTCTTTGTTTCTACTTTTTTGGTGGGTAGTTTGGGTCAACATTGAGGGAGTGTTCTGCGATATC
>CM014271.1:43657606-43670876 GCA_004135705.1 Alloteropsis semialata
TGAGTTTACATTCCCCTCAGCCCTTCGCGCTTCATCTTGATTTCCATATACTGTTATGACGCCATTGTGCGAAGGCATCTTCATGCAGAGGTAGCCGTGGTGTATTACTGCTGAGAACTTGTTGATAAATCCTCTCCCAAAAATTGCGTTGTATGGGTAGTCGATGTCGACTACGTCGAATGTTATTTTTTCTGCCCTGTATTTTTGGGGAGCCAAAGTATACCCATAGTGTTATTTTCCCAGTGCTTCAATCCTTTTGCCCCCGAAACCGTATAGTGGCCTTTCTGCCTTTTCTAGCTTGTCTGCTCCAATTTTCATGCTATTGAATGCATATGAGAATAGTATGTCAGCTGAACTGCCTCCATCAACTAGGATTCTTGAGACGTTGTTTCCTCCGACATAGTGTGTGTTCTTTCCTATGTTTGCATTGATCACGAAGGGGTCTTCGTGTGGGTAATCTGCTAGCTTTAGATCTTGCTGGGTAAATGTTATTGGGATGTGACTGTAATCCGATTTCAACTGTGTTCCATCTGATACATGGTTGACCCTTCGCTCCCAATCTTTCCTTTGTCTTTTGGATGCATGAATGGTTCCAGCTGATCCACCAGTGATGGGGAGAATGTTGTTTACCGCGAAGCCATCGTTCTCTTGTTTTGGGGGTGGGGGGATCTGATTGTCTTGGTTATTTTGCTGTGAAGGACCTGCTTGCGCCCATCGTGCTTGACCTTGATTTGATGCTTGAGATTGGTTCGGGAATTGGTACTGTTGTGCAAAGGGTGTTTGCATGTTGTACATGAGCGAAGGGTGTAGTGGGCCTATGCTGTAGTTTACAGGACAGTATGGTTGGTGCAACCAGGAGTTGTCTTGGCTTTCTTGTCTTGTTGTGTGGTTCACTTGCTTTGGCTTTGGTTCTTCCTTTTCTTTCTCGATCTTTTCTTTGTTTGCTATAGTGTATGGGCATGAGTTTGTGGTGTGTCCTGCTCCTTTTCCGTGATATGTGCACCACAGGTTTGCTGGGTTTCTGTAATTAGATCTCCCTTGGCCTCTGCCTTGGCCTTCGCGGCCCCCGCGGCCACCTCTTTGTGAGAAATTGCTTCTTCCCCCTCGGCTTCCTCTATGACTTTGCTCGTTCTTGTTGTCATAGGTTATTTGTCGTGGTTCGGCTTCTTGAGGTACTGTATCTGAATGCTCTATTTGATTTATGAATCTTGAGTCATAGTTTTGCCTTGGTTGGAAATATTGGTTCTGAGCGTACTGCGGCTGTTCTTGCTTGGTTTTCTTGCCTCTGTATTGATCTCTTTCTTCTTGTCTTCTGCGAAGGTCTTTGTCTGCGAGTGAGTAGTTTGCCATAATTTCATATAGTTTGTCTAGTGTTTTTGGCCTTTTTCTTGCCAATTTTGCTGCACACTGGCCTATTGCTAATCCTTTGATTGCTGCTTCAATTGCCGTGGCTTCTGGTACATTCACTGCCTGTGCCCTTAATGCCACGAACCTCCTCATGTAGGCTTCTAGTGGTTCATCTTTCAGTTGTTTGCAATTGAACAAGTCTGCTGCTCCCTTCAAGTTATACTGGAATCCTTTGAAATTCTGTAGTATTAGATTTTTTAGTCTTTCCCAGCTGTAGACAGATCCTGGTTCTAAGCTTGAGAACCACGCTTGGGCCACCCCCTTTGCGGCAATCGCGAATGATTTAGCCAGTATCATTTCATTCCCTCCGGCTGAAGTAACCGCGGCCTCATAGGCCATGAGAAATTGCCTTGGATCATTCTGATCGTTGAATGTTGGCAGTTTGTGTGGCTTAAAGCCCTTCGGCCATGTTTGTACTTGGAGTGCTGCCGATAGTGGAGACATGGGGTCAATTATTTGTTGCACGTAGGCACCTTCGCTAGGGCCCTCGAGTTGTTGCGTTCGGTCAAACGTTTGCATGGTTTGTCTGTCTGGCAATGTTCTCTCTGGCAGTTCTTCTTGTGGTTCTTCATCACTTTGAAGTGATAATATTTGCTCATCCAATCTTGCTAGCAATTCTTCAGCTTCTACCAGCTCTTGATTGAATCTGGTTGCTTTCTTTTTGGCGTTCAGTGCTTCTATCGCTCTTCTCTTTTCTTCAACTTGTCTTTGTAGGGACTCTAGCTTTGAAATCTGGTTTCTCTCATCTTGGGTCTGCGATGTCGATGTATTGGCTGCTGCTTTCTTTTTCTTCGCTGCCAGTGCAGCTTCTTTTGCATTTCGTTCTTTTATCTGTTTTTGGATCAACTCTTGCTATTTTCTTGCATTTTCCTCTATTCTTGTGCTTCGTCTAGCTTCTGCTGAGTCACTGTTCTCTGTGGCCGTGGCTGTTGTGTTTATTGGGCGGGTTGGGAGGGTTTCTGATGTGTTTGGGTTCGGATCGGCTAGATCTGGAGCAGGTTCCTCTGCTGTCGTGTTTGATGGCGGTGGATTCCTTTTTGGAGGGGGCATGGTGATGATCTCGGCTACTCTCCCGATCTGAAGTTAGTCGGTCCCCACGGTCGGCGCCACTGTTGGGATTTCAGGGAAATCCAACAGGTTGAGATCGAAAGAGAAAACCGAGAGAGAGAGAGACGTTGGATGATCAATAGGCTTAATTCGTTCCTTCTCATACAGGGGAGTTATATTACAAAATCCCCGGGCCGATCGCCTCTCGAGGCTCTCTTCCCCTCCTTTTATAGGCTGTTGGAGGGGCCCGGTTTACTCGGAATGCCCTCATAACCACTATATTCCTAGCATATCCAAGGGCATTGTGGTATTTCACTTCTCCGTACTAGCCTCCGCAATTTCCGGATCTTGACGCTCCCATGATGATGCGCCACGCGTCCTGGCGCATCTGCGTTGAATGGCCGTGGCCGCCTCCGATCCTGCATCTGGCTCCACGTCGAGCGAAGGGGTGGGCGCTCACCCCTTCGCTCCTCCGGACCCTTCGCCTGAGTTACCTGAATAAGAGAAAAAGCAAGAAATATGGCCAGCTCAAGGCGAAGGGGTAATTTATTTATCCCTTTGCGTCTTTCAGAAGTTAACCAAATTCATGACTCCCCAACACTAGACAACTAGCACGACCCTCAGCTCTCCGAAAGGTGTCCCTCTAGCTCCTTTGCTCCTTGGCGGTGAATGATGAATGAATGATGCGTGGCACGGAGGCACAGGGGCTATTTATACCCCCGAGGAAACCCTAGGTTGAAGGGGGAGGCGAGGCGGCGCCAGGGGACCCCAGGCCGGCCGTCCCAGAGAGCCCAAGGCCGGCCGGCCTGGCCTCTTTCCTGGCCGCCTCATCCTCGTCTTTCTCTCCAAGTCTTCTGGAAACTTTAGTAGATGTTCCACCTATGCATGTGGGCCTTAGGACGTCGTTTGCTTCGTGATATCTTCGAGATAAGAATGGGAAGTGATAAACTTCCAAATTCTCCAATTGAGTTGCCTTGACCCCGAAGTTTCTTGACCTTATCTTGAAGCACTTGTCTTTCAAATATTCTTGGAGATCGGTTCACCAAAGATGAGCACGAACGGGGCTTGGAACATCATAGGCCGGCAGGCCTACGCATGTGGGGCTGGCCGGCCTGGCCTCTTCTTCAGGCCTCCGGCCTTCATCTTTCACCGTGTCGTCCTTGGTCCCGAGCCTTGTCCATTTGTGCTCCAATTTAGCCCAAAAACCTGCGTAAACAGAATTCCTCCAAAAACACATGCATATGCGAAAACGTCCCGATTATAGAGTATGATCATTAGTTTAGATATCAAATTCATGACATTATTGAAAATAAACAAGGGTAAAAGTGTGTCGCTAAGGAGCGTCAACAATCCCCCCATGCTTAAACCTTGCTCGTCCTCGAGTAAGTCTTCAATAAGAATTCGAGCAAGTCTTCAATAAAAATCAGCGTTGCCTTTCGGTGTGCAATCCCTGCACTTGATCATACACGAGAAAACATAATGCACTCAAAATATTTTGCAATTAATTCTTCAAGTTGTAACCAGCTCTTTCTAGTATGGAGGGTAGATATGAATTAAGTGTTCCCCACAAAGAATTTAAACACATGCTCTCTAATTTAAACAAGTCTCAGAAATTAGGAGGTAAGTTTCAAAAGTATTGCTAAACCAAAGTCAATAATTTAAACCTCATTGCAATTACTCATGGAAACTCTCAGCTCATCTTGTCTCTCAAACTTGCTAGAACTCTCTTTACCTCCCTTTCTCTCATATATGTGTAAGGCTTTATCTGGAGCTATGGGAAAGGTTAGTCCTAACAAAAGATATTATAATCAAGATATTATCAAAACAAGAAATACATCTCATGGGTTTACCGAGACTCGTCAAAAAGACCATGAAAAATAATCGATTTTGTGGAGAGGGGGAAAATGGAACACACGCTTTTTAGATAGTGGACATGTGCAAATGGCAAAGGTTGATCCCGAGGCACAAATGAAGTCCTCGTTATCGGATTGCACATGGTTAGAAAATTTGAGTATGGAATAATCTTTAAGGCCCTATGGAATTTAATGAAGCAAAAAGAACTAAGGAGTATTTATTTTCACACCTTTTTTCTTTTCTTTTTTTCTTTTTCAACACATATTTTTTTTCTTTTCTTTTATTTTTTCTTTATGCTACTTAGAATTTCTAGCAACATTAATACTTACTCAGCACCTCCCCCCATGCTTAAACGATTGCTCGTCCTCGAGCATAGAAGTGGTGGCTAATGCTAGAGTAAGTATCCATCTCAATCTTTGGAAAATGGTTTAAATCTTCAGGGAGTATCTTCTCATCAAATTTTGAAGCCATTGGAGGAGGATAGGGGGTAGGTCGGTCGGCTCATGTTGTTGAGGCCGGCCAGCCCACTCATTGTGGACCTCCATTTCTTCTATTTTTTTCTTGTACGCACACTTTGACGCCTCCCAAATAGATGTTCCTTGTATCAAGCTCTTGATTCTTCGAAATTTCCTCGAGATAATGATCCATACTCAAATTGGGTTATGGTTAAGGAGATATTTCACAAAAAGATAATTTCGGTTTAGGGTGGATATTCAGCGAAGTTTGCGAAGTTTTCGGTGTAGAAACTCACAATGCATGGATAGATAGGCTAGCAAAAAGAAGGGACGCAAAAAGAAATGGTCAGCTTCTTAGTCCCGAACTAGAGAAGATAAGCCCTGAATCAATTCACTTGAAAATAAATCTTATACTATGGTTCATCATGATATATCATTTAGGCTTTGGATAGGTAGAGCAATTGCAAAAGGTATTAATGACAAGGCTAGCTTAATTAAATTCAGCAATTAAACATCCCTTGACAAGTTTAAAAGAGAGAGCAAGAATAATAAATATGGGTCTAAAATTATCATAACCTCCACAAAATATTGAGCCGGTATTTAGATAAATTTCAGATCGTGTTAGGGAGAGCATTAGTTCAATCATGCATAAGCCAAGCGCAAAAATATACAAGACGGCAACGATCATCATATTTCAACATGGCATAAACTTTCTATCATCACTAGTAATCATGTCATGAAAGCATAGGTGATATATATAGTGATCATGGTGATGATAAACAAAAGGACACACTAACACACATGCTGAAAATAAATAAAAACAGAAAATTGCTACGCACACAAGCTTGCACACACGCTGAAAATAAATAAAAGAAAGGGGAAAAACTTAAACCATATGTGCGAGCAATTTTATTCATGGTCCTTGTCGGTTACTCCTCTTGGCTTGGCGGATGTCTTGCATTATACCCTTGGTCATAGTACACTTGAGAGGCTCCTCCTTCAAAATGTTCCGGCGGCGCCAATGCTAGAAGTCCCATTTGATATGCAATCCCCGCGGTTCCATCTTCTAGTCGATCCATATGCCTCCGGATGGCATTAATGTCCTCCAAGTTTCTATCGGCGTAGGCTCCAATCATTCTTGTGCTTCCTTCCGGTTGTTGGAGATGTGCAAATTGAGCTCCAAAAGATGGATCCGGGAACACTCCTTGGTGTGGCGGCGGTGGGTAGCCATAACTGCTATATGTAGGCGGTGGTGGATACATAGGTGGTGGCATCGGCGCTCCATACCCCCATGCTCGAGCGGATGCATGTCCCCATTTTTGCCCCCATCCTTCCGGAGGTCCTTCTTCACTTGGTGTATTTTGAAATTCCGTTGTCCAATAAGAGGAACTAGCCGGTGGCAATTCCTCTCCCACCTCTTCTCCAACCGGTGCCGATGACTCTTCAATATGCTTCCCTCTTTTATTCTTTTTAGCCTTGACCAAAATCTTCTCATCCCGCCAATCAACTCTTCCTCTTGCAAATAACTTCAATCTTGCATCAGGGAGATAAATATTTGTATTTGCAATTTTGTAGCCATTCTTCTCATCTCCTCCGATGTAGTGTCCTTGCCTCATAGCTTCAATTCCAAAATCGGTCCCCTTCATGAAAAATGCCGGATTTGTCTCCAATCTTGGGTTCAATGCAATTGCTATCATGGAAAGATAACAACCCGAGCCGATCTCTCCAGAGCCGGATGTTGCTTCACATACCCACCTATCAATCATGATGTAGGTAGGATCAATTGCTTGCTTTTTCACCAATGCGGAGTATAAATAATTTAACTCCATATCGGTTACTTTGGACTCTCTCATCCTTCTGAAAATTCTCCTGCTCATCCAAGAATGAAATATTTTAAGTATAACATTACTTATGTTCTTTCTTTGGCGGTTGTCATCCTTTGCAATTTTCTTTCAAAATTTATCTATCCCTCCTTCTTCGACTTCGGCTCTTTTCGGTGCATTACCATTGAAACCAAGTAAGCTTCCAATTCCTTCAAAGGTGATGGACCTTTCTTCATCCTTCAACCTAAATTCAATGCATGACACTTCTTGCTCATCAATTTTTCTTGTCACCACTCTCATGGTCATCATTATCTCCAAAGCAATTTCTCCATGCACGTCCACCTGAACACCATCGGAAAATTGCCTCCATCCGAGGTTGTCCAGTAGCCCATAAATGTCACCATAGAATCCCAATTTCTGTAGTGCATCATCATCAAAATCAGTGTTTGCCTTCACCCTTCCTTTCAAATTCTTGAGCCTTGCTTCTTCTTCCTCCGACAAAATGACAAACCCATATTCTGAAATTCTTGACTTGTATGGCGGTGGTGCGGTTGATCTTGTGGCACGTCGAGGTGCAGGAGGTGGTGGTGCGCCGTTACGCCCACGAGGTTCGGTGAACCGCATGGAGGTACTTCTTGGGTCTTACATCCCTCCAAGGAGCAGCATGTCGCTCCTTTGTACAGGGTCATCTTCCTTCATGCTTCGCGGTGACTCCGCAACGGAGTGCCTCCACGAAGAGCTTGCCGATGGCGTGTTGGACGCCGACGACCTTGTCTTCTTTCCGGTGGTGAAGTTCAAAACTTGCCTCCTCATGGTGCCTTGCTGCACAAACACAAAAACCAACACACGGGGGGTTTCTCACCAGTGGAAAAACAATATATCGAAGGGGAGAGCAAACTAGGAATTGTAGTAAATTTTTGGAGATTTTTGGGGGTGGTTTTGATTCTCAAAATTTTTAGAGCTTTTGCTGATGTTCAAGGTGGAAGAACTGAAGAACACGAACTAAGAATCGTATGAGCTACTTACCTGTGAAAGGGGGGCACTAGGGCCCTTAAGAAGGCACCAGGCCGGCCGGCCGGCCTGGGATGCTTGGGGCCGGCCTCCTTCACGTATCCTTGCTCCCATGTCTTCCTGAGTTGATTCCTGATCAATGTCCAGCAGCTCCACTTGTTTTTGCACCGCCCAATTCTTGTGAACCACACATTCTTTAGCAAAGTTGTCAACTTGCACATTGTTTTCTCCACCTTGATTTATGCTTTTGCCCTTTGCTTCAACTCCACTCCAAATGTTGCTTTCAATCCTGCAAAAATGAGTGTACCACCATGCATGGCTGCCCCCTCTTGCATGTGGTGTTAGGTGGAGAGCACAAAAATTCTTCCCGTGAACTCAATCTTGGTCATTAGTAATGATCATGATCATAAACCCTTCTAAAGTGTGTTTAGATGCTTAATTTTTCCTCTAATCTTGACAAATAAAAACCAACTCAAAGCAAGCAATGAGTTTGAATAAATAATTAAAGGGGAATTTGGGCATCATAAATATTTGTAAGTCGAGAAATATTTTCCGACTACGTTAATTTTGATTGCATCGGTATTGCTCACTTTCATGAATTTATAGCGAACGTTCCCGAGTTCAACCGTGGGTCATCGGTTTAGGTTCTAAATTTTGGCCAAATGAGAGAGATATTTTGAAAGAAATAAAACAAAAAGGGCTTAAAAAATCCTAATCCTAGGGAAACAAAACTGAAAATTACTAAGGTTGCGTGAGCCTAGCATGCGTCAAAGAATTTAAAGAATTAAGAACAACGCTTGGCTCTACTCGTGTCTTTGCAATGTTCAAGTTGGTCCGGCCATCATGGAAAGGACGGTCGCCAAAATAGGTTAGGAAACTTTGGTTTTGGGTTTCTCAAGATAAGCAAATAAATCATGGGATGGCTCAAGTCATTGGTTTAGAATAAGAAATAAAATCAAAACGACCGAGCAACTCTAAATTAAATGTCCGACCGAACGACCAAATTAACAAATGTTTATCAAGTCTTGCGTAGCAAAATTCATAACTCACTTACTCAAATGTCTTCAGGGTTGTCCTCCCAGTGGCTTTATTCTTGACTCGATGAACGGGTTGCCTCCCGCAAAGCGCTTCGTTTATAGTCTATAGCTAGACTTCTTCTTTTCTTCACTTCGAACCAACGCTCGATGGTGGCGTTGCAGTCTTGGATACCCACATCTGCACGATCCTTGGCGTGGGTGCAGGATTATTCTTCAACTTAGTCATCTTTTTGGTCTTCACAAGTGGGCGTTGAGCTTTTGTCTCGACGGATGCAACAAGTTCTTTGGTAGCCTTCGCTTCCTTCTTCTTCAGCTCCTCCTTGGTGTCACGTCGGTGAGGTGGAATATATTTAACATTGATCATATTGCATACCTCAAGGTGTGGATGAAACTTGAACTTCCTCATGGTGCCATTGATGTCGAACTTGATCTCCCCCTTGCCAATGTCGATGTTCGCCCTTGCGGTCTTGAGGAGCGGTCTCCCAAGGATGAGCGGCGCCTTTGTCCCTTCTCCCATATCGAGGATCAGAAAGTCAACGGGGACTAGGTGCTCTCCAATCTTCATGAGTACGTCTTTGGTGATGCGCATGGGATAGCGAACAGAATTGTCCGCTAACTCTAGGCACATGGCGGTGGGTTCCGGCTCCGGTAAGAGTAGCTTCTCGTACACGGCCTTCGGCATGATGCTCACACTTGCACCAAGGTCACACAATGCCCTCTCGAACATGTATGATCCAATGGAACACGGGATGGTTGGATACCTCGGATCCCTCTTCTTCTCGGGAGCTTGATCGGCGATAGCCGCGCTGCATTCTTGTCATCTTGATGGTGCTTGGCGGCAACATCTCATGCTTGTTTGAAAGAATGTCTTTGAAGTAGCGAGAGTATGTTGGAACTTGTAGAGCGTCCAAGAGTGGCATATTGATGTTCAACCTGCGAACCACTTCAACAAATTTTTCGAAATGCTCATCAATTTTACCTTTGTGGTAACGTGGCCTTGGAGGAAGAATCTTTGTATCTTCATCGATCATCTCAAACTCTGGCTTTTGGGTGACTATTTCCGGTGCGGGAGTAGGCGCCTTCTCTTTTGATGTCATCTCGGCTTCAACACTTGGCTTAGGCTTCCTTGCTCCGGCCGGGTGTTCGGGATCTTCGGTCTCCTTCCCCGAGCGAGTTTGAATTGCTTTTGCCGTCTCTGGATTTTGAGGTTGCCTCGGTAGTCTTCCTTCATTACTAGGTAGGCGTCCGGCTAGCTGGGTCACTTGTGTCTCTAGCATCTTCATCATGTTGAGCACTTGATGGTTAGAGCTTTCGACCTCCGTCACTTTGCCATGAATGTTCTCCAATATCTTGTCCATAGCCTTGAAGTTAGCGATGGTGTCCTTGTTGATCTTGCATTGCTCCTCCATGAACTTCTTCAATTGTATATGAAGAGGCACCAAGTTTTGAAGGAATGAGCTTGCATTAAATTGAGGTCTACCTTGTCCGTAGCGGAAGTAGGACGGTGGGGACAAATCCCCTTTCCTCATGTACTCGAGCACTTTAGTTTCCTCCGGACAATTCTTCTGGATATGGTCGTATTCTCCACTATCTTCACATGTGGACCTTGCTTTGGCTTCCTTCAAATCAATAGCATGGGCTCCCTTCTTGTCCACCTCCATCTTCTCCAACCTCCTCATGAGTAAATCAATCTTCCCTTCAAGTATTTCTTCATGCTCCACCTGCAAAACACTTTTAGCAACTCCCACGAATGGTGTAGGATGCAGCCGTCCTGATGATGCCCACGCATCATTATCCGCCACCTTCTTGAATAGTTTGAGAGCTTGAGTCGAGGTGAGCTCAATAATGGATCATCTGGCCGATGCGTCGATGATTGCCCTTGATGCGGTCGTGAGGCCTTGGTAGAACTTCTGGACTATATTCTCCCTTGGAAACTTGTGATGTGGCACGGCTCGGATGTAGTCGTTGAAGCGCTCATAGGCTTCCGCAATAGTCTCCGTCGGGATTTGCGCGAAGGTAGCAATCTTGTTGCGCAAAATCTGAGTTTTGCCCGGCGAGTAGAACTCCGTCATGAAAGCTTTCATCAAGGCATCCCAATTTTGCACCGTCTCCACCGGTAGAGAATGAAACCATTTAAGAGCTCTCCCAAGTAGAGAAAACGGAAAGAGCCTCACTCTCATTGGATCTTGAGTTATTCCTTGCATGTCGAAGGTGCGACATAGTTGGATGAACACTTGAAGGTGAAGGTTGGCATCTTCTTTTCCGGTGAAGGGCGAGCTTTGCACCATACGAATGGTTGAAGTCTTGGTCTCGAACAGCCCTCCAACATCTTTGAGGTCTTAAATAGGCAAATCCTTGATGTCCGGGATGCATAGCTCTCCGATCGTATGTTCCGGTTGCGCCATCTTGGGTTGAGGTGGCGCCTCCTTTGGACTTGGTGGTGGAGTTTCTTGAGGTGTAGACGATGAACTTCCGGTCTTGCATTTCGGATCTACTAATTCCAGCTTCTTAGCTTGTGCTTCGCGTCTCCTTTGCCTGTAAAGTTTCTCTGGATCATCCACAAAATTTTTCGGTTTGTTGGAGAGGTAGCCAGAAAAACAAAATATGTATATATACAAGATCTAAAAGAAAAGGATAGAATGAAAATAAAAATAAAACAAAACTAGATTAGATTGATTTTTTTTGTTTTTGTGGATTAGATCTATTTTTTATAAAAGAGAAAATAAGGGATCTAAAAAGAGAGAAATCAAAAGAAAATCAAGAAAAAGAAATATTTACGAATGCTAGTCAAATCGGATCTTAATCGGTAGTTCCCCAGCATCGGCGCCAGAAAAGCTTGTTGACGGCCCTTAGACGTGTCAATCGTGAACCGCAAGCGCACGGATCAGTTGTAGCTCTTCTCTTAGAGTACTCCCCCAAGGTTTATCAATCCGTGAAACTAAAGATATAAGAAACAATCCAACTAGCATAGAAATCCTTTAGCTTGAAGAGGGTTGCAAAACAGATCTAATCTACTAAAACCAAACACCGGAGGTAGCAAGAGAGAGTTAGAGATAACCAATCTAGATCGCCTAGATCATGCATATGTTGTAGCTCCGAGCCAAATAGAGTGAAGTAAGATAGATGTGAATCTCAATAAAAAGCATCTTTAAATCACGATCTCCGGTCAAACTCCCGAAAGCCCCACCTGTACACGGGATCATACCCTGTCACGATGCTCCCTATCAACGTGGGTAACTTAAGGGCACGTTCACAAGTGAACGTGTTGAACTACTTGGTAGATCTGGTATGAACCCCTAGCCACCATGGCTACATGGATTGAAGAAGAAGCAATCCATCTCGAGAATAGATTGAAGAAGAAGCAAAACCAAGCAAGAACGAAATCATAAAGAGAGGCACTTGATCGCTAAAGATTCGAAAACACATATAACTTCACCATAAATGTAAGTACATCACAAGATCACCAGAGAGGCCCAGGCCAGCCATCCCAGAGAGGCCCAGGCCGGCCGGCCTGGCCTCTTTCCTGGCCGCCTCGTCCTTGTCTTTCTCTCCAAGTCTTCTGGAAACTTCTGTAGATGTTCCACCTATGCATGTGGGCCTTAGGACATCGTTTGCTTTGGGATATCTTCGAGCTAAGAATAAGAAGTGATGAACTTTCAAATTCTACAATTGAGTTGCCTTGACCCTGAAGTTTCTTGACCTTATCTTGAAGCACTTGACTTTCAAATATTCTTGGAGGTCGGTTCACCAAAGATGAGCACGAATGGGGCTTGGAACGTCGTAGGTCGGCCGGCCTAGGCATGTGGGGCCGGCCGGCCTGGCCTCTTCTTCGGGCCTTTGGCCTTCATCTTTCATCGTGTTGTCCTTGGTCCCGAGCCTTGTCCATTTGTGCTCCAATTTAGCCCAAAAACCTGTGTAAACAGAATTCCTCTAAAAACACATGCATATGCGAAAATGTTCCGATTATAGAGTATGATCATTAGTTTAGATATCAAATTCATGCCATTATTGAAGATAAACAAGGGTAAAAGTGTGTCGCTAAGGAGCGTCAACACACTAGCACTCTGTCATTACCCCAGCCTGCATGAAAAGAAGGATATTGCATAGGGTAATATGGCATATACATCCTATTGTAATCCCATGCCGGATATGGAGAACTATAATGTGGTGACATCCATGGCATGGCTTGATACTGATTTTGTGGGGAATATAAAGTAGCAACATCACCCCTCTGTCTGTTATTCGCCCTTGGAGGTGAAATTGGCTTCTCTTGATGCATGGGTGATCTTTTTCTCTTTTTTGCCAGCCAATCTTTATCAACTAGCCTTTGATTTGCATATTTGGAAAATAATTGGTCAAAGGTCAGCTTTGGCTTTGCAACTTTGCCCTGATCCTTCGCCACATTAACTTTCCAGGTTCCGATCTCAGGATGCTTGGGTTTTAACATCTTCGGGCGCCCCCGACCAAAACCGGTGGAACCGGTTTTTGAAACTGGTGGCACCGGTTTGTCCTGTGTAGCAGGCTCAAACGATGCTTTCGAGGATCCTTGCCCCCCGAGATCCGAGACTCTTGCAGTGATTTTGAAAGTCTCTCTGCCATTGGGCGTCTTCTCACGCACCACTTCCCTGATTATTGC
>CM014271.1:43671202-43685018 GCA_004135705.1 Alloteropsis semialata
TTCTTTGAATTGTTTAGAATAATCTGTAACAGATTCATCTCTGCTTAACCGATGTTAAATCTGTCAATTTCAATTGAGTACTCCCACTATAAAAATGATCATGAAATTTTTGCTCTAATTGATTCCATGAATTAATTGAGCCAGGAGTTAATGAAGAAAACAAAAAAAAGTAGTTCCAGTCAAAGACAATGGAAACAAGAGAACTTTTAAAGCATCACTAGAACTAGCCTCTTCTAGTTGAGCAAGATATTGGCTAATGTGTTCCCAAGTGGTCTTACTATCATCACCATTAAATTTCACAAAATCAGGAACACGCCATTTATTAGGATAAGGAATAGCATCAAAATCAGCAGAGTATGGTTTTTGGTATAATCTAGAATTACCCACATCAATGCCGAGCCTATCCTGCATCATACTAGCTAACTCGTCCTTTAACTTAAAAAAATCAGCTTATAAATTTGAACGAGCTAGATCAGATTGCCATGTGGCTGTACTTTGAGTTTGAACAACATGAGGCATGCGATAAAGACTTTGTCGCAATATTGATCATACACATCATTAGGAATCCCACTAGAATTGATATTTTGATTAGGTATAAGGGGTGATGTGTATGCACGTATCTCAATATAAGCAGAACGATTAGCCACCTCTGTATTTTGGTTAGGGACTACCGAAAGAGGGCTGTAGCATGTGGCACTGGCTGGTGCACAGCCAGAGCGACAAAACCGGTTCCATATAATGGATTTTCTGTGGCTGGCGAAACGTGCATTGATGGCGGTACCTATCCTGGATAAAAATTAGTCGGCATACCATATAATGGATTTTCAGGTGCTTTCCCTGGTGTAGCTGACACACTCGCATGCATGTTCTCATGTTGCATAGGTTGTAAATTATATGCATAATAAGATGAATCTACCAACCTATCTCTTTCAATTCTATCAATCCTGTCTA
The DNA here is from genome assembly GCA_004135705.1 of Alloteropsis semialata. Lineage (NCBI taxonomy): Eukaryota > Viridiplantae > Streptophyta > Magnoliopsida > Poales > Poaceae > Alloteropsis > Alloteropsis semialata. Next base: position 43,672,154 of record CM014271.1, read on the forward strand.
TAAGAGTGCCTACTACCTCGTCAGTACGTAAAAGCGTAGCACTAAGCTTATCATCAGGATTGGGAGTAGAAGTTTCAGGTGGGTGCATAATTACCGGGGGTAACTCTTCCACCTTCTTGTCCTTCAAAGTGAACGCCGGCATCATGAATTCGTGAGTTCTTGTCACCTTGCCTTGGCGATCCTTCTTCAGCCCCATCAGAAATTGATTCTTAAAGAATTCTTGGGCTGCTTCAAACTTCTAACGCTCCTCATCACTGAGCTCCTCCATGGAGGATACAATGATGTTCTCCTTGTCCAAATCTGCAGTATATCTCATCTGGCTAGGGCTTGATAGATCGGTTATAGAAACCAAGATCTCTACCCAGCGGATTCGCCAAAAATATGTTGACGCATTTTACGGTCAACACACTGAATTGCGCTAGCTCGCGCGGATCCGCAACGGATCGATCACCAGCAGCACTCCCTGGCAAACCGGTGAAACCGGTTTTCTAGGGTTTGCTGTGTAAGCCTACAAACACTGGCCCGGGAGGGACTCTGTCAGGATAGGCGTGCCTAGGGTTGCTCTGAGGTTGGCAGGCCAATCAGAACGCCGTCAATGCCGTAGAGACGAAGTACGAATAGCAATTAGGATTGGAAAAGGTAGGGTTTGGAGATGACAAAAAGTAAAGTTATTTTGTATTTGATCGATTGGATTAACCTTAATCGGCCATGGCCCTTCATATTTATAGGGTGGGGAGGTCTTGCCCTGCAAGGAAAGTCCTATTACAACTCGGATCTACAAAAAGAGTCCAAACCTACTAGAACTCGGGAAAAACCGGTTCCACCGGTTTCTAAACCCGGTGCCACCGGATTGCCTTGTCAGACGGACAACAGGGAACCAAAACCGGTTCCACCGGTTCCAGAATCTGATTCCACCGGCTTTTCTGTCAAACTTGCTCCGTGCCAATTTTGATCGCCAACAGATTGTATCCTTAACGAGTCATGTAAGCAAGTTTTGAAATTTCGACACATATGTGAGACACACAAATACCTATACGCAGACTCGCAAATGTGAGAGACATATATCTAGGCTCGACTCCCAAATGTAAGACACACAAATACCTAGGCTAGACTCACAAATGTGAGACACACAAATACCTACCTAGGCTAGACTCACAAATGTGAGACACACAAATACCTGATCTCGATTCATTTTGCAAGTGTATGCAGTTGTTGAGTGTCTCCCCGTTCATCCATGTTGGGGACAAATGCTAGAGCTTTGAGTTGCTCGAAACAGGGACGATGCAATCTTTTCTTTTTAGCGTGTACTCTCCGTGGTTGCCGAGGTTAATTTTTTAATGACATTTTTTAACTAAGTTTTTAATGACATTTTTTAACTAAGTGTTGCCAGCATTTTCTCTACAGTGAATTCAGGCAATCTTATATTCTTATTCTCTGATGTGCTGCAGGAAGCAAGAGATGGACATAGATGAATGTGTCAGCTCGTTGCGGAAAGCAGTATCTGCTCGCCTCGGATGACCAAATACAGCGTCTGATTGTTGAGGCGAAGTCTTTTGGCATACCAAGCGTGTCACTTCGTCCAAGCGGAAGTTCTTATGGAAATCATGGAATTCAGCCTATACTTCACCCCATAGATCAAGTTGGACCATTGAAGCAACATCAGTTTCATCCAAGCGGCAGTTCTTATGGAAATCAGGCTTTGAATACCCCCATTGGTACAATTGGAGCTTTCCAGAGCCCATTTCCTGAATTCACTGGCTTGGGGGAGCAAGTCCAGTCTTTGAGCATTCCAGGTGATGGCTCACCAAGTAACTATGGAAATGCTTGTCAAAGTGTCACTGCATATTCCCCAAGTAGAAGTCGGTCTAAGGAGCAAACCAAGCCTTGCCACTTTCATTTCTCCATGGGTTACTGTAAGAAAGGTGAGAACTGTCGCTTCTCCCATGAGTCTGATTCCCCTGAGATGACTTACATGAGGCAACTTCACACTATTGAGTCATTGCCCATATTGGAGAAGGAGATAAGTGAGCTCCTGCTTTCGCTACGACCGCCAAAAGTCCGAATTGAGTCTTTGGCCAGTATCTACATCAAGTGGTATGGAAAACCTCTGAAGATTAAGGTTTCCTGCACGGAGGGCCAACATCATGATCACAGCTTCACACATCTGCTGACGATGCTTTGCACCACCAGAGTGATTGAGAGGTTCTTTTTCTGATCCTATGCATCTCTGCTTGTTTTTACTTTAGATAGATGTTTTCCAATTACGAATGCTGCTATTTCAAATGCAGAAGGGGAGAACGTTATATTGTCCCAGTGGGAGAAGCACCTAAGTACTTGGATGATAATTTCAAGTTGGTGATGCCTCCTCCTAGGAACGCCAGTAACCAGATTTATATTACCTTTGAGCCTAAAAGCAAATTCGCTAAAGAAGATGTTTGGAACTACTTCAGGTACTGCCAACTAGCTTTAGTAATCTAGTATATTTTTTACATGAACTACTTGTTAAGTCTTTATGGACCTGTAAACATTATTGTTATGATAATTCTTCCAGCCAGTATGGTCCTGTCAGTGACGTGCGAATTCCACTCCGGAAGAAACGCATGTTTGGTTATGTGAGCTTCCGGTACCCCTGGACTGCAAAACGAATCTTATCGGAAAGCAGTCCCATGAACCCTCATTTAATATGCGGAGATAAAGTTTATGCCAAAGCTTGGAAGGCAAAGCACGAACTTGAGTAAGAATCTATTGCTTGGTTCTTTCCGTTGGTTGCTGCTCGCATACTGTGCTAGAACGCAATGTAAACCTCCCATTCATCTTCCGTTAAAATGATAACTCACTATGGATTACTGTGTTCATGCCTAGAATCTTTACTGTTTATTGTGGCCAAAACTTTCCACAGGCTGCTTCTTACACTATGTTTCCTCAATATTCTTAAACTTTCCACAGGCTGCTTCTTACACTATGTTTCCTCAATATTCTTAAACTGTCCTTTTAGATAATGGAAACAATTGCGGCCTATCCATCTTAGATAACTGAGCTTATTCATCTTACACCAATACACCATTTCAGCCAAATAGTAGTAACTAATCCATGACATAGCTTGTACCATGACCACCACCTCCACAGATTGCCACACCCTGCTAATCTCTACCTATGTACCTCCTTTTACACTAATATTCAAAAGACTGGCATGCCTTCCTTGTGTCTTAGCCTGTTACTAAACCTTTCTTGCTATCCATGAGTTGGAATATAAAATCTAGGTAACACAAAGGTTTTCTTGTTCTTTGGTCATGTAAGTCGTTATTTTGGTCGTGCATGGTATACATGACTATTTTGGCCATTCCTCTCTCCTAATGCAATGACGCGGAGTCTCCCATTTGTTTGAGAGAAAAAAAATTTCTAAGTTTTGTTTGTTTCGGTCATTATGTTTACTGTCTTAACAAATCCCTGCAAGATAAATGTACTAAGATATTCATGAATTTGTTTGGTGTTTGCATCTCATCTTTTACAATCTTCTATCTACAATTTCCTACAAATACAGAAAGTTGGCTCAGAAAGATGATGCACACAAGGGGTCAGTTGCTAATGCTATTCATGAGCAACATACAGGTTATTACTGCTACTGCATACTCGGCTTTTCTGTGTCGTCTGATTTATATAGTGCTGCAACTTTCCAGTTCTTTCATGCATTAGTAAGCTCACTTGGTTCTGTAAATCTTCTACTAGCTGACGATGCGGCAGAGTCTTCACATGTACAAAGTCATTTGGATGGGGCACCAACAGCTGAAGATTGGTGAGTTTTCCTATTTATGCTTGTAGGTTCAGCTACCTTCAATTGAGATCTAGGATGTTTTACTGACACCATTGGCAGCGTCCCTGGCAACGTAGATAAAGCTTAAGTCAGTAGAATTAGCCAATTAGCTTCTGGCTGTCCTTGCGTGAGATGAGATTGTTCCTGCACCGGACCACTCTCTGACATCTCCTTTTTTTCACTCTGTTGGTCTAGTTGGAACATCTGAACCGTGCAAACTATTTTGCAGTGATGACTTGGGACTTCCAGAAAACCTGGATGACATTTACTAGCGAGACGAAGCACCTCTGCAACTGTGGTGCAAGCAACCTGCAGAGGTGCTAATTAAGTGCTTTTCTGATTGGTGACTTGAAACTGTACCTTAGCATGGTTACATGCACTTCACATGTAGTTCATTGTGCAGTCGATGCCTCGATGGTATGAGCATGATGATGCTTCTGGGCATAACTGTGGTAGGATTTTTTCGGAGTGGTTCATTCTACATTCATGACGCATAAACGTTGTGTGCGTCCGAGAGTATTGCCGTGCAATCAAGCTCGAGACTTAGTCACATCGTGGCATCGTTTTGACTTTTTGAATACATCGTTTAGATTTACATTGTGTCTAGATACATGATAAAACTTTATATTTAGAAAAATCAAAACGACATATAGTTTGTGATGGGTAGATTTCTTTTTACTAAAAAAGACAACAGAAAGTACAGTTAAAACACATCATTTATTGATAGAGCGGAACAATTTATTTTCCCTTATTCGGTCTCTACATTTGAGAGCGAGTGAGCATACATGGTTGATTCTACTCCTATAGTATTTTTGTCTTCTATTTATTCTTAAAAAGTAAATTTGTCACATCATTGGCCAGTAAAAGCATATTTAATCGCACTTCCACTGCAAAATAGTTGGTATAAGTTATCATAGCCTTGGTTTCACCGTTTTTTGGCAAGAGGAAAGCTAGCATGTTGTTTTTTGGTTCATTAAAAATGGGACCTGAAATTTTGAAAATTCATATTTGTTTCCAATAACCTCACAGCCAAAAGCAAAACACAAAGCGAGTTTGCCATCAGGCCCCATCCCAATGCAATCCAGCAAAATAAAACATTGCAGAGGAGAAAAGCGAAAAAATGTACTGGTGAAATCTAAGGTAATAGACAAGCCCAGCAGGTCAGTGAAGTGATTTTTTTTTTTTTTGAAACGAATCTGGCAGAGTGAAGTTGGGCTTGGGGAAAGAAGCAAACACTACAGATTATAGACAACAGAACAACTTAAGACTAGCACAGCTAGAGCAAATGCAGCATTGGAAAAAACAGATCGAACCATAAAAATTAAATGTGAGACAAGTGATTTTTTGTACAACATTTTTTATCAATTTTTTCCTTTTTATTAGTTCAAATTTTTTGTGCTCTCCTTGACATATTTAGCTCTTCCTTAATTCACTACCGGACTGAGTTTTGTCTCCCTAAAGGCATGTACAACTGTTTAGATAACTGTTGTCTATTTAACTTGCCATGTCATACACAGACAACTAAAAAGACAGCTTGTACAATGAGCCGTCTTTTTAGCTGTCTGCAAACTATTTCATTCATTCATGGGCACATAAATCATGATGATCAAGTAAAAAAAATGTATCTTTGTAGCCATTTTGGTGCTTGCATAAGATAATACACATTATATTCAAATAAATGGCACATAACTTATTTCATCAGATGGCATGGTATGTGTAGTACAAAGCAATTGCTATATGGCTCGCAGCACCATCATTTTATAGTCACATATGCAGTGGGAATTTAAAATGAACACAGACAAGATAGTGGGAACACCAGAGAAGGTAATGGAAGTTAAAATGAACAGTCACCAAACTTGTTCACACATGGAAAAAAAAAACATGCAGTATGAAACTTTTTCATACAGGCAATATGAAACAGTTCACACATGGTAGAGGACACCAACTTTTCTTACAGGCAAAACTCCAACAGAACACGAGCTTTTCTCACAGGCAGAACTCCAGTTTTTCTCACAGCCATACTGAACCAGCAGTCCTACTATCTGCAGTAGACAACAGGTTGTAGGCATTAGCAAAATGGTCAGGGCAGAGTGCCTAGTCCAAAGGAGCACACAGGTATAATCAAATAGCATTCAGTTTTAGAAAATATTCATCGCCATCATGAGTACCAGAACTATCAATTCTCCAAAGCAATTTGAGTGTGTAGTACTCTGTAGTCTGTACTAAAATTGCTGCTCTTGAAGCTTGTCACTTTGACAACAGTAAAATGGGGACAGATAGCACCCAGAACTGGAACATAAAAAAAAAAAAACTAGCATGGGAACAGATAGCACCCAGAACTGGAACATAAAAAAACCTAGCATGTTTGTTTAGCTCAAGACATGTACAGTGATGGCCTGCCGACATTTTCAGACTACGGACTTGTATTAGTTTGACAGATGAAATATTGCTAGCTAAAGTATTATCTGAATGAACAGTAAAATAATGCAACAGATTTCAATTGTAAGGACATACAAGTAACAAGTAACAAATAGCCGACCAAGTAAAAGCAGAATTCATACCTTAATTTTATTCTGAAAATAATTTCTTCTCCAAGCACTTCAAAACAGCTGCAAGGTTAGCCTTTTCGTCATCAGTCATTGTTCCTACATCTTTTGATAGTAGGCGGTTATAGGTTTTTAGGTGTTTCAGGAAACCCAACTAGCCCAGCCCATAAAAACCCAGGCTTTTAGGTGTTTCAGGAAACACATGGGCCCAACTCAATCCAGTTCATTTTACGAAAATTCCGATGAGTCATTAAGAACCTGTGTTTTATCCCATCCCTTATTACGAAAGTTTCCTTGGAGACTCAATAATGACATGTGTTTGGTCTCCATCATATAAAAAGAAGTGAATTTTGACTCAATAGAATCATTCCTAAAGAAAAAAACGAGTGAATCAGATAAAAAAATCAGTTAAGATACTTGATTCTACTAAATAAACTGAGTAAAAATGTCCGACCTCAAAAGATATTAAAATACCATTTGCTTTCAGTCTCCATCACAAGGAAGAAGAACCGTTTGCTTCTCTGAAAAGTGAATAAACGACGAGCACAAATAGACTAATCCTGTGTTAACTATCAAAAGTCCAACAAAGATTAGGCTATTTGTTGAGGAATTGCAATTTAACATTCTGACATTGCGATGTTGATATCTAGAACTAAGATGTGTGAAGTTGACATGCTTTTCGTTTTGCTCTCTTGTATGCACTAGGAATGGCCCAAGATTTGGAGGAATACTGACAAATACATGATGAGTCTTTAACCAACAATCTGAACTTTATCAAGCATTCCTAACATACATGGCCAGACAGGCTTCTGACTGAACAAATACATCGCTGAGCAAGAGCATAATTTACCATGTGAAGAATTAAATGCAATCAAGATTCAGGAGTATTTCTTGACCAAAGAACAGGAAAAATCCACATTTGAAGTTAAATTGAGTTTCAATAAGAGAGGTTTGACAGAGTTCAATCAAATCTAGGCAAGTCTGGTGAACATTTGCCAAGAGATTGGCATGAAACTAAATAGTACATGGCATGAAACTAAATAGTACATTCTTCTTTCAAACGTAGAGCAAACTCTCTGTTTCAAGTGTGGAAGCTAAGACACAAATCATGGCCTTTTGCCCCAAACAGAGCATGAGCAGTTTCACTCTGTCAAAGTTTCTATCACTGCCTGCAGAGTTGCAGAAGGTGAAGAAGAAAAAGGCACAATTATCACGGAAATAATATTACTGATGAACACACGGTAACACATCATAGCTCAAAATGAAAATGTTATTAAACAAGGATAACATCCTGTCACACATGTTGTATGGACATCGATCAGATCAGATGTTAAAGAGAAACAGTAGATTGTTTCTGTCAGACTTACTACAGCTACTGATATATATAACCGACTGAAAGCATAAGATTACAATGTAAATTGCTCATCAGTCGTCGCTCACTAAGCTACAAATAATGTAAGAATGAAAACTACAATTGTCAATTTGGTTAATTCCTAACACTGCTCTGCCTTTCTGCAGTAGATCAAGCATCCTTCTGCTCCTTCTCGGCTTCGTCAGAGAACCATCCTTCTGCTTTTTAGATCAAGCATCCTTCTGCTCTGGCTTCTCTGCTTCCTCAGCGAACCACATTCCTAACGCTGCTCTGTTTTTATGCAGTAGATCAAGCATCCTTCTGCTCCGGCTTCTCTGCTTCCTCAGAGAACCACCTGTGTTTCAGCGCTTGTGCCGCGGTGAGCCTCTTCTCCTTGTCGACGCACAGCAAACCACACAAGACCTCGCCTGCAGCTTGCGACAGGTCCGGGGGCAAGCCCTTGAACGCCGCCACGCCGTCCGAGTCGATGTCGTGCCCCAGGTCGAACACCTTGGTGAGCAGGTCGTCATCTGTCTCGACGTCCACGAACAGGGGCTCCCCGGCGAGGAGCTCGAACATGACGCAGCCCAGCGCCCACACGTCAACGGCCGTGTCGTACCACCGGCTGCCCATGAGCTGCTCCGGCGCGAGGTACAACAGCGTGCCGATGGTGCAGGGGTCCTCCTGGTATGGCGGGCGCGCCGGCGTGGCCATCCCGAAGTCGCAAATCTTGAGCTTGCCGCCGGGGCCGACGAGCACGTTCTCCGGCTTGATGTCGCGGTGCAGCGTGCCCGTGGCGTGCACCGCCGCGGCGCCGCGCAGGAGCTGGAGCATGGCGGCGCGCGCCTTGAGCTCCGGGAAGGGGCCCGCGAGGTTGAGGCGGTCGCGGAGCGTCTGGCCCTCGACGAGCTCCGTGACGAGGAAGAGGTCCCCGGTGACGCCGTCGGTGGCCACGTCGCGGATCTGGAGCACCGAGGGGCAGCCGCGGCAGGCGGCCAGGCACCCGGCCTCGCGGAACGCCGCGCGGGAGGCGTCGAAGTCGCCACCGCGGGTGGCGCGGACCCACTTGACGGCCACCGCCTCGCCCGTGCGGCGGTGTCGCGCCCGGACCACGACGCCGTATGTGCCCTTCCCGAGCACCCCGAGCTTCTGGTAGTCGTAGATCGATCCGAAGGTGTACTTGTGCCGCGGGCGCTTCTGCTTGTCGTCGGGCGCCGCGGGGCCTCCGTCAGGCGCCGCGCGCTTCCTTGCTGGTACCGCCATCGCCACCGCCGCCGCCGCCGCCATGTCTCGTCTTGGCTCTTGAGCGAGGAGGAGATGAGAGAAGGGAAGACGGAGATTTCCGAGCCGAGGAGGGAAGCGGAAATTTTTGGAAGGATTGCGCGCGGCGCCGGGGGGAAATTTGTGGGCGGATCGGACGGTGGGTTGGGGGACGAGTCGGATACGTGGGCGGCACGGATGTGCTTGGCGTAGGCGGCACGCGGATCCGGAGGGCTCTTGCTCGTGGAGCGGTGCGACAGCTCAGCAGATGCAACATGCAAGGCAGGCAACCGCGTTTGAATCTCAGGGGTTTGAATTGAACGACTGCCATAGTGCCGCCGTGCCACCGCCCACCGACTTTACCCCGCCCACAGAGCCTGGCGTCTGAATATTAGTCAAAGCAGAATATATTTCATATTGAATCTTTAGGTCTTGTTTAGCAGCCTGTTCGGTTGGCTGGTGGCTGGTGCTGATTTGTTGTGAGACTGAAGTACTGCTGGCTGGCTAGTGGCTGGTGGCTGATGCTGATTTGTTGTGAGACTGAAGTACTGCTGGCTGATAAGCCAAGCGAACAGGCTGCTACAGGAGAGGTTTCATCCCCTACTGGTTATATATTAAAAAACAAAAGTTTACAAGAGGGTACAAAAGGAGAAACGAAAAACCAAAACAAAAAGGGATTACAACATTTGTTCTAGCCATGCCTGCATTCTTGGTAGCAATCTACTCTTAGCTCTGTGAAGAAGCAATTTGAATTCTTTAGAAAAAGTATCTTTGACTGCTTCCAGGGAAAAGTCTTCACGATCGAAAATGACTTTGGCCCTGTTTGGATGCTTGGGCTAAAGTTTAGTTCATATCTTTGACTACTAATTAGGGGTATTAAATAAAGGCAGTTTATAAAACTACCTCCACAACCCCTGTGCTAATTCGCGAGACGAATCTAATGAGACCTTTGACCACATGATCTGAGGATGGTTACTGTAGCATTACTGTAGTAAATCATGGATTAACTAGGCTCATTAGATTCGTCGTGCAAAGTTGCACTCATCTGTGAAAAGGTTTTGTAAATAGATTTTATTTAGTACTCCATGCATGCAAAATTCCTTTAACCGCTAATTTTTAGCGTGGTAACCAAACAATGCATTTATTTCTCGCTGTCCAAATACTCCATGACATGAGTATGATAACATCCATGAAAAAAGGTTCAGAAATCTGTTGTTTCAGGTTATCCGGAGTCTGAAAGGGTCCCCAAGCCGAGGAAGTAAGGAGGTTGATGATCTGCCAACACTGTGCTGCAAAGGGGCAATGCAAGAAGAGGTGTTCAATGGATTCATCATCTAAACATGAATAGAGAACACAACTGTAATCAGGCAGGATCATAGATCGTCTTCTCAGCATTTCTCTTGTATTTAGCCTATCCTTTAAAATAAGCCAAAAGACGATTTTGTGCTTGAGTTGACAAGAGCTTTCCGTAGCCATTTAAATGTTGGATGTAAATCTCTGTGGCCTTTCATGTGTCTATAAGCTTTGTGCGAAGAGTAAATATTGTTACCCCAAATATATGTCCATGTATCATTATTATCATTGAACTGGATTGTACTGATCTGTTGGGAGAGTAGCTGAAATCGTTGGAAAGCTGGCATTGATAGTGGCAGATAAAAATTATCATGCAGCTGTTGTTCTTGTGTGGCTTTGAAGAGACTAATAATTCTTTGGTAAACGAGTAAAGCTGTGGATAGGCTTGCTTGGGCACAAGGTTACACCATAGATCATCCCATAATAGTATAGAGCTACCACTTTGTGGAAGGGGGAAGGTCAGTCCTTTGTATTGAGTGATCAATTTCAGAATGTCTCTCCACCAGAAGGAACCCTTTCCTTTAATACCAGGTAAATGACCATCTGCATAGTAGCTATCCCAAATCAGATGTACCCAGGGCAAGTCAGCCTTATTGTAGAATTTGGCCAGATTTTTCATCAGGAGGGCATCATTTTGAACTGGCAAGTCTAGAACTCCTAAACCACCTTCCTCTTTGGGCAGACAAACCATAGGCCATGCTGCTTTTAGTGGCTTTTTGTTGTTAATATCAGCACCTCTCTATAAAAGGTGCTTCCTATATTTGTCCAGCTGTTTCAGGACTAACTTGTGCAATTTAAGTAAAACACATCAGAAAAGTTGGATATGGTGAAAGAACGGAGTTGACCAGGATTAACTTGCCAGCTTGACATAAAAGATTTGAAGTTACTAAGAGCCTGTTCTCACATCTTTTTACCAAGGGCATTAGATCATGTACTGAGGGTTTATGTAGACCTAGAGGCATTCCCAAATATGTGAAAGGTAGAGATCCAATTTTGCAACCAAGTAAGTCTGGCAATTCTGCCATTTTTTCTTCAAAGGTATTAATTGGGACCATGACGGACTTCTTGAAGTTAACCTTTAAACCAGTTAAGGAAGCAAAAAGGTATAAGATTTGTTTCAGAAATTGCACTTGTTGAGAGCAGGCCTCCATAATAATTAAGTTTCCACTATTCACCCATCACATTGAATGTTAGGACACTAACTAGGGGTATTAAACGTGGATTAATAACAAAACCCATTCCATAACCCTCGGGTAAATTCGCGAGACAAATCTATTGAACCTAATTAGACCATGATTAGACAACGTCGTGGTACAGTAAATAATCTCTAATGATGGATTAATTAGGCTTAATAGATTCAAAATTCAATTTCCAGGCGAGTTGTGTAATTAGTTTTTTATTAGTATCCGAATACCCCTTCCGACATCCCACTTTTACGATTCGGCAAGTTTCCACTTTCGGAACTAAACAAGGCCTTAATCAAATACAAAAGTTGAGGAGGAGAAGAGAGTTTTTTTTTAAAAAAAATATAGTATAGACGTACTCTTTCTATCCTGAAATATAATGAACTAGTAAACAGTCACGGCTTTGCTGCTCCACTGTCCGTGTGAACTCAGTCTACGAGTCTGTTACTCTTGAATTTTTTTAAAGAATGCGCTTAGCGCGAAGCGCATATTTAATTAAGAGAAAAAGAAAAGTTGGCCTTACAAGACATGAAAGCAACCTAAAAGAAAAGGCTTAAACAAGCACTTGACCAGAGCGAGGGAGGGCCACTCAAAAGACAACACCAAAAGAAGAAGAGAAGCACCGCTCCACAATCCGAAACTAGCACCATCGATCCCGTTGAGCGTCGGAGCCAACCATCGAAGACAAATACAATGAAGGTCCTTGGATGCTCTCCTCCTAAAGCTCGAAGCGACCAAAAGATCTAGCAGGAAGCACAATGACCAAATGATACTATCGACTGGCAAATACCATCTCACTAGCGAGTAGCGACGAAGAAGGTGACAAAAAAACGATGGAAGAGAAAAGGGAGAGCGGGTGGAGGGGGGAGGAGGAGGTGTTGTGTTGGATGGGATGTCAGATCATCTGCCAAGGGGCCGAGGGGATGGACATGACGACCACAACCAAGGGTAAAATGGACACTGAGCAAAGCATAGGATGTACAGTAGGATGAAGCAGAAGCAAGTATGAATTTTGCTATGTTACTCTAGATGCCATTAACTACGTAAAATGTACAGACCGGTAGCTAAAAATGTTGAGTTCCAAATTGGATCTGTCATAGTATGAAGTCGTCATCATACTATGTGATCCTACAAAGCAGGATGCTAGTGCAAACCAACAGCCTAATAAGAGAATTGGTCAGAGTATTGTAATGTACTCCTCCATAGCCTCTTGATAACCATGGCACGAGCTTGTGTGAAGAATTTTTTGGTAATATATTCGGGTAGAACAAGGGATATATATATTAAACTGAATAAGCATGAGATATTGAAAGCAGCGAGGAACATGTCGGTGTTGAAAATTACAAGCAAGTTCACATGT
>CM014271.1:43686018-43699995 GCA_004135705.1 Alloteropsis semialata
TTAGTCATCTTTTTGGTCTTCACAAGCGGATGTTGAGCTTTTGACTCGACGGATGCAACAACTTATTTGGTCTCCTTCGCTTCCTTCTTCTTCGGCTCCTCCTTGGTGTCACGTCAGTGGGGTGGAATATATTTAACATTGATCATATTGCATACCTCAAGGCGTGGACGAAACTTGAACTCGCTCATGGTGCCATTGATGTCAAACTTGATCTCCCCCTTGCCAACGTCGATGTTCGCCCTTGCGGTCTTGAGGAACGGCCTCCCAAGGATGAGTGGTGACTTTGTCCCTTCTCCCATATCAAGAATCACAAAGTCAACGAGGACTAGGTGTTCTCCAATCTTCACAGGTACGTCTTCGGCGATGCCCATAGGGTAGCGAACGAAGTTGTCCGCTAGCTCTAGGCACATGGCGGTGGGTTCTGGCTCCGGTAAGCGTAGCTTCTCGTACACGGCCTTCGGCATGACACTCACACTTGCACCAAGGTCACACAATGCTCTCTCGAACATGTATGATCCAATGGAACATGGGATGGTTGGACACCCCGGATCCCTCTTCTTCTCGGGAGCTTGATTGGCGATAGCAGCACTGCATTCTTCGGTCATCATGATGGTACTTGGCGGCGGCATCTCACGCTTGTTTGAAAGGATGTCTTTGAAGTAGCGAGAGTATGTTGGAACTTGTAGAGCATCCAAGAGCGGCATATTGATGTTCAATCTGTGAACCACCTCAACAAATTTTTTGAAATGCTCATCAATTTTACCTTTGTGGTAACGTGGCCTCGAAGGAAGAATCTTTGTATCTTCATTGATCATCTCAAACTCTAGCTCTTGGGTGACTATTTTCGGTGCGGGAGTAGGCGCCTTCTCTTTTGCTGTCATCTCGGCTTCAACACTTGGCTTAGGCTTCCTTTCTCCGGCCGGGTGTTCGGGATCTTCGGTCTCCTTCCCCGAGCGAGTTTGAATTGCTTTTGCCGTTTCTGGATTTTGAGGTTGCCCTAGTAGTCTTCCTTCATTACTAGGTAGGAGTCCGGCTGGCTGGGTCACTTGTGTCTCTAGCATCTTCATCATATTGAGCACTTGGTGGTTAGACCTTCCGACCTCCGTCACCTTGCCATCAATGTTCTCCAATATCTTGTCCATAGCCTTGAACTTAGCGACGGTGTCCTTGTTGATCTTGCATTGCTCCTCCATGAACTCCTTCAATTGTATATGAAGAGGCACCGAGTTTTGAAGGGATGAGCTTGCATTAAATTGAGGTCTACCTTGCCCGTAGCGGAAGTAGGACGGTGGGGACAAATCCCCTTTCCTCATGTACTCGAGCACTTTAGCTTCCTCCGGCAATTCTTCTGGACATGGCTGTACTCTCCACAATCTTCACATGTGGACCTTGCTTCGGCTGCCTTCAAATCAATAGCATGGGCTTCCTTCTTGTCCACCTCCATCTTCTCCAACCTCCTCATGAGCGAATCGATCTTCCCTTCAAGTATTTCTTCACGCTCCACCTACAAAACAATTTTAGCAACTCCCGCGGACGGTGTAGGGTGCAGTCGTCCCGATGATGCCCACGCATCATTGTCCGCCACCTTCTTGAATAGCTTGAGAGCTTGAGTTGGGGTGAATTCAATAATGGATCCTCCGACCGATGCGTCGATGATTGCCCTTGATGCGGTCGTGAGGCCTTGGTAGAACTTCTGGACTATATCCTCCTTCGGAAACTTGTGATGTGGCACGGCTCGGATGTAGTCGTTGAAGCACTCATAGGTTTCCGCAATAGTCTCCCTCGGGATTTGCGTGAAGGTAGCAATCTTATTGTGCAAAATCTGAGTCTTGCCCGGCGAGTAGAACTCCGTCATGAAAGCTTTCATCAAGGCTTCCCAATCTTGCACCGTCTCCGCCGGTAGAGAATGAAACCATTGAAGCGCTCTCCCAAGTAGAGAGAACGGAAAGAGCCTCGCTCTCACTTGATCTTGAGTGACTCCTTGCATGTCGAAGGTGCGTCATAATTGGATGAATGCTTGAAGGAGAAGGTTGGCATCTTCTTTTCCGGTGAAGGGCGAGCTTTGCACCATACGAATGGTTGAAATCTTGAGCTCGAACGGTCCTCCGACATCACCAAGTTCTTGGATAGGCAAATCCTTGATGTCCGGGATGCATAACTCTCCGATCGTATGTTCCGGTTGCGCCATCTTGGGTTGCGGTGGTCGTGGCTGTTGCCTCTTGTTGGATAGGGTTGGCCGGTTGGGTCCTTTTGGGCTTTAGTTACTGGGCTTTTCCACCATTGCCGGCCCATGAACACAGAAATCGGCTTTCTTCAACCTCCAGCACCCCCATTGCTCATCCATGGCGCAGGAAATTGAAGGGGGGCGCCGGGGGGGATCCATGGTGTGCAGGAAGGTAGGGGGGCTCCAGCCCCTCCTGCCCCCCCTGTAGATCCGCCACTGTCAGCAACGGAGCCATGACGCCAGTGCAAGAGGCTACTGATGTAGTCGAGCAGCAGCTCCGCACCGCACTCGCTCCACCCCCGCAACCGCCGAGTGGACCTCGAGCTCTCGGCCGGGGGTGGGACTCCTCCGCATCGGCCATGGCCTCCTTGACGTCATCGAGGAATCCCATGCACAGATCGAAGACTAGCGGATCACCTCCCTCTCTCTAGATCCCCTCGGTGCTACTTTGCCCGCCTACTGCAGCTCCGCCAGAGAGTGAGGAGAAGGAGAAGGAGGTGGTCGCCGGAGGGGGAGGGGATAAATGGAGAGAGAAAGGGAGGGTTGGCAATTATTTCAAATTAGAGGAGGTTCTTGCATATTTTTTGCCAATGTGGCATGCCACATCAACATCAGGAGCTCACGTGGCGTATTGGGACCTGCAATGGACCCCTTTAAAAAGTTTGGGGACCCAGATACACGTTTTGAGAGTTTAGGGACCTAGATGAACATGCGGGACAAGTTTAGAGACCCATGGTGCATTTTACTCTTTTCAAAAAGGTTTCCACCAATTTAAAGATGTAATAGCTATATTAACTTTGGTCTTATCGTTGCCATATCATCAGCACCGCGCCATCTAAAGTCGCTCTAAATTCATGCCAGTGTTGCAAAGGGAACGGTTTGTTGACGCTAAAACGTGTCGCGCCAAACACTCACGCGCGCGAAAACGCAACACGCAGACCTGGCTACGCAGAACAGGTGAAACCAATTTGTGTACGCTCACCCAGGAGGGACCCCGTCAGGATGTGCGCACCTTGGGTTGCCCTAAGCTCGGCAGGCCAGCTAGGACGCCCTCAAATGCCGTCGAGACGAAGGAGGAACAGTAATTAGGGTTTGAAAAAGTTAGGGTTTGAGAAACAAAAAGTAGAGACAAAATAATAGATAAATTGTGTTTGATCGATTGGATGATTCTCAATCGGCCGTGACCCTTTATATTTATAGGGTGGGAAGGTCTTGCCCCGCAAGGAACGTCCTATTACAACTCGGATCTGCAAAAGAGTCCAAACCTACTAGGACTCAGGGAAAACCGGTTCCACCGGTTTCTAAATCCGGTTCCACCGAATTGCCTTGTCAGATAGGCCATAGTGAACCAAAACCGGTTCCACCGGTTCATGAATCTGGTTCCATCGGTTTTCCTGTAAATCCTGCTTTGTGTCAATTTTGGCCGTCAACATATGCCCCCCTGTTTTATAGTAAGCTTGCGCACTAGAAAACACTTCTGAGACCAAAATTATCCTCTGGGCGATGCTAAAAACATCGGCCATGTCATGCATCCCGCCTATGCTGAAGTTGAGGCAACTTGCTTTGGTCTCCACATCATCCTTATAGGTACTGCTGATTTTTGCTCAACTTCTGGCTTCATTGATTGCCTGTGTATCCTCTGTAATTTTCTCTTTTGATTATGAGATAAGCCTGAGGGACACCACCTCGGCTGCATATACTTAAAATCTAGCTTGCTGCTGTTCTCACACTGTTTAGAATCAGTACATGCATCTCCTTTAACCAGATCACCATTGTAAGCAATCGGTTGTTGTAGGGCACCATAATTTGGATATGAAATAATATATGGTTGCATGTGCATATTATTATAGTCACTAGAAGCATAATAACAAGGATATGACCAAGACAATGGCATGTATGATCCAACAAAATAATATGGTGCAGCAACACAATTACCTTGTTGTTGGTGAGATTCTTGTTGCCCTTGATGCCTTGGTGGTGAATTTGCATCTCTAGTGCTATGTGGTAGACTCCTTTGTTTCTGGGCAGCTCCCTTCTTCTTATATTTTTCCGAAAGTTTCTCAAAAGTTGGCTTCACTTTTCCCTTTGAATCACTAGAATTTCCAGATATAAACCGGTCAAACCGGTTTGGCGAACCGGTTAAACCGGTTCTATCAGAACCAGTGTCTTTGCTTTTGGCTTGCCTCCCTAGTGTCGACTTTTTATATGCAACTTGAGAGTCCTTTTTCAGCCACACTTTCTTGCTCTTTCTCTATTCTGGTCGTTCTTCACCAATGATTACATTCTTTCCTCTTGTTGTATCGGCTTGACTTGGCCTGATCAACACTTTGGGATTCTGTATCTCAATGGTATTGAAAGAGAAATTTTTAGAAAAAGGATTTGAATCAACTTGCATTTCGTGCAAAGTCAAATAACCTTCATTAAGGGCCGATTGAATTTGCCTACGAAAAAACATTACAATCATTAGTTGCATGTGAAAAAGAATTGTGAAATTTACAATATGCGCGCCGCTTCAACTCATCAAGTGATGGTAAAGTATATGTGAATATGATGTATCCGTTTTTATGCAACTCATCAAATATCCTATCACACTTGGATACATCAAAAGTAAACTTCATTTCTTGTTTCCGATTTTTGTGAATCGGCTTAAGAGAAGGGCAACTGCATGATTGAGACTTGCTCGGCCATATAAATTCAGCAGCACATACCTCTCCATTCTCATCGTCCAATGAATCATAGTTTAGCATATGCATATTAGGACGATCAGATTTTGGCCGAGTGTCTTTACTTCGGCTTTCTTGAGCCAAAGCCTTTTGTAACACTTGGTTAATGGTAAGAAATTCATAGCTCTCTAATTTATCTTTGATATGAGATTTCAAACCATTAAAAGATAATTCGGCAAGATCCTTTTCAGAAATAATCAAACTATAACATCAATTTTTTGTATCTCTAAACCTTCTAATATATTCAGCAACAGATTCATCATTTTTTTGTGTAACCGATGTTAAATGAGATAGCCTCAATTCATTATCACCACTATAAAAGTGCTCATAAAATTTATGCTCTAATTGAGACCATGTATGAATGGAATTAGGAGATAATGCCGAAAACCACGAGAAAGTAGTACCAGATAATGACAAAGGGAATAATCTGATTTTCAAATGATCAACACTACCATGAATACCCAATTGTGCATTAAACTGGCTAATATGCTCCCATGTAGTCCTATTATCTTCCCCAGTAAATTTGACAAACTCTGGCACTTTTAAACCGTGAGGATAAGGCATAGCATCAAAATTTGCAGGATAAGGTTTTTGATATGCTAAAGTTTTATTCTTAACCTCTACGCCAAAAGTATCTTTAATCATAATAGCATCAAAATTTGCAGGATAAGGTTTTTGATATGCTAAAGTTTTATTCTTAACCTCTACGCCAAAAGTATCTTTAATCATAATAGCAAAATTCTTTTTATATTTTTCAAGCAAACTTTTAATATAAAGATCATTTGGCCCTTGCTAATCATTAACATTTGGCACATGTCGTAGCATATGGTTCGGTGGTGCATGCAATGGTTGATGCAAATAACCCGAACTATGGGAAGACATAGGATTTGTAGTATATGTCATTGGAGTATATGGAGATACATAACCAGAAACACCATTGATTCGGCCAAAATTAGCCCGAACATGTGGTGTGCTAATTATATGTTCAGACGTTGCCTGATATGCAACAAAATCACCCAAACCGGTTGGACCGGAATTTGGCCGTGCTGTGTGGTGGCATTCAAACCGGTTTGACCGGTTACTGAAACCGGTCTGACCGGAATTGCCTGGCCAAGCTGTCCTGGAGAATTTTGCCCTGCTGAATAATTCAACGGCATCCCATATTGTGGTTCTTTGGGTGGTATTGCTGCTGATGAATTTTGAGGTATAATTGTATGCTGTGAAGTACCGGTCATATCAGAATTAATAGCATTACTAATTACGGTCGAGGGTTGTTTTCCTACGAATTTATCAATCATGCCTTGAACAATCGTAAGAACCTTTTGTTGACCAGAAACTAATAAACTATTAATTTGATCAGGAGTAACAGGCGCCAGTGCAGCACTTACAGTAGGTGTCACCTCATCTTTTTCTTCTTCATCTGAAAGAACAACCACCTCCTTGTCCTTGGAGATAGTTCCCTTTCGATCTACGGAGAAGTTCGACAGGAACCACTGCGTCTTGTCTTCAAATTTCTTCTTGGCTTGTTCCATCTCCTCCTCTTGCTGCAGGAGTTGTTCATATAGATGACGATCCTCAGCTGATAGCTCACTAGCCTTCGGCCTAGCAATATTATCAGGATCAACTTCGTCTGACTTTGGTAGATTCGACATAGTAGTAGATCCCTTTTTCCTGTTCCCCAGCAGAGTCGCCAAAAAGTGTGTTGACGCTAAAACATGTCACGCCAAACACTCACGCGCACGAAAACACAACACGCAGACCTGGCTACGCAGAACAGGTGAAACCAATTTGTGAAACCGGTGAAACCGGTTTGCTAGGGTTTGTCGCGAAGACCAACGAACGCTCACCCGGGTGAAAGTGCATCTAGGCCCTCAAGTGGATTTTGGTGAATTGAGTGACAAAACGATTAAAGGACTAACTTGTTTGTTTAAGTGCATGAGCAGGGATTTATTCTTGTAATTCATTTACAGTTTATATGCTCATGATATATATGTGTTTATTAATCAAAGCAAGCAAGTATGATCCCATGATTTCTAGAATGTTGAAAATGGCATGTCATTGGTATTCATGATGGAGACATAGTTCTATGATTTATATATGGTCTCTAATTGCTTATGATGGACAGTCATTAAAATATTGGAATGATAGTTTCAAAGAAGTATGCTTGGATCATTATTGGTCTCATGCCAAGGATGGTCTTTGGACAAGGCATGAGACACTATCACTATGATGAAGATAGAGATTCATGAACCAGTTGAGAAAAGAAGAATTATTGCATAAGATTGGATATTGCAATAAGATTGGATAGTGCAAGACTTCATGTATGAATGATAAAAATGACATGAGCATATGTGTTACATATTGGTCTTCAATTGGAAGCTTGCATTATGTGGGATATTCTTTGTTAATCGAGAACAAGCATTTGAAGATTCTTTCAAGTGGAATTCATTCAAAGGCAAAGCAAAGTCAACTTGATGATACAAGGGTAAGTGATGAAGAAGCAAGTCGAGATGACTAGAGCGAGGGACTAAGCAAGCTAAGGTGCAAATTGCTAGGGTGAAGCATCTAGTATCCTTGGTGTGTTCGAAGTATCATATCCAAGTCTCATCAAGAAAAGCAATGCAATGCATATATATGTTATGATTGATAAAGAGGGTGACCTAAGGATTAAAGTGAACTCAAATATAAGTTATGGAAAATCCTAAGTCACTAGCTCAAGGTGGATATGCTCAGTTGAAGATACAATGTTGAAAAGCCCTCAAAGAAGTGATTGATCAAGTAATGGCATGATCATTGACATACAAGCTCAAGTAGTTGAATTATGATTTATCTTATGTCTTGAGTGTAGGTATGCCGTACTATCAAGAGGGATGCAACATTGGTTGAATGACAATCTCCAAAAGTGCTCAAGTGAACCCTTGTGAGTTTAACCATGAGAGATTCTAACTTAGTGGGGGTTCCCTGGGTAAACCGGTTTTATCAGTTTTGGGAACCGGTTAAACCGATTTATGTGGCCTGAGCGTCTAACGGCTAGTTTGTTTGAAATCCGGTGAAACCGGTTTTGGTAACCGGTTAAACCGGTTTTCTCTGACAGAAAAACGGCTAGTTTTTGGTGGGATGGGTATTTATACCCATGAGCTCCTCATTGAGGGGCTGCTGGTTCTTTTGCGTCCCTAACACATCCTAGAAGCCAGCAGAGCTCTCCCCAACCTCTCTTTGTGAGTTTGAGCAATCCTTGTGAGATTCTTGAGTTGGGTTGAGAGAGTGACTTGTGTGTGAGCAATGGAGAGCAATCCATTCCTTGAGCACTTGTGGTTTCGTCGATCAGCTGTTGAAGCATTTGTTACTCTTGGAGGTTCTTCCTACTAGACGGCTAGGCGTTGCCCGGTGAGCTACCAAAGTGTGTGGTGAGCCACGGGATCGTTTGTGAAGGTTTCACCTCGCCTCCGCAAGGGAAGAGGTCACTTAGTGGAAGGAGGAGATAGCTTGACCTTGGGTGGTCATATAAGCTTCCTCAACGGAGAGTAGGATTCACCGTGCCTTGGTGGTTGCTTGGTGCGAGCAGTGAATCCGAACTTCGGGAGAAAAATTTCTTGTCTCTTGGTTTGAGCTCTTTCCTCAATTTGTCTTTTCTAGCATATTACTTGTGCTTCCGCTTCGATCTACTTTGGTGTGCTTGAGCTGTGTGCAGGAGCTTCATTGGAACACTTTGAAACATCCCTGGAAGCTTCACACCATTTGTGGTTTGTGCTAGAATTCGTAGAGGGGCAAATTACATTTGTTGGTGCAATCTGTGTAGAACCGGTTTTACCGGTTTGCCAAACCGGTAATACCGGTTTTGGTGCTGACAGTTGGAATTAGTTTTTGTAAATCGCAGATTCGCCTATTCACCCCCTCTAGGCGACATCAAGGTCCTTTCAATTGGTATCAGAGCTTGGCTTCACATCAAAGCTTAACCGCCGTGAAGAAAAGATGTCGATTGAGGTACAATTTGAGCCACTTGAGCTCGATGGCTCAAACTATGCTTCTTGGTGTGGTAATGTTCATAATGCACTCAGAATAGTAGATCTTGTACTTGAACATATCTTAGTTGCTAGCATTCTACCCCTTGAGTTTGATTATGACAACTTTGTTTTGTCAAAACTCACTCAAAAGGAGTTAGCATGCGTGCAACTCAATGCTTGTGTTACTGACTTCTTGCGAAGTTCTGTTTGTAAAGATTTATGGGTCATCATCTCTAGCCAGAGAGAAATCCGAAGAAATGGACATCTCATTTGGACTCTCATCAAGGATATATTTGAAAATCCGGAAAGTGATGATGATGAAGAAGAAGTCATGGAATCACCTGAGAAATGCTCATCTACATCAACAATATCTTGTGAGCCTCAGGTGACTCCATCTACGGAGCAAGAGAGCAACAAAGTGCGAAACTTGGTTCCTGTGCAGGAACCGGTTTTACCGGTTTGCAACCCCGGAAAAACCGGTTCTGCCAAGGAGACCAAGTACAGCTCTGCTCAAGGCACAAGCGACGACTCAAGCAAGGCCTCCACGTCAACATGTTCATCTTCTAGTGATGAAAGCTTAATTTGCTTGATGGCCAAGAAGAAGAAGCAGAAAAAGACCAAGAAGGGAAATGGTCAAATTAATGAGAGACTAAGTTCTTTGACGAAAGAACTTGAGGCTCTCAAATCAACACATGCCTCCTTGGTCTGTAAGTATGAAATCTTGTCAAAGGATTATGCTTGTGCTACTGATTTATCTACTTGTGTAGCATCCTTAGAACAAGAAAAGCAAGTGCTTGGTTCTCAACTTGAAAAGCTCAGTAGTGAGCATATGGCTTTGCAAGCAACTCACAAAGAACTTGAGTGTTCTCATGAGAAGATTGTGGAATCATATGCTATGCTAGACATTGCTCATGAGGTTGTACTAACATTGGTAAAACATCTTGAACCTCATACACACACATGCACATGCTCTCACATCAATTCTATTTTATTATGTGAAAAACCGTGTGGCTCCCAAGCAACCAAATCTTAGTGGTGAGCATGTTGTTGTAGAGTCTTGTGATGATCTCCTTGCTGAAGAATTGGAAGATTTGAAGCAAGAAAGAGAAAAGATCAAGAATGACTTGGTCAAGCTTAAGGGAAGGAGCCAAGTGCAACCTTCTCAAGATAACCGTGAACACATGGTGAATAAGCTTGAGAAGGGATCAATAGTCACTGGTTTAGTCCCTAAGCATGACAAGCAAGTCAACAAGAACAAGACTCAAGAAATGAGAAAAAAGGGGCTTGACCACATACAATGCTTTGAATGCTCAAACATGGGGCATTACGCATCCATGTGCCCCATCAAGCTTAAAGGCAAGACAAAGAAGCAGAGAGGATCCAAGAAGAGGGCATGCTACAAATGTAAGCAAGTTGGACACTTGATTGATGCATGTCCTTTGAAGAAGGTGGAGCTGCCTATGTAAAACCGGTTTAACCGGTTCCATGAACCGGTGAAACCGGTTCTGGCTGGGGCAGCAGATCAACCTCTCAAGAAGTGCGATCAAGCTACATCCTCAAGTAGAAAGGCTAGCAAGGGACAAGTGATAAAAAGAAGAGCAAATCACCAACTAAGATCAAACACCGGATTTGCTACACTTGTCGCTCAAAGGGACATTTGGGTAAGGATTGTCTTAATGGTAACATTTCCAAATCTGATCTTGTCCATTATAATTTTGATAGGCTTGGGAATGACAAAGTTGGTACTTATGCTACTAGAGTGATTAGTTCACCTCAAACTAGTCTAAGAGCCATTTGGATTCCCAAGCATCTTGTGACTAACCCTAAGGGACCCAACATGGTTTGGGTACCAAAGAGTTCTTGCTAGACTTGCAGGGGTATGGAGATGCATTGGAACCTTGGCATAGAATGAAGATGGGTCAACCTTGGAACCCTAATTTTGCCAAGTGTCACAAAAGAATTCAAGTTTGTTGTTTTGTAGTTCAAGCACAACAACAGCTACTTTTGCTCCAATGACATCTCGGTAACATGCACTAACTGATTATCTTAGTTATTCAAACCTTTGTGGATATAAGTGCTTTATAACTCATGTGTGAGCACTTGCAAATGACTAAGACTTTCATAGTGTTATTTAGTACCCGTATGCCATAAGATGCTTTTAATGGCTCTCTAGCAGAGCATATTGATTTGAAGTGCAGGAATATAATTAATCAATGGAGAAAGAATTTCTTGGATCATGTAAAGATATATTTCCACTTACATGTGAGCTGCCAGGAAAAACCGGTTTCACCGGTTTGGGAAACCGGTTCTACCGGTTGTCGGATGTTTGGACCCGGCAGTCCACACAGGGTAGCCTACGTGGTTGATTTGTTGTGGGACAGATCGAGGATCAGAAGTCGATGGTAACACAAGACGCAAGGATTGAACAGGTTCGGGCCGTCGAGATGACGTAATACCCTACGTCCTGTGTTGGCGGCGATTGTATTGCTGTGTATGAAGTTCCTGGAAGGATCTCCGTAGTTGGGTTCTGTCCTAGGGTTGTATGATCGTGGGTTGTTTCGTGCCCTGGAGGGGGGTCTCAAGGCGCCTTATATAGTCCGGCTGCCTTGAGTTACAAGTCGGCTAGAGATCGTAACCTACCCGAAATACAAGGATTCGATCCTATAACGATTACAGATATCTTTCCCTATAATTCCGGCTAGTTTATCTTGATCTCCGAGCTTCTTGCGGGATACGCCGTCTTCTTCCTTGCCTGCGCGCCGTCGCGCCCATCCGGTTCGCCCGACTGGTGGGCCTCCCGACTGGTGGGCCACCCAGTCCGACAAACCGGTCCAGTTGCACTCGGATTGGACCGCCCCTTGCTGGTTGGGCCAATCCGCCTGCTGGGTACCCCTGGGGATCTACCCCCGACAAGCCCCCGAGTAGTACGTGGTTGAGAGACAAGTCGGCGAGGTCGTGCTGTCTGATGAGCGTCGAGCCTGCTGCAGTTGGAAGCGAAACCGCGTGATACTGGAGAGAAAAGAGCCGTCTTCCAACGGATGCGCCGCGAGGTGCGTCCGTTGGCCGTAGCCCCCGAGCCTTGAAGCGATTCCGAAGAAATCGGTCCAAGGGTTAGTAGCCTTCTTCTGAGGTCACCGAATGATCAACGGATGCGCCGCGAGGTGCGTCCGTTGGCCGTAGCCCCCGAGCCTTGAAGCGATTCCGAAGGAATCGGTCCAAGGGTTAGTCAAGGAGCGTCTGGCTAAATCATCCGGCGTTAATTTCGGCGTCCAGCCCCCGAGCGTGAGGGCCAGCGGAGTCCTGCGAGACACGCCGAGCAGTCGTCCCGGCGCCAGCCCCCGAGCGTGAGGGCCGAGCACGCCGAGTGGTCGTCCCGGCGCCAGCCCCCGAGCGTGAGGGCTGAGCACGCCGAGTGGTCGTCCCGGCGCCAGCCCCCGAGCGTGAGGGCTGTGCACGCCGAGTAGTCGCCAGTACCCTGCAACAAAGTAAAAATTCGAGGAGAAAGCATTCGGCGACATAAATATTAATGAACTCCGCTTCTTGCTTTTAAGTCTTTTAATTTCCCCGGGCAGTTAGCCTGTTACGTTTATGCACCTGATCCCCGATAGCCGTAGTCCATAGCGCAGGGAGCTGGGCCGCGTGCACGCGTAGGAGGGTAGGCGTACGGAAGAGCCGAGGTTTCACGGATTAAGGCGTGTGCTCCCCGAGTACTTTAGCAACTTGTTTTAAAGCTTGCGGAATCGACAAAGTCAACCGATTGAAACTTATCTTGGCGAAAGGTTCGGGTCCCGGAGGATTCCTTTTCTGTAGGGTATGCCAAGGAGGGGCAGGCGAGGCGGCGTCGTATTCGTGATGCGGCGTCAGGGATAGAATTCCCGTGATTGCACAGGGCGCTCCCGTGGTTGAGTAGAGCCAAAGGAGATAAGGGCGACCTGTGCATCTCAGGCTGGAGGAGAGACGCGTGGCGCGGAAACCGCATTCGTCATCGTGGAGAAAATCTTCCGTCCCCCGGCGACCAGGGGCTATAAATACCCGTCGGGGAGCCTGAGCTGCTACCCAAGAGCGAATAGATATAGGATCCTTGCAGTCAATATGCCGGAGGCTTATTGCTGGGTTCATCCACCGGGGAAAGTTCATGGAGTCATCTTGGCACGGTGCTAGAAGAGTGCTTGCGAGGGTTCTGAGGCGTTGATCGACGCGTAGATGCTGCCCCGTTCACCCCCGCATTCCCATGTGATGAGGGCCATGCGGGGTGAAATGCTTTGTAGAGCAAGGATAGCCGAAGGCATCTGTCATCAACCCTCCACCGGTGCTGTCCCGTCGACGGCTGCAGTGGTGCTACAAGAGAGCTTGCGAGGAGCTCATGTGAACCAAGCTTGCTCCGGATGTAGCACTAGGCGCAGGGACGAGTACCCCAGGCCGTCATCTTGGCGGCTGATGTGTTTGATGTTTGTAACCGGCGTAAGTCCGGCTCCGTTGTAACTGTACTTCCTGCAAAAGGATTGCATTACCTGTCGCGATTTGTTCGCAGCGCCAGTTCCCGAGCGTCTCGGGGCTGATCGAGCCCGCACGGCACGCTGCTTTTGATATGGCGCCAGCCCCCGAGTCCGAGTGCCGGTCGAACCTTAGCGGTACGCCTTCAGTTCTGCAGTGTTGGCCTCCGAGTGGTTCGGAGCCAATCGAGCCCGAGAGGCACACTGACTTAATCGTGGCGCCAGCCCCCGAGCGTGGGAGCTGTTCGAGCCTTAGCGGCACACCACTGGGTTTGCAGTGTTGGCTCCCGAGTGGTTCGGGGCCAATCGAGCCCGAGAGGCACACTGACTTGATCGTGGCGCCAGCCCCCGAGCGTGGGAGCTGTTCGAGCCTTAGCGGCACACCACTGAGGTTTGCAGTGTTGGCTCCCGAGTGGTTCGGGGCCAATCGAGCCCGAGAGGCACACTGGCTTGATCGTGGCGCCAGCCCCCGAGCGTGGGAGCTGTTCGAGCCTTAGCGGCACGCCGACTGCTTTGTCTTGCTCGAGTGCTCT
>CM014271.1:43700995-43775539 GCA_004135705.1 Alloteropsis semialata
CAGGGAGGAATGGTAAAGCAGCAACCTGGAGGACTAATCCTGCCTGAATATAGATCAAAGTTCTTACTACAGACTGTGCAACAAACATTTCCAGGCCACACTTGATGACAAAAAACATGACAAAAATACATCTTCACCTTGAGGAGATGAGGCCAGTCTACCGTGTCATTCCAATGAACACGTACTGTGCAGGGCCTGGTTCTCTTGTGTAGGCTACATACCTTGAGGAGCTCGACGGCGCTGGGCTGCGCAGAGGTCCTCCTAACTCATGGGAGCGAGGTAACAATAGCATCCTCCATCTGTGTCCATAGCTGAGCAGTGGATCCCATCGCTCTCATGTTTGCCGCTGCTGCTGCCTCCCCCTCCCAACACTTAGGCAGTAATCACACACCTGGCCAAGTACGCAACATTAAGAACTCAGGTAGAGCACATCATCGAAATTGAGTGGAGGTGGACACGAGAGATGGAGTAGAACACCCACCTCGTCCACTGCTCAGCTGTGCCGCCGCCGCGGCGCCGCGTCCGCCTCCTCTCTACTGTACGCAGGCTCAAATGGAGTGGGGAGAACCAACACTAATTGACATGCTCGGAATAAATAATAATGCACATATGTGAGACTTGAAACCTCGCTGCTCCTATGCTGCTTGCCAAAGCAAGCTAATTAACAACTGCCATGGTCGGCCTGCTCCCACAGATGAACAACAAAGAGAAAAGGCCAAGCTCTTGCTGCAATCAAAATGGTACAGAACCTGAAAGCAAGTAGCTTGCAGTTGTTGCCAACCGGCAAGAAGATAAATGCGAAAACTATAAACCACAAGGAAAAACAAAATTCTTCCATAATGATTGTCAGGTAATAGCACCATTTTCAGAAAAAATTGTAGCCCAAAAAAGAAACATCATTTGCATGGAAAGATGATTAAAAAAGGAGTTGCGCCAACAACTCACTGGACACCTTCATAATCTCGCTATCAGATCGTAGCTCTACTTTACTAAGAAGGTAGACTATGCGATTTCAGAATTCAAATCCATGAACATTAGCAAAAGCACCTACATTTCACATATATTATACCAATTTAATTTCAAAGGGGAAAGGATAGGTAATTTTCATTTTCCAAATATACCGCCATCATGTAATCCACTTCCAACCTAAATTTGAAGAGTAACATCCACGATTGGTATAATTTTCAACAACTGCTCCTTTCAAAAGCCAAGCTTCATAGCCTGGAAGAATATGGTGCTGCCATAGTATTTGACTAATACAATTACTCAAAGCCATTTTATTGCATCCTAAATAAAGTTCTGTTACCTAAACGAAGTGGTGCACTGTGTGATCAAAGAGGTGAACTGTGTGATCAGAAAAAGAAATGAGTGCACACAACAAGTAGTTTCAATTCATCAGGAGTGAAATGAAAAAAAACATGGCAGAGCAACAAATGCAAAAATCTATATAAAAAAACATGGCAGAGCAACAAATTACAAATGCAAACATCAAGAGTGTAGATTTGGATCTCCATGTCCACAAACAATTGGCATGGCGAAGCTGAATCTTAGAGGAATCCTCCACAAACAAACCAGATTGTTTCTTGCAAACAATGTTGCATACATCAGTGCTTTGAAATATGCATCTTCGGATTAAAGAAACAAAAACTGTACTTCTCATATAGATGGCACCTAATGTACTGATTCAATTAGCTGCTAAACAAGACAGATAATCTCTTTCTTGTAGTGTGTTTTTTTTCCAAATTTAACGATCATTTCTTCTCTATTGCAGTAGTAACCTTCTCCTTTAGACATTCAGAGCTAAATGAATTACTTCCACAGTCAAGAATTTTCTGCAAGATCTGAAACCATTTTTCCTTTACCTCGTATAAACACATTCTTCAAACCCGCAAAAGCTGAACTAAATGCATTCTCTAAATTTAATATCTGCAATGCAGAAAAGAAAAATGCATGAAATTGCTAAGGTTTTCGAGACGATAGGAGTAATCCAAAAGCTCAAATGAAGGAAGTATGATAGCTATCTTGTTATGATCGAATACTCTCTTCTTCAACCACAAAGGTAAGTGAATTTGTATACCCAAATCAATTAAGAGGAGTCTACTTCATTGGCAATGGAACAACTTTTCTTATTCTGTCTATTTAATGCTCCGTATAACACTACAATCTATTGCAGGATGAATATATAAGGAACAAAGACTAGAAAAGCACCTCATTTTTTCTCTTCATATGAGAGGAAATGACGTCCATCTTCCTAGCAAAGACAGACAGTGCTCGTCGCGCGTCTCGTTTTAACAATATTTATCTTCGCTGCCTGAAAAAAAAATGAACTCATATCAGATCAGCTCATGGCAACCAACACCACCCCCACAGGCAAACAACCCCTTACCCTCTTCTTCTTGGCTTTTATATGCGAGAAAATGTCCTATCTTGTTGCAGCCCTAGTCCACCTATCCTCTCCTCCTCCTTGGCTTTCAGTAGCAGCAAGTAAAGAGATCAGAGAGTGGGACAAGGTGACGCATGGCCAATGGCAGAGGAGAGGTGCACCTGCACGAGGATGTGCCGGTCACGGCGTAGTGGCACCCCACCTACAATGTATCACCATCATCCATGCAACCGGTGCATCAATGGGCCTCCTTCCCGAATACATTAGCCTCGGTGAGCTGACATGAGAAAATTCTGGGTCTGAAGAGCTGCTCTTTCACATTCCAAAGCATCCAGTGACAATACTTAACATAAAAAAGCATATGTGAATTGACATAAATAATTTGTAGAGAACCCATCGACTTTGAAATAGGTAGAAAGTCTCACGCTATCCATTAACAGGTGTGAGATAGACTTTGAAATAGGTAAAAAGCATATGTGGAAGTCTCAGGCTATGTTTGTTAACCTAGCAGTAGGCATCACCTGACAGCAACCATTCACAAAGCAGGAATCGGAATCCATTTGTGCTGCTGCTTAGTGCCACCACTCTGGACGAGCACGATGGCCCCGGCGCGACGCGAGAGATGGGTCCAGGCCCTCCTCCCGCGGCGGCACCGGGTGACTCGAGGCAGAGGCAATTGTGCCGTTGTCTGCAGCGGTACAGTGGCTCTAGCCTTCTGGTCATTGGCCCCTGCGTGCAATTGGAGCAGCACCCTGAGGTAGAAACCAATTGTTATTCATCTGAGGACAGGAATCAGAATCCATCTGCAGGCGAACAAATTTACTGAAAAACAATATGAACTCGACATATGGATTGGTAAGAATTGACTGGATAGAAACAAAAGCTAGGAGATGGGCACTGGAAGTGCTACTGAAACGTGGGTTGGGTATTTTGCAATCTGAAATGTGGGTTGGGCAGCGGCTGCGGCATTGGTCTCGCTCTAGAGGCAGGGGGCGCGGTGAGGAAGATGGAGAGGATTGGACTGGGCGACGGCATTTGGAAATTGGAATGCGGCGGCAGAGGGAAAGCAATGCTTGATTGATGGGACGAGGAGCGATTTTCGCGGGCAGGATTGGAAGCGGGTACGCGAAAATGCTTAGGTGAGAAAAGTTTGGCCAAAACGTGAAGAGGTATTTTAGAAAGAGCAGTTTTTGATACATGTTATCAAGATTTTGAAATCTCCGGGCTGCGCAGTGGGCCCTCTGTGAGGGGTACAGGTTATTAAGTTGGGTGAAAAACGACCAATTCTTCTGGATCCTTATTGTATAGATACTGCTATACAAGGCACTTTAATTTTCTCGAAGTATATACAACTATTCACAATTTCTATAGCTCCATGTAGGTCTTGTTGGAAAACCAATTGTCAGACCTGATCCATTGCCGTTTGATTTTCAAGATAAATGGTTTCACTTCTAGACTTTTGTAATTATTCCAAATTAATAGATGCTGCATCAATAAAATAATTCCTTTTATTGTTTTGCTCCAGAGCAACCATTCCTCAACTTGACTTCCAACAATCGAATTCAAGCTTTCCTGAGTTGTCCTCTATGCAATTCTTCCCAATTTGCAGTAGTACTAAGCTAAATCCTCTGTTATTTAATAAATCTTTTTAGTGGAAGCAGATTAACTAGGAGAAATTTCGCCTGTGCTTCTATCATGGTGGACGGTCGTTCTTGAGAATGACAAGGCCGAGGTGACTTTCACCTTCTTCAACTCTTTCCTTGGTAGAGATCATCAAAGGTCAACAGCTCTGAACTACGAGGTGCTGGGTCTACCACAGGTCGATCTTTCAGGGATAGATTCGCCTTTTACTGAGGAGGAGGTCTGGGGGATTATCCATGAGCACCTGGCGGCAAATCTCCTGGACCAGATGGCTTTATAGGTTGCTTTTACCAAGTCACTTGGTCGATAATCAAAGGTGACATTATGAAAGCCCTTGATGCACTCTCTTGCCTGGACGGTCACAGTCTTCATCACCTTAATGATGCCTACCTAATCCTGGTGCCTAAGAAGGATGTCGCACTAGAGCTGGGGGGCTACAGGCCCATCAGTCTTACGCATAGTGTCGAGGTTGTACTCGTCAGATATTTGTCCGGTAGACACCCCGCTTTGTGCGAAGATTGATCACGGTGATGAACAGAAAGACACGGGATTTTTATACTGGTTCGGGCCCTCGAGATCGAGTAATAACCCTACGTCCAGTTGCTGCTTGTATTATTTCGTCGAGTACAGATTACAATGCGTAACGAGTACCCTCGGGTGGATTGTGGAATACAAACTTGGATGTTCGATACCCTCTACGCACAGGACCCCGCTATTTATACCCAGGGAGACGTGCCTTACAAGATAAAACAGACCTAAACCTAGTAGGACTCGAACTGTCTTCGGGCTTCCCTCCTACGATCTGATCGTCGTATCTTGTTCGGAGTCTTGGTCGTCTTGGAATCGGTAGTCGGCAATCCTTGTGGTCGGGCACCCTGGTATTATGGCCTCAACAGTAGCCCCCGAGCTTATCTTGTTCAGAAAAGGTTGATCGTTCAATAGTCTTCGGGTCTTTTTGCTCTTCGGGCGATTTCTGGATATGAGAATATCTCGTTAATCATGAGAGCCAGAAAAGTTCCCGAACTCTTGAATGTGGAAACCTGCATCTGAATGATAAGGTCAAAGAAAAATATCAGCCATAATAATATAAAAGAACTGTTCCGTCTTGGAAAATGAAACGCCCCAGGAGTGATGTAACTGCTGCCCAGTGCATTTAAAACCCACTCCGCACGTCTCCCGGAACTTTAGCAGTGCACGCGGTACGGCTCTGCTCCGGCTCCTCGAATCCCGCACGAAGCGTTGCATCTCTGGGTCTTTAAATATCAAATCTCCTGGATTGATCTGTACTTGAACTTTCCATTCTAAACCTTCCCCTCCCCTCGCCATGGGAAAGAAAAAGCTTAGTAGTAGATTCAAGCTTCCTCGCCTCCTCTTCGGAAACTCCCCTCGCAGCTCCGGCGAACAACCGCCTGACAAGCCGGAGGACCCGCCGGCGCCGACACCACCCGTCGCTCCTCCTCAGGCTCCGCTCCTGGCTCTCCCCTGGCATGGGGATGAAGGAGTCGAGGTTGAGCCACCAGAGGTGGAGGCTCCGGTGATAGCGCCGCCGTCTCCCGAGGCTGCTCCGCCGTCTCCCGAGGCTGCTCCGTCGAGCATTGCCGCCGGGAAACGCCCTGCGCCTTCCTCTCCAGCCCCGGCGTCCCCTATCTCCCTCTCCTCCGACGACGAGCCAGAGCAAAGAGGGAGCGGGATCCGGCTGAAGCCAGAAGCGGCGGACGCAGGCGCATCTTCGTCTTCTGCTCCGGTGGACACCAGCGGCGACGAGGAATTCGCCCGGCGCCTCTTCGTCTCCTTGAACCGCGACCTGATCGGGATTCCTGGAGACGGAGCGCTCGTGGATCTCGTCAGCGACTCCGAAGAGGAGAACGCGATAGATGATAATCCACCGGAGACTACGCCATCGCCCTGATCAGCAGTTGATATTCATCAACCCAAGATCAGGGTGCTTTAGTATTTTGATTTTAGGATAGTTATCGATCCATTGTGAAATGTTCCCTCTCTTAGATTCAATGAAGAAATTTCACTTGATGGATGTAATTTTGAATTTCTCGTGCTTCTGAAATTTTGCCTAAGTCAATCTGTTTAGGAAATTATTCATCCAGAACAAATCATCCTGAATAAACTCTTTCTCCCGAACAAACTGATGATTTTTAATGTGTTCGGGAAATTTGATCCAGATCAAACATGATCGGGAGATCTCCTCGCTTCACACTAAATGTTCGGTCATTTAAAACTGATAGCTATCTTTGTAGGCCACCAATTCTAAATGCATTGAATCTGTCCTGCACAGTTTTCGAAACGACGTGTGCCGCAGAAAAAGGAAAGAATCTTTTTGACCCAACAGTCACTGCGGATTGCGCGGCTCAAGGGCAGGTTTTTCGGGGTTCGCGCTCCCTCACAGAACCATAAAGCCCCCAAGCGCGGCCGCTTGAGATCTATTTGGGACTTCGACTTCCTTGTTCTCATCCACAAAACACTCGCCATTCTCAACCATTGTTCATCTGCTCCTCCAACCTTGCCTAGTCTCCAGCCGCCATGGCATCCCCGCACCAGTCATCTTCCGGCACCGAGTCCACTGAGAACCAAAGCAACGCCGCGACCGGACGCGAACTTCGCAGTGGAAACACGATCCCTACTGCGAATGAATACTGGAAGAAATCAACCACGACGGAGAAAAACCTGCAGAAGCTAGAAGATCTTGGATTACTCCCAAGCACCGAACTCTTCCCTCGGCAGCATGCCAAAGGTCAGATGTTTCCGACCCCGGACACTCTCGAGATGGTGGTGTTCTTGGAATTCTTTCATTGCGGATTCGGGGTTTTTCCGTCTGAGTTCCTCCACAGCGTCTGTGAATATTACCAAATAGAGCTTGTGCATCTTAAGCCTGGCGCAGTGACAATGCTTAGCGTCTTTGCCTTCTTATGCGAAGCCTGGTTAGGAATTAAGCCCTCACTGCTGCTGTGGAGGTATTTTTACATCCCTTCATACTATAAGAATCAGATGATGATCGGGTCCATCAGTTTCTCCTTGAGAAATCGGGAGATTTACATTCCCTTTCCAGTCAAAGATAGCTGGAAAGGATATGAACGTCACTGGTTTTACATCACCCTTCCCCAAACCTCGCGGGCAAAAGGGAAGTACTTGATGCCGAATCTCAAGGATGAGGTCAAGGCCGTGCCAAGACTCACTTCTGACATGAAAAAGCACATTGACCGGATTGTGGAGCTCCGCAACGCAGGTTTGACGGCAGTTCATGTGGCGGAAATCTTCATTAGATGGAGATTCATTCCGCTCATGACTCATGACCGATATGCCTGGACATTCACGGGCGTCAATGATCCGAATAGGATGAAACCTGACGGTGAGCATTTATTTTTCTGTTCTGCTGTTTTTCCGAGTTAGTTCGGTCATTTGAGTTCATGACTCTTAACTAGCAGTTGTCCCAGAGTCAGAAGTGCTCGAACGCTTGAACAAGATGTTCGGGACTGGCGTCCCGGTTTGGGAAGATGTCCCATTACCTTACAGCGCTGAGAACCCTCCTCCAAAGGTAAACTGTTTCTCAGAAAAACTTCTTTCTTGTATGATCATGATATAACATTTCTCTTTTCTCCCGACCAGGCTCCAGCTATTGTTGATGCCCCTCCCCAGAGCGGTGCCATCAATGTTGAAGAGGAGGGCGAGCAGCCTGTTGATCAGGGTACCAGGGCCCCGATCAACAATCCACCCGAACTATCACCTGGTTTGGAAAAGGAGATCCCGAGCAGCCCCCAGGCGAACATCCCCCGAACTCGGAAACGCTCTCGCAGTGTGGAGGGGATAGTTCCAGATTCGGAAGTCTCTGGATCGCCGGGGTCAGCCAGTCGGCAGCCCAGTCACAATCAGCCTCGTCCTGTCGCCCAGGTACCAAGCATGATCGTATTCGGGCGTTTATTCGCAGCCTTTGATCGCATATCCAAAGCTAAACATGATCGGGAGATTTCTCGACAGGAAACTCGTCCGACCAGGCCATTATCAAAGCTGACTGCTGGTGCCAAAAGGTTTAAATTCAACATTCCGACGGCCAAGTAAGAACTTTGACAATCTTTGAATATGTTTGAATCATTTTCCTCAAATGTTATTTTCACTGTACGTTGATTGTTCGGGAATTCAGGCGACCCGATCCCACAGCCTCTCCTCCTGTCAAGCCATCTGTTAAGGAGAAAACTCCCGAGCTGGATTCGACAGCACAACCCGATGACTCAGAGAAGACTGCGGAGATTGCAGGACCCGTCCCGACTCCCCTGGGCCCGATCTATAGCGTGCTCTCGGCAGCTGAAGAACAATGGCGTTTGCTAGACGCTCGTGCCTCTGCTGCTGAAGCATCTGTGATCAGACTGGGAGCCCAGGTGACTGTTCTCCAGTCCGAGAAAGAAGGTATGTAATTTAAAGCTTACACTTCGCTTATTGAATCTTTACTTTTGAACTTTCGTTCATATGCTGCCTTTGATCCTGTAGCTGACTCCAAGAGCATTGAATTGCTCGAGAAGAAGAACTCGGATCTGGAAGGGAAACTGGCTGATCTGACTGCCCGCCTTGAAGCATCAGAAAGGCATAGTTCGTCCTTGGAAACCAGGCTGATGGAAGGTTCCTGCATTGCTGCCACTCACACCGTTGGAGCTCTGAAGAGCCATATCCCTAACCTGGACGTTTCTGTGCTCTCAGAAGGCTTCAAGTGTTCGGCGTCAGATGCCGCGGTAATGTTTGAGAGTCTTAACCCAGTGGTTGAATCTTTTGTCAAGAAACTTGGTCTCCATCTGAGTGATTCGGAGGAATCACCCTGAACACTGTGCTGAATTCCTGTAATAGGACAAGACTTTAACAGTTTAGAAAATGATTTAGTTTTGCTAAACATATGCATGCATGTTTTTGCGTAAATCTTTGGAGCTGATCGGTGTTTTCATGGATCTTTTTAACTGATAGCTTTGTCATAGCCAAAAATCCCGTTACCATAAGCTATTCCGGAATTGTTTAGTTGCTGAGACTCGGGCGGCCTGCTGAACTGTGTAATTCCTTGTAGTCATGGTGTTCGGTAATTTTAGCGTCTGCCTAGCTTTCTTGAATTAAAAAGCCCTTTTCTTGCATGGTAGTAGTACCGTAGTAGCCCCCGGGCTCTTTTACAGTCATGCTGGCATGCTGAAAAAGAGTCTAGAAGTACGAACTG
Organism: Alloteropsis semialata; assembly: GCA_004135705.1. Lineage (NCBI taxonomy): Eukaryota > Viridiplantae > Streptophyta > Magnoliopsida > Poales > Poaceae > Alloteropsis > Alloteropsis semialata. Next base: position 43,710,220 of record CM014271.1, read on the forward strand.
CAAGAAACTTTCCGATCACATGGGGAGCTCCCGAGCGTAGAGCTCGGGACGCATAGAATAGGTCTGAAAAGAAAATTTTCAGCATGGTAGTCCCCGGCTCTTTGTTAGTATATGCAGTATGGTAACAAAGAGTAGAAACAAAATAGAAAATAGAAAACCCAGCCCCCGAGCATAAAAGCGAGGGTGAGTAGAGTATATAGAACTTATCTTTTTTTTTTGTTGGCGCTGTAGGCGACGCAGACGATGGTTTATACCTGCCAAACCTGATGGTCGGTCTAGAACTGTGCACGATCTTCATTGTCTAAGCGTAGAACCTGCGTAGTTGATCCATATTCCACGTGTTTGGCAGTACGTCCCCGTCGATCTCTGCGATCCTGTAGGCTCCTGGTCGGGCGATATCCACTACGATGTATGGTCCTTGCCATGGAGAGGACAATTTATTTTTGTCCTTGGTGCGTTGATCCAGTTTGAGCACCATGTCTCCAATGCACAGGCTTCGTTGCCGAACATTAGCATCGTAGTACCGTCGCAGTTTTTGCTGATATTGAGCTACTCTAAAAGCAGCTGCGTCGCGAGCCTCCTCCAGGAGGGTTAGCTCATCAGTACGCCTATCAGGCTCTTCAGTTTCTGAAAACATTGCCACACGGGGGGCTTGTAGCCGGATGTCGGATGGTAGAATCGCCTCTGCTCCATACACCAAGAAGAAAGGTGTTTCGCCTGTTGCCCGATTCATAGTGGTCCTCATTGACCAGAGTACTGTCGGGACTTCATGAATCCAGCGCTTGTCGTAAGCTTGTAATCTGTTAAAAATCCTCTTCTTGATGCCCTGGAGCACGATGCCATTGGCACGTTCTACTTGCCCGTTTGTCTTCGGGTGGTTTACCGATGACCGATCATGCTTGATCCCGTGGTCGTAGCAAAAATCATAAAACTTTTTACTTTTAAACTGTGTTCCATTATCAGAGATTATCCTGTTCGGGACACCGAATCGTACGACAATACTCCGTAGGAATTTTACAGCGGCCTCTTTAGTGATTTTCTGAACAGGCTCGGCTTCGACCCATTTTGTAAATGTGTCAATACCGACGAACAGAAATCTGTATCCCCCGACAGCCCTTGGAAAAGGCCCGAGGATGTCTATACCCCAAGTGGCGAAGGGCCATGACAAAGGTATAGTGTTTAGAGCTTGCGCAGGTTTAGTCTGTTTTCGTGCGAAGAATTGACATGCCTCACACTTTTTCACTAAATCGCTTGCGTCTTGAAGAGCTGTAGGCCAGTAGAAGCTCTGTCGGAATGCTTTCCCTGTTAGATATCGGGGAGAAGCATGTGATCCACAGATTCCTCCATGAATGTCATGGAGCAAACTAATGCCCTCGGTCCGTGTGATGCACTTGAGGAGCATTCCATTGCGGGTTAGCTTGTATAATCGCCCGTCAACCAATTGATAATTCTTGGCTTTACGATGGATTTTCTCCAATGTAGCATCATCGTCCGGAATAGCTTGGTTTGTGAGGTACGCCCGGATTGGATCCATCCAGTTCTCCTCGTTTCCAACTAGAGCGGCAGCTCGGGCCGTACCGACCAACATAGACTCCTTGGCGGATTCGTTGGTTGTAGAAACTGATCCCTTGGCGGGTTCAGTTTTTAGGTTCGGTAGTGAAACCGACACAGAGGGTTTAGTAAGGACTTCAAGCAAGACGTTACCTGGGAGCTGTGTGCGTTCTGCAGCTGCCTTTGCTAGCTTGTCTGCGTCGCCATTGAATTCCCTCTTCACGTGCTGTACTTCAAGCCCATCAAATTTGCTCTCCATCCGCCTATATGCCTCCAAGTACTTAGCCATGACCTCGCTCCGCGCACTGTACTCTTTCATGACCTGCTTTGCAGCTAACTCGGAATCCCCTTTCACGAGCAGCCTTCTGACACCAAGAGATGCAGCTATGCGGAGACCTGTCAACAGTCCTTCGTACTCGGCAACATTGTTAGTAGGAGTTGGATCAACAAAATTGATTTGTAAAGCATACCTGATGATGTCATTATGTGGCGAGATCAGGACCACCCCAGCCCCTGCGCCTGCTTTGCAAAATGCCCCGTCATAGAACATTGTCCAGTGTTCGGGATTTTGGGCAGCCTCTTCAGGTTCGGGGTTAGTCCACTCTGCGATGAAATCTGCCAAAGCCTGCGATTTGATGGCAGTTCTGGGTATGAATTCAACGTCGTAAGCCCCCAGCTCCACAGACCATTGCGCGACCCTCCCCACGGCATCTCGATTATGTAAAATGTTGCCTAGGGGGAAAGTTGACACGACCTTGATCTTGTGGCTCAGAAAATAATGCTTGAGTTTCCTGGAAGTCATTAGCACAGCATACAGTAATTTCTGAATCTGAGGGTACCTTGTTTTGGCATCATGCAGCACCTCGCTTACGAAGTAAACGGGGTGTTGTGTTGTAGACTTTTCTGTTGGTCTTTCAACCACCAAAACAGTGCTGACAACAGTCGGTGTAGCTGCTACGTATAACAACATCTCTTCCTGTGGCTTTGGCGGGACCAGTACGGGCATTTTCCGCAGGTACTGTTTAAATGCCTGGAACGCCTCTTCTGCTTCTGCCGACCACTCAAAACGATCAGTTTTACGCAACAATCTGTAGAATGGCATACCTCGTTCGCCTGACTTGGACACGAATCGACTTAGGGACGCCATCATTCCTGCCAACTTCTGGACCTCGTGGCGGCTGCGCGGAGACTTCATGTCGTCGAGTGCCTTGATCTTATGAGGATTTGCCTCTATACCTCGTTGGGAAACAAGGTAACCGAGGAGCTTACCCGATGATACACCAAAGGTGCACTTGGCGGGGTTGAGCATCATCCTGTTTTTACGCAAGTTGTTGAAAGTTTCGGTTAAATCAGCGATTAGATCGCTCTTTAACTTACTTTTTACAACGATGTCATCTATGTATGCCTCCACATTACGGCCGATTTGGCCTTCAAGAACAATGTGAACACATTTTTGATAAGTGCAACCTGCGTTTTTCAGACCAAAAGGCATCTTTATATAGCAATAAACACCGAAGGGAGTTACAAATGCAGTTTTCTCCTCATCGTCAATGCACATGCTGATTTGGTGATACCCCGAGTAGGCATCTAGAAAACAAAGCAATTCGCATCCAGAGGTAGAATCTACAATTTGATCTATCCTAGGTAATGGATACTCGTCCTTCGGGCAAGCTTTATTCAGATCTGTGTAGTCCACGCACATCCTCCACGTTCCGTTGGGCTTCTTCACCATGACTGGATTCGCCAGCCACTCCGGGAAAGGGACTTCTCGAACGAAGCCGGCTTTGAGTAGTCGGTTGATTTCTTCGTTAATGGCGTCTCGCTTCTCCGGGGTATATCTTCTTTGCTTTTGCTTGACTGGTCGGGTGCCAGTTCGTATGCCAAGCTTGTGCTCGATTACCTCCCTGGGGATTCCGGGCATGTCAGATGGTTCCCAAGCGAACACATCCGCGTTTGCCCGGAGGAAAGCAATGAGCTCGAGTTCCTATTTGTCACCCAAGCCAAGACCTATCTGGGTGGTCTTGGTCGGGTCCGTCTCATCGAGGGTTACCGCCTTCGTGCCTGGCTCTGTTCGCCTGGCCGGCGCCTCGACTGGTGTGGCGTTGGCCGTTGAGTCGCCAGCAGCCTGCGGCGGCGTCCCCCTGAGTGGGGTCTGGTCCACCACAGCCTGTTTCTCGGCCGCTCGGTTGTCAGCTCCCTGTCCCCCGACGAGCTGTTGTTCCCCGATGGGCTCCTGTTCGGGAACTTCTTTCCCCTTGGCCTTTGACCGGTTCTCAGCTGCTCGGGAGGTTTCAGCCAATGCCCCTTTGGCGGGTGCCTTTGGCTGGCTCTTTGTCTTCTTCTTGGCAGGTTCGGCAGCCTGCTCGCGACTCTTGATCATGTCCAGGGTCTTCATGTCGCATTGGACCGCGCCACTGCGATCGCCACAGACGGTGATCGGGCCCAGCGGCCCCGGGACCTTGATCATGGAGTACGCAAAGTGAGCGACCGCCATGAATTTCTTCAGGAACGGCCGACCCAAGATGCAGTTGTAGGCCGACGTGATGTCAGCCACCTCGAAGGTGAGGAACTCTGATCGGATGTTTTTGCCCTCTACGAGGGTTACCTGCAGATCGATCCTCCCCAAGGGATAGGCTTGAATGCCTGGTATGACCCCGTAGAAAGGCTTCTCCACAGGGGACAAGGACCTTCTCGGGATCCCCAGTTCGTCAAAAGCGTTGACGAACAGGAGGTTGAGGGCGCTTCCACTGTCGATCAGGGTTCGCCCGATCTTGCGGGGCCCGATCCATGGCTTGATGCACAGTGGAAGAAGCGGTCCGTCGTAAAGCGTCTCGGGGTGATCCCTTTGATCAAATGAGATCGGGATTTCTGACCACCTCAAGAGTTGCTTGCAGGGCTCGGTGCTGTTGATCTGCCTCTCGATCAGCTTGAGCTGGGTCTTGGAGGTTCGGGTTGAACAGCCACCGAAAATTGTAGCGATCTCCAGATCCTCGGGGAGATCTAGATCATCATCACAATCCATGTAGTTTGCAGCACGAGGGTTGTGAGCTGCCTGGTCACGTGGAGCCCCTTTCTGCTGGCTCTCCTCCTCCTGCTTCTGCTTCTTGTATACCGTACAGTCCACGAAGTGATGCTTCGTAGATCGGTGAATCGGGCAGTACATCGGGAGGTTTTCTGGTTTGCCTTGACGCCTGTACGGGGGCTTGTTGTCCACTGCCATGACTTCATCGCCCTCGGTCTTGCGCTTCTTGTGTTTATGCTTGTTCTTCTTCTTGCCTTCCCCGGCTGGCTGGCTTTGTTCGGGCTTTCCATGGACCCGTGCTCGGGCATCCGCCATCTTGGCGGTTTCTTCCAGGATCCCGTATAGCTCTGCCACTGTCTTCGGGTTCTTCTTGGCAAGTTCCTCCGCCGTTCGCTCGTCCTTGCAACCTTGATTGAAGGCTACAATCACCCGGTCATCCACCATGTCGGGGATGGTGTTACGGGTGTCGCTGAATCTGCGGATGTAGTCCCGGAGGGATTCTCCAGGCTTCTGCACACAGTTGAGCAGATCTCCCTCATGTCCGGGGCGTTTGTAGGTGCCTTGGAAATTGGCTTCAAACGTCTCCCGAAGATGAGTCCATGACTTGATGCTTGCTTCGGGCAGGTTCATGAGCCATGTTCGGGCTGATCCCTGCAGAGCAGTCGGCAAGTAGTTGGCTTTCACGTAGTCGTCTCCCCCGGTGGCGTCGATGATCGTGGAATAGATCTGGATCCACTCGCGGGGGTTGGTTGTCCCGTCATACTTCTCGATGCTAGTAGGACGGAACTTTTCGGGCCACCTGACCTTGCGCAGGGCTGGGGAGTACGCCAGGCATCCCCCCATGCTTGGTCGGGAGTCACGTGGCGGCGATTCTGGATAGGACCGGTAGTAGCCCTCACGTGCTCGGTAGTCTCGGTTGTAGTTGAGAGTTTCCCGAGCGTCGCGAGTGCGACGATTGCGTTCGAGCTGCGGCCTCATGTCGCGCCCTTCACGCGGGCGATAGTGCGGTCGTCCGTTAACAGATCGGGACCGAACCGGTTGTGGTTCACGTGGTCTGTTTGACGGAGCCGGTGGTGCGGCAGCGGCGGCCTCGATGTGCTCCTTGGCTTTGTCCGCTGCTTCTCGAGCCCTTTTGGCTATGGTGGCCATTGGAGTCCCTTCGGCCATTGCTTCCATTGTCTCCAAGAGGGTTCGGATCTGTAGATTGTCCTGTTCGACGGCCCGAAAATCATTGTTGAGATCTCGGGGAGCCAAAGAGGACGCAACATGTTGTGTACGGGTTCTAGCCGTTTGAAGCGTTGGTGCGCTGTCCAAACGTGGAGGAGGCACGGTTCGACGCGAGCTAGACGACTCGGCGGCGGCCCCTGTCCCGTTTGCATTCAGCACATGGATGCGGCGGTCTTCAGATGGTTCCGACCCATTGCTAGATCCACTGTAGTCGAGATCCAACTGCGCAGTGCGATCTGCAATGTCTTCGGGAGTTGGCTCCGTGAAGGTGGCGAAAACTTCCCGACCGGCGCATGTGAGATCGGGATCATGGATCCCCGTCAGCTTGAGCTCGTAGTCGCCTTGGTGCTCGAACACGAGGTCTCCGAAGCGGATCTCCCGTGCAGGCACTTGGTGGCGGCGAGCGTAGAGATCGGAAGCGGAAGCAGAACTCCCGATCGCTCCCGACTTGACGGAACTGGGCATGTAGGGCATCGAGGAACTCGACGCGTCGGCGAACCAGACTCCGTTGACGATCGGCATGATCTTTCTTCACGCAAGGGCCCCTACCTGGCGCGCCTCTGTCGAGGTTGTACTCGTCAGATATTTGTCCGGTAGACACCCCGCTTTGTGCGAAGATTGATCACGGTGATGAACAGAAAGACACGGGATTTTTATACTGGTTCGGGCCCTCGAGATCGAGTAATAACCCTACGTCCAGTTGCTGCTTGTATTATTTCGTCGAGTACAGATTACAATGCGTAACGAGTACCCTCGGGTGGATTGTGGAATACAAACTTGGATGTTCGATACCCTCTACGCACAGGACCCCGCTATTTATACCCAGGGAGACGTGCCTTACAAGATAAAACAGACCTAAACCTAGTAGGACTCGAACTGTCTTCGGGCTTCCCTCCTACGATCTGATCGTCGTATCTTGTTCGGAGTCTTGGTCGTCTTGGAATCGGTAGTCGGCAATCCTTGTGGTCGGGCACCCTGGTATTATGGCCTCAACACATAGTTTCGGCAAACTCTTCGCCAAGGCCCTTGCTAATAGGCTGGCACCTAAGCTCAATAGCCTTATCTGAAAAAACCAGAGTGCCTTCATCAAGAAGTGACATATTGATGACAACTTTCAATATGTTCGAGGAGCTACTAGGCGTCTAGCTAGGAAGAGCAGGTCGTGTGCTCTTCTCAAGACGGACATTGCTAAAGCGTTCGACTCTGTCTCTTGGGTTCTGTTGCTTGAGTTGCTGAGATTTCTTGACTTCCCGTCGACTTGGAGGGACTGGATCTCCCTTTTGTTGTCCACGGCCAGCACTCGGATTTTGATCAATGGTGCCCCTGTTCGTCGCATCTGTCATCATAGGGGTCTCAGGCAAGGGGACCCTTTGTCACCTATGCTTTTTATCCAGGTCATGGAGTGTCTCAACGGCCTGCTCTCCTTGGTCGATGGTCATGGGTTGCTCACACCTGAAAGTGCATCTAGGCCCCCATGTGGGTTTTGGTGAATTTGATGACAAATCGATTAAAGATCTAACTTGTTTGCTTGAGATGATGAGCAGGGGATTATTCTTATGATTCATTGTATTAATGTGCTCATCAAAATATATGGTTATTCATTGATGCAAGCAAGCAAGTGTGTGAAGAAATTATACTCATTGCAAAAGTTGAAGTGAAGCGAACCCGGCTCAGCCGACCCTAACCTGGCTCACCCAGGTTGGGTTCACTGTCTCTAGATAAATATTATCCGGCTCAGCCAGGTGGCACCCAGGTCAGCCAGGTGGAATTAAATTCAGAACAGAAAGGCTGACCCGGCTCAGCCAGGACCAACCCAGGTGACCCAGGTGTCAAGACAAAACAAGCAATGATGAAGCAATGACTTGAGGATATGCTATTGAGTCTCCAAGAATATGAAGAAGACTTATTTGACAAAGGAAAAGGACATTGCAAGGCTTCATGTATTTATACCAAAGGGACATATGCTTATGTTATATATATTGGTCTCATTATTGGAAGCTTGCAATAGTTTGGATATTCTTTATCAATCAAGAACAAGCATTTGAAGAATCTTTCAAGTGGAATTCATTCAATGGCAAAGCAAAGCTAACTTGATGATGCAAGGGTAAGTGGTGAAGAAACAAATCGAGATGACTAGAGCGAGGGACTAAGCAAGCTTTGGCTAAGTGACGACTTATGACCGTGTGCGAATGCTAAGGTGAAGTATCTAGTATCCGGGGGGTTTCGAAGTATCATATCCAAGTGTTGTCAAGAGAAGCAATGCAATGCATATATGTTATGGTTGATGAAGAAAGTGGCTTATGGATTAAAGTGAACTCAAACATAAGTTGTGGAAAATCCTAAGTCACTAGCTCAAGGTTGATCTGCTCAAGATGAAGAACAATGTTGAAAGCCCTCAATTAAAGAATATTCAAGTATTGGCTTGATTATCAAAATGGAAGCTCAAGTGGTTGAAATTTGTTTATTTATATGTCTTGAGTTTAGGTATGCCGTACTATTAAGAGGGATGCAACATTGGTTGATAGACATTCACTGAAAGTGCTCAAAGTCAAACCCATGAGAGTCTAACCATTAGAATTCTAACTTAGAGGGGTTTTCAGGCAAGAACCGGTCTGACCGGTTCTGGGGACCGGTCTGACCGGTTCATGGCCTCTGAGCGTCTAACGGCTAGTTCACTTTGAAAACCGGTCTGACCGGTTTGGCAAACCGGTCTGACCGGTTTTGTCTGACAGAATAACGGCTAGTTTTGAAGGGTTGGGTATTTATACCCAAGAGCTCCTCTTTGAGGGGCTGCTGGTTCTGTGCGTCCCTTATACCTTCTTGAGGCCAGCTGAGCTCTCCCCAACCTCTCTTTGTGAGATTTGAGCAATCCTTGTGAGATTCTTGAGTTGGGTTGAGAGAGAATATTGTGTGTGAGCTAATTGTGAGCAATCTGATCTTGAGCACTCTTGGTGGCGTCCATCAACTTGTGAAGCATTTGTTACTCTTGGAGCTTTGCTCCTAGACGGCTAGGCGTCGCCGTTGAGCACACATTCCTTGTGTGGTTGTGCCACGGAAGTTTGTATCATCCATCCTCCTAGTGAGGAAATCAGTAAGTATACTCAATCCCCTTGGTGGTCGATTGGGTGAGGAAAGGGTTAGGTGTGACAACCCGGCTCTTCGTGAGCACCTCAACGGAGACTAGGATTCACCTTGGCTTGGTGGCTGCTTAGTGCATGTGGTGAATCTGAACTTCGGTAAACAAATCCTTGTGTTTGTCTCCATTTACTTACATTTGTCAATTCTAGCATTTACTCGTAATTCCGCATATCTCTACTTTGGTATACTTGTGCTGTGTGCAGGAGCTTCATAAATATACTTGGAAACACCTGGTGAAGCTTGTAGTCCAAAGTGGTTTGTGCTAGAATTGTTAGGGGGCTGTTCTTCATATTTGTTCCCTGTCTGTGAGAGGAAACCGGTCTGACCGATTTCAGGAACCGGTCTGACCGGTTCCAGTGCTGACAGCTAGGTTTTAGTTTTTGTAATTTACAAAAAATTGCAGAAACGCCTATTCACCCCCTCTCTAGGCGACATCAAGGTCCTTTCAATTGGTATCAGAGCAAGGCTTCACGTCCTAGCTTAACCGCCGTGAAGAAAAGATGTCGATTGAGGTACTCTTTGAGCCCCTTGAGCTTGATTTCTCAAACTATACTTCTTGGGCCATTAATGTTCATAATTCTCTTAGAAATATAGATCCTGTGGTAGAACATATTTTAGTTGCTAGCGTTCTATCTCCTAAGTTTGATATTGACAATATCGGTAAGTCCAATGTCACTCAAAAGGAGATAGCTTGCTTGCAACTCAATGCTTGTGTTACTGACTTCTTGCGAAGATCTGTTTGTGAAGATATATGGGACATTATCTCTAGCAAAAGGGAAATTTACAAAGATGCCCATCTCATTTGGTCTCTCATCACGGAGATTTTTGAAAATTTTGAAAGTGATGATGAAGAGCAAGAAGTCAAGGAGACACCTGAGAAGAGCTCATCCATATCAGCAATATTCATTGAGCCTCAGGTGATTCTTACCAAGAAGCTAGAAGAGCAAAAGGAAGAAAATGCAGCCTGTCTGGAGGAACCGGTCCGACCGGTTCCAGGAACCGGTCCGACCGGTTCTGCCCAGGAAGCTGCATTCATATGTGCTCAAGATGCTCAAGCTGCAAGTGTCACCCCATCCACTTCTGGTACTTCATTATCCAATGATGAGGGACCCAAGTGCTTGATGGCTTGCAGAAAGACGAAGAAGAAGACCAAGAGAGATGAATTCCATAGAGTTGGAACCATCAAGGCTCTAACTCAAGAACTTGAAAAGCTCAAGTTGTCACATGCCTCCTTGGTCAGTAAGTATGATGTCTTGTCTAAGGATTATGCTTGTGCTACTGATTTATCTACTTGTGTAGCATCCTTAGAACAAGAAAAACAAGTGCTTAGTACTCAACTTGAAAACCTCACTAGTGAGCATATGGCTTTGCAATCTCACTACAATGAACTTGAATGTTCTCATGAAAAGATTGTAGAATCATATGCTCAACTAGAAATAGCTCATGAGGTCATGGTTACATCGATAAAATTTCTTGAACCTCATTCTCACACATGCACATGCTCTCACATGAATTCTACATTATTTTGTGAAAAACTGTGTTGCTCTCAAGCAACCAAATCTTATGTTGAGCATGTTTTTGTAGAGTCTTGTGATGATCTCCTTGCTGAAGAATTGGAAGACATGAAGCAAGAGAGAGAAAAGATCAAAAATGACTTGGTCAAGCTTAAGGGAAAGGGTCAAGTGCAACCTTCTCAAGATAACCGTGAAAACATGGTGAACAAGCTTGAGAAGGGATCAATGGTCACTGGCTTAATCCCTCAGCTTAATAAACAAGTCAACAAGAACAAGACTCAAGAAAAGAAGAAAAAGGAGCTTGATCACATACAATGCTTCAATTGTTTAAACATGGGGCATTACGCATCCATGTGCTCTCTTAGGCATAGAAGCAAGGCAAAGAAGCAAAGAAAGTCCAAGAAAAGGCTATGCTATAAATGCAAGGAGTTTGGACACTTCATCAATGACTGTCCACAGAAGTCGACGGTTCTGTCAGCACCAGACCGGTCTGACCGGTCTCAGGAACCGGTCCGACCGGTTATGGCTAAAGCAACAGTCCAATCTCCTAAGAAGAGTGATCAAGCTACATTCTCAAGCAGCAAGAATAGCAAGAGACAAGTGATCAACAAGAAGAGCAAATCACCAAGAAATATCAAGAATTGCATTTGCTACACTTGTCGATCAAAAGGGCATTTGGGTAAGGATTGCCCTAATGGTAACATTCCTAAATCTGATCTTGTCCATTATAACTTTGCTAGGCTTGGGAGTGACAAAGTCAGTACTTATGCTACTAGAGTGATTAGTTCACCTAAAACTAGCATAAGGGCTATTTGGGTTCCCAAGTTTCTTGTGACTAACTCTAAAGGACCCAACATGGCTTGGGTACCTAAAAGTTCTTGCTAGACTTGCAGGGGTAAGGAGATGCATTGGAACCTTGGCATAGAATGAAGATGAGTCAACTCAAATAAATTTGCCAAGTGTAACAAAAGAATTCAAGTTTGTTGTTTTGCAGTTCAAGCACAACAACAACTACTTTTATTCCAATGACATCTCGGTGACATGCACTAACTGGTTATCTTAGTCATTAAGTTCTTTGTGGATTTAAGTGCTTTAACTTGTGTGTGAGCACTCCGTAATGACTAAGACATTTGTATTGTTATTTATTCTCCATATGCCATGTGATGCTCTTAATGGCTCTCTAGTAGAGCATACTATTTTGAAGTGCAGGAAAATTTGGAATCAATAAAGAAAGAATTTCTCGGAGCAAGTAAAGGAGAAAAAATCCAAGCAGACTGGAAGAACCGGTCTGACCGGTTCTGGCCCTGTTAGCAAAAATTAAGTTCCGGTAGCCTCTGTCGCGTATCAGAAGTTCCGACCCAAAAGTCCGGCAGCCTTTGTTTTGTGTCAGAAGTTCTGGCCCAATAAATACCAGAAGTTCCGGGAGGAATTTATTTTTCAGGCTTCATCTAAATTGGGATATTACAAGAGATCCTTCTAGCACTTCCATGGCATACAATTCAAACACTATCTTTGTGGTAGTAAGCACTCTTGGCACCATCTCAATAAATGCAACTTATTTATGTGCCGGGACCAAATTGTGAGATAAGCTCTTCAAACTCATTAAATTGATCAGGTGCATGTGACATGATATTCAAATACATGATGCACCTATTTAGGGGGAGATTATCCTACAATTTGGGTCCTAGAGACTAACACTTTCTTTTAGTGATTTTGTAGTCTCGTTTGTGAGAGTTTGTTTCTCTTTGAAGCAAGCTATGCATTTTGTTCAAAATTGGTAAAAGTGTATCTATCTCTTCTTTGGACAATGATGTATCTTGGTAAATAGCTGCTTGCCATGATATAGATTAAATTCTTTTGCTTGGCTTTGTGACAAGATTGATGCATGTGAGCTTGCCTTCCACCCATATACACATGTGCATCAAGAAAGAGGAATATAACCTATATTGTGGGGTTTTATCTTTTAGTGATCCATTATGTCTTTCCAATCCAAAGGTCACTAAATGATGAAACTAGGTCTTGTGCTACTTAATGCATTTCTTTTCATGATGTATATAAGGAAAAATCACAAATAAAAAGAGGCATTTGGATTATATGGATAAAGCACAAGATTTGAGAAATGAATCTTCACCAATGTGAAGAAGGATTGGCTAGAGGCCAAGGTATGTTCCTTTAACTCATGTTTTACATTGAGCATCTAGGCCTCATATCCATGCTAGTGCGTGTGCATTCTTGCATGCAATTCTATCAAGTCTTTCTCTTGTGACCTATTAGGTGTTTAGTAAACTCCTTCTTGAAAATTGACTTGGTGTCAAATGTTCCATAAAAACGGTTAGAGGAATATGCTAAACATCCTAATACGGTTCTTGACTTGATGTACTGCATGTTTTGGTGACATAGGATAGAACTTTGAAAAATCCAACTAGCATGTTAGGACTTGTGTGTTTTTGAAAATATTTGGTTCTTGGTCTTTGTGACCCAATGGATCTGTCTGTGACTATAGTTAACTTTGCTTGATTGATGGCTAGTCACAAATGGTGAAATTTCTCTCAAGTCCATAAATTATCTATCTTTCCCGACTTTCTTGGAAGTATCAAGGAGTTTGATTAAAATTGGAAATTCCTATCTTTCGATCAATATTCAGTGCCAATATCCATTCAGCAAAAGGCTATATCATTTTTGGATTAATTCTTGGCGATGAAGGTGCAACTTTTGGACATTGGCTGGTTTCCTGGGGGAAACCGGTCTGACCGGTTCCTGGAACCGGTCTGACCGGTCTGCCCCGGGTCCACCCAACTATTTACCCCTTCACCTCAAAAGTTACCCTATCCACTCACATTCACTTATCTCACCCATACCAGACCCGTGCCCTCTCTCTCTCGTGCGCCCTCTTGCCCGAACTCCTCTCCCCATTGAGTTTTTGAAGTTTTCCCCAAGGAAGTGCTCGGCCCCTTGGAGTTTCTGAGGATTGGAGTGATTCTCGTCGGTCTGACCGGATCCAACTCCGGTTTTTGGATTCCATTCTTCAGTTTCTTCCCTTTCAAGGTATTCATATGTTCCCCATGCCCGATCTATGTGCTCAGTGAATATCTCTAGGATTCCTTCAAGCAATCATATACTAGTATGCCCAGAAAGACATCCCTAAAGTTTGATTCAATTTGGTGGGCGACATTTGTTGGAATCTTGATCTAGGGTTTCCCAGCGCGAACCGGTCTGACCGGTTCCTGGAACCGGTCTGACCGGTTTCTTGCTGTAAAACCCTAGTTTATCATATCTGTGCACTAGAAGGCCTTGTGAATTCCTAGGACTGCTCATATGCTTTTATATATCCATATCCTATGATTTACTGCTCAAGATCTAGCCCAAATCCAATGCTCATGGCCTGTTCTGCGTAGAACCGGTCTGACCGGTTCCTGTAACCGGTCTGACCGGTTGTGCCCAGAACAGCCACATCTGTTCTGTCCAGCCCTAGAAATCAAATCCATTCACTCTTTTTGTCTTCCATATATTCATGTGATCTGATCTTAGTGTTTCCATACTCTATATATCCAGGAATCAGTGCTGATGGCTCCACAAAAGATGGTGGCAAAAAGAAGAAAGAAAGGGCAAAGTGGTGATGAGGACATTGCCGGGGGATCTAGCCAGGTTCCCGTGGTTACTAGGCCTGGTCTAAGGCCTAGAGGACAGAAAAGGGCTGCATCAAGAGAGATAGATGACAGCGATGAGACTTAGTCCAGTGCCAGCAGTGATGATGTTGACATTGAGGATGAGGATTATGTTGTGCAGCCAAATCGTGGCAAAGGGCCAGCTAGAGAGGGCAGCAGCACTGATGATGAGGAGGAGGAAGAGGAAGAGGCGGAGGTTCAGCTTCCTAGAGGCAGAAGGCCTCCAGTTGGTCAGGGCAGTAGCTCCTCTGCAGCTATGCCTATTCTTGTAGCTCCCACAGGTCCAGCTGATCGCACTATTATTGATTATCGTGGGACAGGGACTACAGATATTGTGAAGAAGTTGAGAAGACAGAATCCAATCAATGCACCTAGGACTGCTACTGATTACAGATTTCATACATCTTTCCAGCAGGGCTATTATCAAACCATTCTTCTCACTAAACCCAAGGTTGTGTCAGAGGCTCAGTGGATAGATTGGGGGCATTGCAAAGGAAGAATAATCCTGTGCTAAATCAGGTTATCAAGGTATGTGAGGAAAAGAAAATCAAGAGTATCATGGGTTACTCACATAACTGGAATAGTGAGATAATTGCCCAATTCTATGGCACACTTTACTTTGGGACTATTCAAGGAGATAGGGTGATGCACTGGAGAACTGAGGATGTTGATTATCAAATCACTTATACTCAGTTTGTAGAGTTTCTTGGTTTTAGGAGGAAGGATGCCAAGCGTGGAAAGATCCACTTTGAGACCATGTTGGCACCGGAGGCTACTAAATTCATGTATCCAAGAGAGGAGCAGCACAACTTTGGCAGGGTAAAGGGCTTGTACACCTACTACTCCATCCTAAACAGAATGTTTAGGAAGACCATTTGCCCCAAGGATGGAAACCCAGCGGAGATATCACTTTTTGCCAAAAATCTCCTTGCCAAAATGAGGCCCGGCAGTCCAGGATTTTGTGTTGCTGATTTTATTTGGGAGGAGATGAGGGCTGTGTCTGAGAGCACTTTGAAGTGCTGTGGGTATGCTCCTTATATTATGAGAATGATTGAAAAAGTGGCGGGTAGGACTTGGCCCATGGATGGTGTGCACTTATCCCTCACGGTCAAGGTTCCCAAGTATCCAATTCTTATGCCAGCAGAAGGAGAAGAAGAAGAGGAAGAAATTCAAGTTGAAGAGGATGAGGAGAGGCAGCAGGAGCAGCATTTTCAGCAGGGCGCTGCTGGCCTGGGGCCAACCGGTCTGACCGGTTCCCCAGACCGGTCTGACCGGTTTGGGCCTGGGCAGCGGCAGCAGGGCAGTTCTTCTCGGTCCAGTGGGAAACCTTCTTCGCCTATCAAGAAATTCCTTAGCTTTCTCACTGGAATATGCAAGAGTCACAGGGACATCAGGGTTGAGCAGCAGAGGGCAAGGAGGGCAAGCAAGAAAGATAGAGATTCTATCAAATTGATGCACAATGCCATGAACTTGGACCCACCAAGATCTCCACCCTCTCCAGAGCCTGTTGAGGAAGAAATTCCATCTGTAGAAGAGATGGTGAGTCAGTACAGCTCAGGGGCTTGCTATGATGAGTTCGCACATATCTTAGATCCCGCTTATGGAGCCCCTTCATCTTCAGTTCCACCACCTCCACCACCTCAGTATGGTGCTCCTGTTCAGGGTGATTATGGCATTCACTATGCAGCACCATCAGATCCTCCACCGGCTGAGAATGAGCAATTTGAGAGGTTTGTCCCGGATTTCTTCGCCGATCCCACTCTTCCCTCCGGCTGGGCTCCTTGGCCTTGACAGCAGCAGCAGCAACAAGATTCTTCCCCAACATTGCTTTTTGGATGATCGATGACAAAGGGGGAGAAGAAGACGGATTAGAAGCTTACATAGGTGTGCTGTCCAGATGGAACCAGTCTGACCGGTTCTGAGAACCGGTCTGACCGATTTCTGTTGTTTTTATCTATGTTGGAGAGATGGACTTGTATTAAATGTCGAACTTTATCTATTTGTGGGCTTGAGAACTTGTAATGTGTGCTACTATGTGTGATGTACCCTTTAATGCTTGTTAAGTAACTTTGTGTTAGTTTGATGAGCTTGTTTTGATGTGATGGCTGTTTTGTATATGTACTGACTGTGGGAACCGGTCTGATCGGTTCTTGAACCGGTCTGACCGGTTCTTGAACCGGTCTGACCGGTCTGACCCCAGCCAGCACATATACCCTTTGTTTATTTGTGTGAAAATCCTGTCATACGCATCACGTTGTTTTTGTTATATGTTACACACACTTGTTGCACCCCACGGATTCTGAGATATAGGGGGAGCTCTCATGGTTTCATCTTTTTATATGTGCTTTTGGCATGTGAGGCCAAAATTTTGGAAATTTCAATTCCAAGCACATATTTAGGGGGAGCTCATCATATATCTGAGAATTCAAAATGTTTTAATTGCTATATTTGTAAGCTTTAATTGGGTTGTCATCAATCACCAAAAAGGGGGAGATTGAAAGTGCATCTAGGCCCCCATGTGGGTTTTGGTGAATTTGATGACAAATCGATTAAAGATCTAACTTGTTTGCTTGAGATGATGAGCAGGGGATTATTCTTTTGATTCATTGTATTAATGTGCTCATCAAAACATATGGTTATTCATTGATGCAAGCAAGCAAGTGTGTGAAGAAATTATACTCATTGCAAAAGTTGAAGTGAAGTGAACCCGGCTCAGCCGACCCTAACCTGGCTCACCCAGGTTGGGTTCACTGTCTCTAGATAAATATTATCCGGCTCAGCCAGGTGGCACCCAGGTCAGCCAGGTGGCACCCAGGTCAACCAGGTGGAATTAAATTCAGAACAGAAAGGCTAACCCGGCTCAGCCAGGACCAACCCAGGTGACCCAGGTGTCAAGACAAAACAAGCAATGATGAAGCAATGACTTGGGGATATGCTATTGAGTCTCCAAGAATATGAAGAAGACTTATTTGACAAAGGAAAAGGACATTGCAAGGCTTCATGTATTTATACCAAAGGGACATATGCTTATGTTACATATATTGGTCTCATTATTGGAAGCTTGCAATGGTTTGGATATTCTTTGTCAATCAAGAACAAGCATTTGAAGAATCTTTCAAGTGGAATTCATTCAATGGCAAAGCAAAGCTAACTTGATGATGCAAGGGTAAGTGGTGAAGAAACAAATCGAGATGACTAGAGCGAGGGACTAAGCAAGCTTTGGCTAAGTGACGACTTATGACCGTGTGCGAATGCTAAGGTGAAGTATCTAGTATCCGGGGGGTTTCGAAGTATCATATCCAAGTGTTGTCAAGAGAAGCAATGCAATGCATATATGTTATGGTTGATGAAGAAAGTGGCTTATGGATTAAAGTGAACTCAAACATAAGTTGTGGAAAATCCTAAGTCACTAGCTCAAGGTTGATCTGCTCAAGATGAAGAACAATGTTGAAAGCCCTCAAGTAAAGAATATTCAAGTATTGGCTTGATTATCAAAATGGAAGCTCAAGTGGTTGAAATATGTTTATTTATATGTCTTGAGTTTAGGTATGCCGTACTATTAAGAGGGATGCAACATTGGTTGATAGACATTCACTGAAAGTGCTCAAAGTCAAACCCATGAGAGTCTAACCATTAGAATTCTAACTTAGGGGGGTTTTCAGGCAAGAACCGGTCTGACCGGTTTATGGCCTATGAGCGTCTAACGGCTAGTTTAGTTTGAAAACCGGTCTGACCGGTTTGGCAAACCGGTCTGACCGGTTTTGTCTGACAGAATAACGGCTAGTTTTGAAAGGGTTGGGTATTTATACCCAAGAGCTCCTCTTTGAGGGGCTGCTGGTTCTGTGCGTCCCTTATACCTTCTTGAGGCCAGCTGAGCTCTCCCCAACCTCTCTTTGTGAGATTTGAGCAATCCTTGTGAGATTCTTGAGTTGGGTTGAGAGAGAATATTGTGTGTGAGCTAATTGTGAGCAATATGATCTTGAGCACTCTTGGTGGCGTCCATCAACTTGTGAAGCATTTGTTACTCTTGGAGCTTTGCTCCTAGACGGCTAGGCGTCGCCGTTGAGCACACATTCCTGTTGACGCGGAAAATCGGCGGACGTATTCCCCGCGTGCAGCACAAGAAGACCAGGGAGATCAGCTTCGCTCCAGTGCCAGTCTACACTCCAGTTCAGGTTCGCGGCGTGCCAGTCAATTTGACCTGTAATTGACAAGGGAATAAAACAGTTAAATTGCTCTATGATTGTGCCGGCTCTATTTCAGACGATGGAGTAACGTCGAATTTTAGCCAAGACCCAATCAGACACGCATCGGCCGATACCGATCGGACCTCAGAATCGGACCTCAGTGATGACGTCAATCGGACCGAGTGATCGGACCTCAATCAGACACCAAATCGGACTTCAGGATCGGACCAATCAGGATCGGACCTTGATTGATATAACAGACCAGCCTTTAAATAATGAAATAAAGCATAAAACAAGGCCAATATGTAAAATAATGGATCAGCTATGTCTTGAAACAAGATATTAAATAATCAAAGTGTAAGCCGATACATTGTCCACCTTGTCTATTACTAGTTTGACTCGTCTTATCGGACCATCTAACCAACCGATCGGACTATAGCCTTTTCAGAGAAATCTAGCTCCGACGTAGGGAATCTAGATTTCTCCAACTATGATCAGATCAGATAGCTAGATAACCAGATTCGATTCATCAACCTGTCAATTAAACAAGATGCTCGCACAGGTGTTGATCAGATTAAGCAAAATAAGCATGCAAAACATTAACAGATACGTTCTGATTCTAAGATATGCTACTGAACAATTAAGCAAGATCCAGCTCCGACGTAGGGAATCTACACCACACTTAACATTCAAATAGCAATAAGGCATAATCTAAGCTTCCCTTGACTAATCAAGATGAACCTAACTCCGACGTAGGGAATCTAGACCAAACATGACAGTCAAAGATTAATCTAAGCGTATTACAAAGATCCAGCTCCGACGTAGGGAATCTACACCAATGCAATACTCAAAGAACAACCAGATTAAGCCACAAAGCAGGATCGGACATAGAACGATACTGTAAGATAAATATTGCTTAAATCGGACCAAGACCTATGCTCAAAGCCGTTGAAGAAGTAGAATTGATTCACATGGCGTAGATCTAAACCAATCTAGCAACTCCAACAAACCGCAAAGACTACCTTTAGTAACCAAGATTACTCTAGCTCCGACGTAGGGAATCTAGATTAATCTTGATACCTAGCTCCGACGTAGGGAATCTAGGCTTAAAGTATAGTCCGATAAACGATAATCTGTTGAATAATCAATATTGATCTAGCTCCGACGTAGGGAATCTATATCAATCTTGATTATCCAGAGATAAATCGGTTGAACAATATAAACGAGAAAGGGCGATGCGCCTCAATTCAAAGCCTATATTAGTTCGATAAATTGACTAACTTACTGGTAAGCCGGAGATCAGCACTGATGCAGCCCGTCCACCAATGAGCTTCGTCGGTAACTACTGCTAGGGTTTTGGCGTGAAGCCGGGTTGTATTGATTGTGAGAATAGTTTTCTTTACAATGGACGAGGGTTCATATTTATAC
This sequence comes from Alloteropsis semialata, assembly GCA_004135705.1. Lineage (NCBI taxonomy): Eukaryota > Viridiplantae > Streptophyta > Magnoliopsida > Poales > Poaceae > Alloteropsis > Alloteropsis semialata. Next base: position 43,729,952 of record CM014271.1, read on the forward strand.
CCTGGTCATGGAGAGTCCTGATCGGACCAGACTAACTAAATAAGGTAAACTAAATTAAAGACAAAACGGGACTCTCATAAGCCTTCTGGAAAGGAAATAGTCCCTGAATCTTGATACGCCTCCTCCTTAACCGACGCGTCTTCCTTCTTGTACTCGTCATCGGATCGGACTCCTGCTTCATCGGACCCCTCTTCAGCATCGGCTTCCTTCTCTGTCACCTTCAGCTTTGACCAGTCAACGGGTCCACTGCGCAGCTTCATCCTCACCACGTCATCATCTGACTCAACATGTCAGGTGCGAAAATCTGGTGTCAACACATGCCCCCCAATTTTGGAATAAAATATCATTTTGTTCCAAAATTCATATCTGCCATCATAACTCCTCCACCGATTTTCGTGCCGAAACTTTCCATCTCTGTACTGTGTGGCTCCTCAATCTTCGGACCATGACCGTTTTCACCTTATAAAATTACTGCCGGCGGCGACACTGTACACTTCTCCTTCTTCGCCAAGAACCCGTACTGCTCATCTTCTTCCTCCTCTCTCCCGAGTGGCCATTCACATTCACTTGAACTTACACTAAAACTGTTTCAAATGGCGCAATCATCCTCCATGGGCGCCCTCCATTCCTCTATGTTCGCTTCCACCTCCGCATCTGCTCCAGCGGGTTCTTCATCTGCCATGCCTCCTACCATGGCTGGGGTTACGAGCTCAACAATGGCGGCGGTCATGTCCTCGACAATGGCGGCAGCAACAAGCTCTCCAGCTCCTTCTTCATCAACTTTGCCTCAAGTTCTTCCTCGGCAAGCAGATCCATCAGGAGAAACGCGTTGTCCAATCCCGGAGGTATTTCACTAAATCTGAATCCATTTTAAGTTCCGCATTAGATTCGGCTTCTCCAAACTCGTTTTCATTTCGCATCTTCTTTTTAGGCCGCTCGCATTCAAACCCTAATCCCCGTAGGCAACTATCAAGGGGCCTACCTTCTTGGTCCAATGGGAGATCCGGACCCCACTGAATTCATTAATCTGGAAACCCACCGGATCCCATTCAAGACCTCGGGTTTTGATTTGGATGATTGGAAGAATGCTTTTCGATCTTGGCCGACAGTTCTACCCGGATAGAAGAATTGGTACTTGAGAATGTCGGCCTCCAAGTCTGCAATCTGGGATAGAGTAGATATCGCCCAGTGTATTGGCCTTAGCATCGGACACATTGCTAAGAATGAGAACCTCTTGATTGCTGCATCACACTTTTGGTCCGATGCATTGAATACCTTCCTCTTTGGACATGGTCCGATGACCCCAACATTACTTGATGTAGTCATGCTTCTTGGTCTCAATGTCACTGGCGACAAACGTCCCTCCCGGCTCAATATCAAGCCCAAACACCATTTTAAGACCAAGAACTGTGGCGGCTGGACAGGATATATGGAGAAAAATCATCGGACCAGACCTGTGACTGACCGTGAGCACGTGGCCTTTCTGAACATGTGGTTGGACAGATTCTTCTTCTGTGGTACCACCCTCGGTCCAACGGCCAACTTCCAACACCTGGCCGAATTGCTGGTAAGTGACCATGTCATCAGCCTTGGTCAACTTCTCCTGGGAGCAGTATACAATCTACTTCATCAAGTCGCCAAGCGCCTGAGGACTGGATCACCCATCACCAACCTTGGCGGGCCGTGGTGGTTCATTCAGATGTGGTTAGTGTTACATCTGAGCAAGATCGTCAAAGTAGATCTCCGAAAGATGAGATTCCCAGATAACAAGCCTGAATCGGAAGAGATCACCTGGCGCCGATGCACCTCGCTTGGTGAAGCTGCCATGGGTTTCCCGGCTGAGAAATTATCAGGCAAGGAATCCTCCAAGTATTTTGCACTTCTCTACAGAGGCGTTGCTGATGACAATATGCTCTGGTTTCTGTATCATCACACCGATGAATACGAGCTGCCCTATAAGTTCAGATTCAAAATGATTGTAGAGGCAGACTCAGAAGCCCTGATAATTTTCCGAACTTGCATCAATGCTCAATTTCTTCCGATCGGCCTCAGTCAGAGCAAGTCAGGACAATCAACCTATGAATACTATCATCCAAACCTGGCTGCTCGTCAATTTGGTATCGGACAGCTTCCACCCTACTTAATCTTGGCCGATCGGATTTTCCCAAGGGGAAAAGTTGATTCAGGTTTGGAATGGGATCGTCTTCTGGGACTTGAGCCTCCTCTTGATAAAACCAATCTGGATACCTTTGCAATCGGCCTTGTAACTCATCGGACTTTCAACACATGGTGGGCCGAATGGCATCGACACCTATTCTGCATCGCCTGCAAAACTTATGTCCAGAAGTTGCTGCCTACTTTCAAGGGCAAACCAGAGGTAATACTTGTGAATTCGTTTCCCTCCTTTACATAACTTTATTTTGCTAACCAATTCTTTACCAGGACGTCGATCGTACCCCTCCAACGATAACTCGATCGGGGAAACAAGTCGTCTATAGCAATGTCTCGCCAGATCCGTGGATCGGCTGTGACTCTCCCACCATCGGCAAGCTTCTATCGGCATATGGCGACAGTAGAAAAAGGAAGAAGCAGATGTCCTCAAAAATTCCAAAACGCCCGAAGACTGCTCTGGCAAGTTCAAGAACTTCATGAATTTGATTTCTCTCTTTATTGAAACTAATCCTCTTTGCAAACTCAGGTCATCGGAGAATCTTCTGCACGCCAGCCGAGTCCGGCCGAGTCTTCAAGCCCATCGGCCGAGGAATTACCAGAATCGGACCCACAAAGATCATCGAGCCCAACTCAGATACAACCAAGTCCGACACAGGCCGGCTCGTCTCATTCGTCCTCATCTGAAAGAACCATAACTGGTTCGCCTCGTCAGCCAAGCCCACAAGCACAATCAAGCCAAGGCCTTCAGGGAGAACAACCAGTAACTTCTCAGATTCAACTCCCTGATCCAGAAGCAACGGTAATTATCAGCCGACTTATTCAATAATTGATATCCAATCTGTTCTTATTTTCTTTCTTTTAGCAAATCATCCAGCATGTCTTGACGGATCTCGAGATTGCCCAAGTAAACATCCAAGGCAGTAATAATCCTCTGATCGGACCCGAGCGAGAACTAGCCTGGAAACAAGTAAGCTTTCTAGCCTGACATGATCATGTCAGCCTTTTTGACATTACATCTAATCATTCCTTTTGCAGGCCCAAGATACCCCTCAAGCCAGCCAGACCCTATCAATCGATTTTGATCGGCTGCAAGCTGAAGAGGAAGAGATCAGCTCTGGGCAAAACTTGCTATCTGACGAAGTGAAGGCAAAATTGCTTGACATATCTGCTCTTCTTCACCAAGACATTATTGATCTTGTCCAGGATGCAAAGCCGATTCGTAAGGTCATCAAAACTCTAAGAGGCCAACTTCCGTCAGACCTGGAGGAAGCACTGATTCCGGCGGCATACATAGAAGGCCATTCCTTTCCAGTGTTGCAGGCCAATCGCCGAATCACCAATCGGACCTCCCAGCAGGATCTAATCAAGGCAAGGGATGAAGAACGTGCCCAGGCTGACAAGTCAACAAAATTGATTGAAGAATTATCGGCTTGTCCTGCCTCTATCCAGTCAGAGCTTGACAATCTTCAAGCCAGAAAACAACAATTAGAGCAGGAACTCGCACAAGTTCTATCAAGTATCCAGGCTAAGACAAAAGAGCTTGATGACATCCCGGCTTTGAAGGCAAAGGCTGAAGAGGATTACAAGATCCATATTAAGGCGGCCAAAGAAATCCACAAGACAATCAAGCCTGTAGAAGGGAATGCTGAAGCTGACGCCAAGATCATTGCTGATGTTGACAAAATTCGTCAGACTGCTCTTGAGTTGATAGTCAAATATCTGCAGCCTTGAACACTGAAACCTGCCCGTCTTACTGAATGATCTGATACATTGATAGCCTGCTCCGCCATCGAGCGGCTTAATGATATAATACACTTTTCTTTTGCTGTATATAATCCTTAAGGCGATGCATATCACATCGGCTCTTATTTTTGTTCTTGAGACGATTTTCCATCGGCTTTTAAGCCTGACGCATAGCATCGGCTTTACAAATTTACCCAAATATTGAAGCAATTTCATTGAACAAACAAACTCGAAACTTGCCTCCCAAGGCGAAACAATAATTAGGCCGATCTATCAAATACATATTTGAAAGAACTCATTAACCATATCGGCCTTTAAAATCTCCTACATAATCATCCATTCAAAACAATGTTTCAGAGCCGACTGCTTGGATCGGCTTTAGTCCTTGATCGGACACCTTGAGGAAGTCACCATCCCATGCTTTCCCTGACAGGCACTCAACTCCTTCAAATTCCCAAATTGTTGACTCGGCTGTAGCAATGCTAACCGAATCATCAGCTGGGACGATCTCAACTTTGTTGCCCTGCCATTGGATCAAGCATTGGTGCATAGTGGATGGGATGCAACAGTTGGCATGAATCCAATCTCGCCCGAGGAGCATGCTGTAGGAACCTTGGCCATCAATCACAAAGAAGGTAGTCGGCAATGTCTTGCTGCCGATGGTCAATTCCACATGAATTGCCCCCCGAGGCTCTGAAACATTCCACCAAAGTCCTTAAGCGTCATATTGGTCTTAATCAGATCATCAATCCCTTTCCCCAGCTTGCGGAATGTAGAATAGGGCATGAGATTGACAGCAGCTCCTCCATCAACCAGCATCTTGGTCATCGGCTTTCCATCAACGTATCCCTTGATGTATAGAGGCTTCAGGTGCCGATACCCATTGGCATTTGGCTTCTCAAAGACCGCCTTCTCTGAATCAAGAACCAAGCATGCAGCGGCTTCTTCTAGTTCATAATCGACCTCATGGTCGTCTTGTTCATCAGGAGCAGCGAAATCGGACGGCAACATCAAAACCATATTTNATCCAAACCTGGCTGCTCGTCAATTTGGTATCGGACAGCTTCCACCCTACTTAATCTTGGCCGATCGGATTTTCCCAAGGGGAAAAGTTGATTCAGGTTTGGAATGGGATCGTCTTCTGGGACTTGAGCCTCCTCTTGATAAAACCAATCTGGATACCTTTGCAATCGGCCTTGTAACTCATCGGACTTTCAACACATGGTGGGCCGAATGGCATCGACACCTATTCTGCATCGCCTGCAAAACTTATGTCCAGAAGTTGCTGCCTACTTTCAAGGGCAAACCAGAGGTAATACTTGTGAATTCGTTTCCCTCCTTTACATAACTTTATTTTGCTAACCAATTCTTTACCAGGACGTCGATCGTACCCCTCCAACGATAACTCGATCGGGGAAACAAGTCGTCTATAGCAATGTCTCGCCAGATCCGTGGATCGGCTGTGACTCTCCCACCATCGGCAAGCTTCTATCGGCATATGGCGACAGTAGAAAAAGGAAGAAGCAGATGTCCTCAAAAATTCCAAAACGCCCGAAGACTGCTCTGGCAAGTTCAAGAACTTCATGAATTTGATTTCTCTCTTTATTGAAACTAATCCTCTTTGCAAACTCAGGTCATCGGAGAATCTTCTGCACGCCAGCCGAGTCCGGCCGAGTCTTCAAGCCCATCGGCCGAGGAATTACCAGAATCGGACCCACAAAGATCATCGAGCCCAACTCAGATACAACCAAGTCCGACACAGGCCGGCTCGTCTCATTCGTCCTCATCTGAAAGAACCATAACTGGTTCGCCTCGTCAGCCAAGCCCACAAGCACAATCAAGCCAAGGCCTTCAGGGAGAACAACCAGTAACTTCTCAGATTCAACTCCCTGATCCAGAAGCAACGGTAATTATCAGCCGACTTATTCAATAATTGATATCCAATCTGTTCTTATTTTCTTTCTTTTAGCAAATCATCCAGCATGTCTTGACGGATCTCGAGATTGCCCAAGTAAACATCCAAGGCAGTAATAATCCTCTGATCGGACCCGAGCGAGAACTAGCCTGGAAACAAGTAAGCTTTCTAGCCTGACATGATCATGTCAGCCTTTTTGACATTACATCTAATCATTCCTTTTGCAGGCCCAAGATACCCCTCAAGCCAGCCAGACCCTATCAATCGATTTTGATCGGCTGCAAGCTGAAGAGGAAGAGATCAGCTCTGGGCAAAACTTGCTATCTGACGAAGTGAAGGCAAAATTGCTTGACATATCTGCTCTTCTTCACCAAGACATTATTGATCTTGTCCAGGATGCAAAGCCGATTCGTAAGGTCATCAAAACTCTAAGAGGCCAACTTCCGTCAGACCTGGAGGAAGCACTGATTCCGGCGGCATACATAGAAGGCCATTCCTTTCCAGTGTTGCAGGCCAATCGCCGAATCACCAATCGGACCTCCCAGCAGGATCTAATCAAGGCAAGGGATGAAGAACGTGCCCAGGCTGACAAGTCAACAAAATTGATTGAAGAATTATCGGCTTGTCCTGCCTCTATCCAGTCAGAGCTTGACAATCTTCAAGCCAGAAAACAACAATTAGAGCAGGAACTCGCACAAGTTCTATCAAGTATCCAGGCTAAGACAAAAGAGCTTGATGACATCCCGGCTTTGAAGGCAAAGGCTGAAGAGGATTACAAGATCCATATTAAGGCGGCCAAAGAAATCCACAAGACAATCAAGCCTGTAGAAGGGAATGCTGAAGCTGACGCCAAGATCATTGCTGATGTTGACAAAATTCGTCAGACCGCTCTTGAGTTGATAGTCAAATATCTGCAGCCTTGAACACTGAAACCTGCCCGTCTTACTGAATGATCTGATACATTGATAGCCTGCTCCGCCATCGAGCGGCTTAATGATATAATACACTTTTCTTTTGCTGTATATAATCCTTAAGGCGATGCATGTCACATCGGCTCTTATTTTTGTTCTTGAGACGATTTTCCATCGGCTTTTAAGCCTGACGCATAGCATCGGCTTTACAAATTTACCCAAATATTGAAGCAATTTCATTGAACAAACAAACTCGAAACTTGCCTCCCAAGGCGAAACAATAATTAGGCCGATCTATCAAATACATATTTGAAAGAACTCATTAACCATATCGGCCTTTAAAATCTCCTACATAATCATCCATTCAAAACAATGTTTCAGAGCCGACTGCTTGGATCGGCTTTAGTCCTTGATCGGACACCTTGAGGAAGTCACCATCCCATGCTTTCCCTGACAGGCACTCAACTCCTTCAAATTCCCAAATTGTTGACTCGGCTGTAGCAATGCTAACCGAATCATCAGCTGGGACGATCTCAACTTTGTTGCCCTGCCATTGGATCAAGCATTGGTGCATAGTGGATGGGATGCAACAGTTGGCATGAATCCAATCTCGCCCGAGGAGCATACTGTAGGAACCTTGGCCATCAATCACAAAGAAGGTAGTCGGCAATGTCTTGCTGCCGATGGTCAATTCGACATGAATTGCCCCCCGAGGCTCTGAAACATTCCCACCAAAGTCCTTAAGCGTCATATTGGTCTTAATCAGATCATCAATCCCTTTCCCCAGCTTGCGGAATGTAGAATAGGGCATGAGATTGACAGCAGCTCCTCCATCAACCAGCATCTTGGTCATCGGCTTTCCATCAACGTATCCCTTGATGTATAGAGGCTTCAGGTGCCGATACCCATTGGCATTTGGCTTCTCAAAGACCGCCTTCTCTGAATCAAGAACCAAGCATGCAGCGGCTTCTTCTAGTTCATAATCGACCTCATGGTCGTCTTGTTCATCAGGAGCAGCGAAATCGGACGGCAACATCAAAACCATATTTATTGCGGCCGATGTGCTTGCTTCATCATCATTGGCCATCTTGACGCGCCACTTCTTTTCTTTAGCCAGTTCCTGCTCCTGAATCTGCTCATTATAGCGCAAGCGTTGCACACGTCTCTTCTTGGACTTAGAAATTCCTGACGGGCACCATTGTCCAGGCCTCATCGGAGGTTCTTCAGTCCGATTCTGAACTGGAGCCTTCTCTTCTATTTTTTCAGGGCCATGAGCATCAGCCCGGCCTTCATTATTTTTGTGGCCATGAGTGTTAACCCGGCCTTCATCTCTTTGATGATGATCATCAATCCTGACGTCGATCCGTTCATGAACTGATCGTCGACCCCTCTTGGAAGCTCTATACTCTTCATACTGGAAGCTGCATTCAGGACAATCTGCTTTCGATGGCAGTCTAAGCTTCTCGTTCTAGCAGTACACGAAGAAAGGACACCCCCAATGATCATCATCTTGATCGTACCGATTATAAGCTTGACGTCCATCTGCATACCAATCGGACCTATAACCGTAGTGATGGCGATCATCGACTCTATCATCAAACCAGCGCCGGCCATCGGACCTGTCATTATACCGGCGTCGATCATCGGACCACTCATCATATCGGCGTCGGCCATCGGACCTGTAATCACGTCGGCGCCGATCATCAAACTCTTCATCAAGACGCCTTGCTTGATATTCACGCCTCTGACGTCGCTGTTCTTCGCGTTCTCTCCACGCTCGGACTGCTGCCTGCTGCCTCTTGTATTTGTTGATCAGCATTTGGGAAGTCACACGCGGCCGATATCCACCAGGAGCATTGGATTCACGCCCAAACGCCTGATGATTCCTGCGTAGTTCTTCAACAGTAACTTGAACAGCAGGATCAACGGCACCAGAACTCTTGGCGTGGTCTGATGTAAGCACCTTGACCTTCCCCTTCTCATTAACATCAACCATATTAACAGAAAAAGAGAAATCAGCAAAGTTATTGGGAAAGGGATGACCATCGATCTTCATGGCTTTCTTGCTGTCTTCAAATTTGATTTTACCAGACTCAATAGCCAATTGGATCTCCCTTCTGAACACTTTGCATTCATTGGTCTCGTGAGATGTCGAGTTGTGCCATTTGCAATATTTACGTTTCTTCAACTCATCGGCCGATGGAATTGAATGATTTGGAGAAAGCTGGATAAGCTTCTCACTGAGCAGCAAATCAAAAATCTTATCGGCCTTTGTTATGTCAAAACCAAACTTCTCAGGATTCTGTTTGATCCATGGGAGCGACACTGGCTTCTTGGATTTAGTCCATTCAGCTATGTTAACATCAGCCTTCTTCTTCAGTATCAGAGAGATAAGATACTTGTTTAGAAAACTTCATGCGCTTCATCTCCTGATATCGGACCTCATGAGCTGACACTTTCTGAACCAATTGCCCCAATGTCTCAAACTCCTGAGCAGAAAACTTTTCCTTAATCGGCGCGAGCAAACCTTGGAATGCAAGCTCGGCCAATTGCATGTCAGATAGCTTTAAGCTATAGCATCGATTCCTAGTGTCACGGAACCGTTGAATGTACTCCTTGACGGTCTCATCATTCCTCTGCTTGATAGCAATCAAATCAGAGATCTTCATCTCATTGAGACCAGAAAAGAAGTATTTATGGAACTGCTTTTCCATATCGGACCACCCTGTGACTGATCCTGCTGGCAACGACGTAAACCAGGTAAACGCTGGCCCTGATAATGACAGAGGGAAAAATCTGAGCCTAAGTCCCTCTTCAGAAGCAGCCTCACCACACTGAGCCAAGAATCGGCTCACATGCTCGATGGTGGTCATATCATCTTGCCCGGAGAATTTGGAAAAGTCCGGCACTCTGTAACGTGGAGGAAGTGGCACTGCATCAAAGTAAGATGGGTACGGGTGCCGATACAACCTCGCTTCATCTTTAGGCTTCAAGCCGAATTGATTCTGGATCACCTCGGCTATTTTTTGTGACCAATCGGACTGTTGATTTCCATGTGGCGTCCCATCAGCTATGTCCATCATATAGTTATTGTAATCTCCGACCATACGCTGATGTGAAGGAACCTCTGTACGTAGCCTTGCTGCAGCAGGCTGTTTCTCTTGCTCGCTCAGAGTCCTGGCATACTTTTCACCATGTGGGCCGACAATAGTTCCATCGGCCATCAACAGGAAACCGTTGGCCAGTTCAACAGGAGGTGGTGGAGCAACTGGCATCTGTGGAGCAACGGTCATTGTATTATCTGCAGTCTCTTTGCCTCTTCCTGATCCTGATGCTCCTGCAGAATCTGCTATAAACACTGGACCCTTCAAGCAAATAGCATCGTCCACCGCCTTCTTGATGAGATTGTCCAAAGAATTCACCAAGGTGCCTGATTGGTTGATCAATGCATGATGAACAGCCTGGTGAATCATCTCTGTCATGTTGACTTGGTGCTCCCGGGCTTCAGTTGTTTTCTTGATCAACTCTGGATCTGGGAGAGGACCTTTGAGTATAGGACCGGAGCGATTACGCCCGAATTGGCCAAGGCACAGCTTCTCAAACGCATCAATCTGGGCCTGAACTGCATCCAACTGAGCTTTGGATAGATCGGCCTTTGTAACGGGCATGGTCACCTCAGGCGTCTTGTTTCTGTCGTTCTTCGCCTTCTCAGCAGCTTCTTTCTCAGCAGCAAGTCTTGCTGCAGTTTCTTGTTCAGCATCAGACGACGACATCTTGGATTTTGTTTCTCGTGTCCCACCAGGCGTGCCAAAAATGTGTTGACGCGGAAAATCGGCGGACGTATTCCCCGCGTGCAGCACAAGAAGACCAGGGAGATCAGCTTCGCTCCAGTGCCAGTCTACACTCCAGTTCAGGTTCGCGGCGTGCCAGTCAATTTGACCTGTAATTGACAAGGGAATAAAACAGTTAAATTGCTCTATGATTGTGCCGGCTCTATTTCAGACGATGGAGTAACGTCGAATTTTAGCCAAGACCCAATCAGACACGCATCGGCCGATACCGATCGGACCTCAGAATCGGACCTCAGTGATGACGTCAATCGGACCGAGTGATCGGACCTCAATCAGACACCAAATCGGACTTCAGGATCGGACCAATCAGGATCGGACCTTGATTGATATAACAGACCAGCCTTTAAATAATGAAATAAAGCATAAAACAAGGCCAATATGTAAAATAATGGATCAGCTATGTCTTGAAACAAGATATTAAATAATCAAAGTGTAAGCCGATACATTGTCCACCTTGTCTAATTACCAGTTTGACTCGTCTTATCGGACCATCTAACCAACCGATCGGACTATAGCCTTTTCAGAGAAATCTAGCTCCGACGTAGGGAATCTAGATTTCTCTAACTATGATCAGATCAGATAGCTAGATAACCAGACTCGATTCATCAACCTGTCAATTAGACAAGATGCTCGCACAGGTGTTGATCAGATTAAGCAAAATAAGCAGGCAAAACATTAACAGATACGTTCTGATTCTAAGATATGCTACTGAATAATTAAGCAAGATCCAGCTCCGACGTAGGGAATCTACACCACACTTAACATTCAAATAGCAATAAGGCATAATCTAAGCTTCCCTTGACTAATCAAGATGAACCTAGCTCCGACGTAGGGAATCTAGACCAAACATGACAGTCAAAGATTAATCTAAGCGTATTACAAAGATCCAGCTCCGACGTAGGGAATCTACACCAGTGCAATACTCAAAGAACAACCAGATTAAGCCACAAAGCAGGATCGGACATAGAACGATGCTGTAAGATAAATATTGCTTAAATCGGACCAAGACCTATGCTCAAAGCCGTTGAAGAAGTAGAATTGATTCACATGGCGTAGATCTAAACCAATCTAGCAACTCCAACAAACCGCAAAGACTATACTTTAGTAACCAAGATTACTCTAGCTCCGACGTAGGGAATCTAGAAATCTTGATACCTAGCTCCGACGTAGGGAATCTAGGCTTAAAGTGTAGTCCGATAAATGATAATCTGTTGAATAATCAATATTGATCTAGCTCCGACGTAGGGAATCTATATCAATCTTGATTATCCAGAGATAAATCGGTTGAACAATATAAACGAGAAAGGGCGATGCGCCTCAATTCAAAGCCTATATTAGTTCGATAAATTGACTAACTTACTGGTAAGCCGGAGATCAGAACTGATGCAGCCCGTCCACCAATGAGCTTCGTCGGTAACTACTACTAGGGTTTTGGCGTGAAGCCGGGTTGTATTGAATGTGAGGGTTCTTCTTTACAATGGACGAGGGTTCATATTTATACCCTGGTCATGGAGAGTCCTGATCGGACCAGACTAACTAAATAAGGTAAACTAAATTAAAGACAAAACGGGACTCTCATAAGCCTTCTGGAAAGGAAATAGTCCCTGAATCTTGATACGCCTCCTCCTTAACCGACGCGTCTTCCTTCTTGTACTCGTCATCGGATCGGACTCCTGCTTCATCGGACCCCTCTTCAGCATCGGCTTCCTTCTCTGTCACCTTCAGCTTTGACCAGTCAACGGGTCCACTGCGCAGCTTCATCCTCACCACGTCATCATCTGACTCAACATGTCAGGTGCGAAAATCTGGTGTCAACAATTCCTTGTGTGGTTGTGCCACGGAAGTTTGTATCATCCATCCTCCTAGTGAGGAAATCAGTAAGTATACTCAATCCCCTTGGTGGTCGATTGGGTGAGGAAAGGGTTAGGTGTGACAACCCGGCTCTTCGTGAGCACCTCAACGGAGACTAGGATTCACCTTGCCTTGGTGGCTGCTTAGTGCATGTGGTGAATCTGAACTTCGGTAAACAAATCCTTGTGTTTGTCTCCATTTACTTACATTTGTCAATTCTAGCATTTACTCGTAATTCCGCATATCTCTACTTTGGTATACTTGTGCTGTGTGCAGGAGCTTCATAAATATACTTGGAAACACCTGGTGAAGCTTGTAGTCCAAAGTGGTTTGTGCTAGAATTGTTAGGGGGCTGTTCTTCATATTTGTTCCCTGTCTGTGAGAGGAAACCGGTCTGACTGGTTTTAGGAACCGGTCTGACCGGTTCCAGTGCTGACAGCTGGGTTTTAGTTTTTGTAATTTGCAGAAAATTGCAGAAACGCCTATTCACCCCCCTCTAGGCGACATCAAGGTCCTTTCAACACCGTTGGGCAATGTCGCGCTACCCTATCGCACTTCCTTTTACGCGGATGATGTCATTCTTTTTGTGTCATCGGTCGCTTCTGATTTTCTTGTAGTCAAAGAGATCTTGCGGGTCTTCGAGGAGGCCTCTGGTTGCGTACCAACTTTGCTGGTCTTGTTGTGTCGTCGGTCGCTTCTGATTTTCCCGATCGTTGTACGGCAGATGAGCTTAAGGCTATTCGAGCCCTGCTGCCCTACGAGATTGGGATCTTCCCTTGCCGCTACCTTGGCTTGCCGCTCTCCATTACGAGGCTCTCTAAGGCTGACTTGCAGCCTCTGGTCGACAAGGTCATGGATCGGTTGCCTGCGTGGTGGGGTAAACTGCTTAATCGAAGTGATCGCATGATTTTAGCCAAGATCACCCTGACCTCGACTACCATCTACATGTCCATTGCTATGAACTTGTTGCAGTGGATGATTGACTCCATCGACCGTATTCGGAACGCCTTCTTTTGGAGAGGTATGGAGGTGGTGTCGGAGGGTCATTGCGTGGTCGCTTGGGTTCGAGTGTGCAGGACTTTGGAGATGGGCGGCCTAGGCTTCTTAAATCTAAATGTTCTAGGTTGGTCGCTTCGTTTGAGATGGAATTGGCTCCAGAGAACAGACCCAACATGATCTTGGGCAGCTATCCCCCTCAAGATTGACCCTCGTGCTCTTGCCCTGTTCGAGTCCTCCATTACTGTTGAGGTGGGTAATGGACTACTTGCTCGGTTCTGAATTGATAAGTGCCTGGGGTGCCTCAGGTGCTGCCATCGCACCTAATCTGGTCTTGGTAGTCTCACCGAGGGCTATTAAAAATAGAACGGTCGCGCAAGCCTTGGTCACAAAAAGATGGGTTAAGGACATTACCGGGGCGCTCTCTCTTGCCGCTATCCTATAGTACTTGAACCTCTGGAGAATCATCGTAGGTCACACCCTAGACCCCTCACGGGATGATTGCTTCATCTGGAAGTGGACCCCAGACGGGGTCTTCAACTTGACAAGTGCTTACAAGGCTTTCTTCCTAGCGCAGTCCTCCATCCCGGGCTGCAAGCTCTTGTGGAAGGTTAAGGCGCCTAACAAGTGCAGACTCTTTATCTGGTTGGCATTTCTTGGTCGCCTGTGGACTTCCAACAGGCTTCATCGTCACGGCCTTAGAGTGGACGATGCCTATGCGCTTTGCGCACAAGAGCCGGAAACTATTGACCATCTTCTAGTAGGCTGCGTGCACAACTGTGAAACATGGTTCAAGGTCCTGAGGAGAGTGAACCTATCAAACCTATACCCCTCTAGGGAAATGCCTCTTGCGGATTGGTGGTCGCTCATCCGTAAGAGAGTCCCTAAGGTCGCTCGAAAAGGTTTTGATACTCTAGTCCTTTTGGTCGCTTGGAGCCTTTGGAAGTGTAACACCTCTGGTGTTTGGCCCTGTGATTATCAACTAACTAATTGATGCATTGCACCATTTAGCATGTGTTTGGATGTTGGCATGATCATGATCATTAGTGCATCATCATCTCATGCATAACACATGTGCTATCATTTCATGTACATCTTATGCATGGTTCATGCTAAGATGTGTATGGTGGTTCATTCATATTCCCATGAGCATGCCTATCAAGTTTCATGAACATCTTATGTGCATAGCTAGTGTTCTAGACTTGTTTTGGCTCTCTAGCTCTCTAGTGTTAAGTTCAAGTCATGTCCTTTTACTGTCTTTAGTGCTTAATTAAAATATGTTAAGTTCGTTATTCTGGGATGAAGCCTTTATCGAACTTGTAGAGCGTTCAATGATCTTTTCAATGGTACCAAACTCACTCCTTGAAGTTTCCCCAAACTTTCGCAATCCTATTCCTAAACTAGCTACCTTGACCAGTTTCTGGCAATCCCGAAATTTCCGAAGTGTCGGCTGATTTCGTGAATTTTTGCTGAATTCGATCCTTTTTATCTCCCAATCTGTTGAGTTTTGGAACAAACTTCCTTACTCAAACTCGTAGCCCTATCAGCCCTCTGCAACTTTCGTATTCTTGGGTGGGTCGGGTTATGCAGTATTTTTTGGGAGATTTTGCCACTCAAAGTCAGCATAATCGGTGAACGTCATCATCTCATATTCGCGGTCACCGCTCGGTTCGGCATGAGCGTCGCGATGCCGCGGTTACGACCAGCACAGTTGCGCACCCCACCCTGCCATGCCGTGCCCTGTGTGTCCGTCACCACCTTCCACCCCGCCGTACCCTGCAACCTACTCTCGCACGTCTGCCGACGTCGTCCGCGGCAAGCCACGACCGGGGTTGGAAGCCATCAGCTCGACGTCCTCTCCACTGGCGAGTCCGTGCCTTGACCACTGTCGGCGACTGTTTGTCGCCTGTTCCACCTGCTTCCCCCCCATGCCCGTCCGCAGCAAGGCCACTCCAGCACGCCAGAACGGCTCTGCCATTAAAGACCGACCTTGCCACCGACGGGCGCTCTTCCTCACCCGCGCTTCACTCGTTTCCCGCTCAATTCCTTGCACCCAGGACACCCTCACACACTCCTCCACCCACCAAAACCATCCCCAACCTCTCCCATCCATCTCCTTAGCCGGAATTCCACATCTCGACCGCCATCATCGTCGTAAGTTCCACCGCTTGGCGAGCGTCGTACAGTCCATCTCCCACAAATTAACCTAGCAAGATGAGTTCGCCTCGTTTGGGAACACGCGATGCTTCTCTTGTCTTGTAGTTTGGTCACCAGAGGGGAACAATGGCTAGACGGCGGCGGCACTGGCCGGCGCGTCACGCGCCCGCCCTGTTCGTGAGCTCTTTCACGAGGAAGGGGACAGGGGGAAGGGGGGTGGGAGGGGGGGCGATGCTGGCCAGCTGGACTTTGCGCGCTGCAGGAACCGCGAGAGGAGGCGGCTTGGGCCTAGGCGTGCAGCCCGTGAAGGAAAAAGGGGTGAAAGGAAAAGAATAAGAGAAAGGAATAAGGGGGAGAGAGAGAGGCGGCGCATGGGCCTGGCCCAACTTGGGCCTAGGTCGGCCAGGGAAGAAAGAGAAGAGTTCGAGGGGTAAAAGTGAACTCGTGAAAGTTGTTTGGGCCCGTTCTAAGTGATCCCGAGCCGCAGTTTTTCTCTCTACAGCTGCACCTTGAGAAATCCATAGAAAATCGTAGAAACTCAAAAAATTACGAAATAAATTTTGTTGGTTTGCTGATGAATTTCTCTCGGCAGGAAAAAATACTAGCTTAAGTAAAATATGTGTTTTACTCCTCTGTTTAATTCTGTTATGTAAATGCTTGCACGTATGGTATAGCTAGTTCATGTATGTGTTAGGGTTAATCTTTTTGCAAGAGATGGTTAGTAATGTTAGTAGGTTTGTCTGCAATATTCAAAGATCGGTAAAGTTTCTTGTGTTAAACTAAATATGTGTTTTTGCTCTCTTTTTGCTAGTAGTGTTCATTTTGCTATCACATGCTAGAACTAGATAGTGCTTTTGCATTAAAACTTGATGTTAGTTGCATCACCATATTAATATGGGCTGTTATGAAAATTAGGTAACCAGAAAAGAGAGTAGCAAATTTTATGTATGCATTTAGTAGTAAAACTAGTGCAAATATGAAATAACCTTATAGGTAGATGCCACTATATGTTTTCTTAAAATATGTTGTTTGCATGTTAAATGGCTACTCACCATCACCACCAGTACCTTTGTGAAGTCCTTGATAAAATTTATTTGCTTGTATACAAATATTCATGAGAAAAGTAGATAAATTAATTTATGGTTGTTTGCTACATGCATGAGCATCATATTTATTTTGTCTTTGCATTCATCGCCCTCATGCATGATGCATTTCATGTAGATACCGCAGTTGCTGACGGCTTGTATGAGTTTATGGCTGAACCTGTCGCTGACCCGGTGGAGACCACAGTTGTTGCTGAGCCCGTTCCTGAAGACCCAAACCAAAGTTCGGTAGAGCCCAAGGCTATTGAGCAGGAAGGCAAGCACCGTATCATAACCCCTATTTTCCAAAACTATGCAACGTGATTACTTAAGTATTGTGCATTTACGTGTTGGATATGATTGAAACCCTAGCATACATAATCCTTAGGATCCTATGTCAAGAAACTAGTAAGTGTAGGTTGTTAGCTTGCCATGCTAAATAGGACCGGTAGAAGCCGAGTGATTTCCTGTCACTCACGAGATATAGGTTCTTTACTTTATATTAAAATCATGAGGTTCGTGGGCGGGGTGCGGTTCGATGCTCCTGTGATGTGGAGATTTTCCCCGTCTATGAAGCACAAGGAATTAAGGTCGTCCATTGCTATATTTGGGCAAGTATTGAACGTACTGAGCACATACTGGCATCTGGGTCCCAGGAAACTGATGTACCTGAATCAAACGGTATTTGGGCTTCTTCCCACTACTCTGGGAGTGGACGGATGGCGGGTGTAGTTGCGGCTACATGGTCCGGGACCAGTAGGGCTTTGCAACCGGAACTAGTGGGTTTAGTCTGGATATTCGGGAGATGACGGGAAAAGTGGGCGCGTGAGGCTCCGGGAGCACTCACGTGACATGTGTTCAGGTTTCCCTTGCAAGGTGTACATCGACCATGATCGCGGCACTTCTCCGTTATGAATACCGCTTGTCCGCTGTACTGCACTAAGCAACTGAATGATGAATGATAAATAATGATGGTTCTCCGATTAATTGTTGTAAATAATGATGGTTCTCTGATTAATTGTTGTTCCAACATGTTTGCTATAGAAAAGGTGCTCACATGGATACTTGATAATGACTATGAACTTGATGCTAAAATTTGAAAGTTAGGATCAACTATTAGTTGCTTTTCGGCAAAACAAACCCCACAGCCAAATGCCTTGCATTTTTAGGAGTCGGCGATTGACGGACCAAGATCCATGGGAGTCCTCATGGGCTGTGGGCCCACTAGGAGATTGGGCCGGCAACTCTGACAGATACAAGGAAGAGGCGTACAGCTTAAGGAAATTAGTCAGCTACTAGGAAACAACCCGGCCTACTCTTGTTAGGACTCTATGTTTAGTATCCGAATAGGAGTTTGTATTTCTTGCCTTGTAGACCCTGTCTCTTGAGTACATAAGGTGAGGCAGGGGCTCTTGTAAAATATAACCATCAATATGAAGCGATCCACCATACAGGATGAAGGGTATTACGCTCTCTACTCGAGGCGGCCTGAACCTGTCTAAATCGTCTCGTGTTCACCATCGTGCTTCTGGTTCCGGCGAGGCCCTTACGAACAACTCGACTACTCAGGGACCCCCTATAGTTGGCTAGCCGGTATAAAAAACCGACAGCTGGAGCGCCAGGTAGGGGCTCTCGTCGAGAATCATCAAGCAAAGTCGATGGCACCAGTTATCATCAACTGCGACGGCGACATGGCGTTCAAGAAGGGCGCCACCTTCGTCTTCGGCTCCTGGGTCTGCACGGCGGATGGCGCGGGCAACTTCGAACGCGTCCTCAAGTTGCTAACTCCGGAGCAACTTGCCGACAAGCTCGATGAGATCGCGTCCCCAGGTCTGAATTCAACTCGGGCTCGGGAAACCTCAAGTCCCAGTTCGACTCCAACTCGGACTGAGAAGATTTCAAAGCGGACTAGGCGGTCCGAGTCAGTTTCTAAACCATCGGTCGCGCCGAAATCCAACTATTCAAAAATCCAGAAGAAAAGGAGTCCAGCCACTGCTAAGCGTGAGGCCGACACCCCGAGCCAGTTTCCCTTTGGACTCGCAGGCACCACCTCCGTTTTCCAGGCAGTGTCCTCAAAACAACTCCGATCTCTGGTCGAATTCGATGAGCTCCCTCTAAGTGGGAAACAAGTCGGACTCGTCATTACTTCAACCCTTGAAGGACGATTCATTCATTGGCCAGGACGCAAGCCAAAGCTTGGAGCAATACCGCAAGAAGACCTGGACATGTCTCGCATCAACGCGTGCATTGATCCACTCTCGTTTCAACATGGGCAGCCCCTGGATTCTTCAAGCGGGCGCGGCTCAACTGTCCCAGCAACTTTAAGCACAGGAAGCTTTTCACCAGGGCGCCAAGCCATGGTGATCATTGGCCAAGAAGCAGAAATCTCCAACAACGAACCAACCGTGGAGAACGAAGTTCCGGACGACCGAGAAAGGCGTAGGCAATGCAACGTTGCCCGCGCAGATCGCCGCCACCGAGCCATCCGAAGGCTTAACCCGCAGAACCTCAACGAGCGATTCGTGCAGGTCGTCGGGCAAGATGTCTACACCAACGCCGTAGCCAACATCCTGGCTGTTGCAGCAGAGCTCGACAATATGGCGCAAACTCCAGAAATTCAGAGGATGAAGACAATGCTCGAGACAACGGCCTTCCAGCATGACGCAATCAACCCCGCCAAGACCATCACCAGGTCCAAGGCACCAAGTCGTCAGGCAAGCAGCAGGCCTACCGACGGCGGCAACCACAGCAATCGGTCCCATCACCCAAGAAGAGCCCGCCAAGAACCCAGCAACGAGGGAGGCATGGTAGTCGGTGCTGGAGGTAGAAACCATGGCGCCAGGCCTAGCCACCACGTTGCTCAATAGAGTCACAACAGCGGGCGCGACGGCAACAGGGACAGGGATGCACGCCGCAACTACCGCGATAATGACAGAGATCTGCGACACTAGCTGCAGAACAAGGATGCACACACCGTCATCTCCGCGCGAGTTCGCGACCGGGAAGAAGAAGAGCACAGGCGACGCTAGGAGTACGACCAGATCTACGGGCCCCCAGGCCAAGGTTACCACAACCTTGGCAAGTACGAAGGATTCTCGGTCTTCTCGGACTGCATCCGCGCCACTTCCTAGCCCGACAAGTTCAAACTACTCGGTGATCAAAGCGGCAAAAGGCGACACTGACACTATGTGCACCTACCTTCCAATAGTCCTCGATCAGGCCCCACTAACCTGGTTAGAAAGGCTAAAGCCAGGCTCCATCGACTCCTGGGATGCATCCTGCAAGGTCTTCATCAACAACTTCCAGGGTTCATGGCAGATGCCGGGTACTCGCTTTGACCTGTGACACCCCTGGTGTCACTGTAGTAATTAATAACCATAATGAAGATAATTAAGTAAATCATGACATGCATCATTTCAAAATCATAATGTTTGTGCATTTGTGTGTATGTGTTGACTTAGTCAACTAAAATAATTAAAATAGTCAAAATACAAAAATTATACCAAAATGTCACAAATAATGTCAAATACATGTTTATGAACTCAAATGAGTATGGAAAGTTCAAACAAAAATTTAAAATTCGATTTTGAACTCCTTCGATCGTCATTTCATGTGTTGCGGGTATTGCTTTTTACCCTTCTCGGGAGGCTAATATCTTTATATTTTGCCTACACACTTGAAATTCCACCAATATAAAAGTTGGAGTACAAAGTATCCTCTTTACAATGGTGGTGATGGGGATCAAGGAAAACTTTGTTTGATCACTCATAATCTTGGTCAAAATCGGGTCAAAACCAGCAATTTCAGCACTTAGCTGAATTAAACTAAGTCTGAAAAACGTGATTTTTGCCCGTTTTCTTTGCCCCGTAACTTTCAAACCGCTGCCCAAAAGGTACAACACTCTTTGTAAGAGTTGTAGCCTAATGTACCAGCTACAACTTTTGTATTGGTCGATCTCGATGTTTGTATGTAAATATTAGAGAAAAAGGTCATCGAATTTGGGCCAAAATCACTCAATTCAGACTTAGAAAATTTAGTCGTCAGTTAACAGCATTTTTGGCCGACTTCTCCATGATTTGTCTCTCAAACCATTGGTCAAACACTATAACTCCCTTTGTAGAAGTTGTAGCCTGATGTACCATCTTTAACTTTCATATTGGTCGAATCAACTTTTTATGTACAAAAAGTGGAGTTTAACGCAGATGAATTTGGACCCGTGAGCTGTCACTTAGCTCTGAATTTTTCGGAAATTCGAATTTTGGCTGAGAATTAGGGCCTTGCAACTTCCAAACCGTTGAGCAAATGGTATAAGTTCCTTTGTAGAAATTGTAGCCCTATGAATCCTCTACAAAGTTTGTATTCGTTGGTCCTTGAGTTTCTACACGGAATCGTGAGAAAAATCGAAAAGAAGCAGCTGCGTCGCTCGGCCACGAAACTGAACCGGAAACCTTCAGTTCACGAGCATCAGCCAGGAGCCCGACCTTGGCGTCGTCGACGCCATCCACCGCGCTCCAGCTGTCTCTCCACGTGTTCATCGCTGCCCCGTCCCATTTGGCATCGCCAAGTGGTCCATGCCCTGATAGCGAGCCACGAGGACACCGGAACGACCGGGAGGCCACCTCATCGGGCATTTACGAGCTAAGTCACTTCCACCACCAAATTCGTCGGATATACTCGACCATTGTGCAATTAACCTCGCCCAGAGCTCCACCACCTCGCCAGCTCCGCCCTCCACCTCCTGGTTTCCTCCGCCATAGCCCAGGCTCCGGGAATTTGGAGAAATTCCGGCCACCATGGCCATTACGGTCCGAGCTCCCAAAATTCCAAAATCGTAGCTCTACAATCGTTCTCCCTCCAATCCAAGCCTCAAGACACGTTCCTCGTGCTCCCCTGACCCTTCCCGACCCCTTCCCCATCCCATTTCGGCCACCAGAGGCCGGGGCCGCCGCCGCCGTCTCAGTCCAGGGCCTACGCCCGTGGACAGGGCGGGCGACGCCCCTGCTGGCCGCCAGCAGCGGCCAGGCGTGGCCTGGAGGGCCGGCCGCTGCTGCTTGGCCGTGCGCCCAGGGCCGGGGGGGCCGTCAGTGCCCCTTTTGCCGCCGGCCAGGAAGGACAGACCGAGGCCATCGGTCCTGTCTGGAGGTAGAAGAAGAGGGCGAGAAAGGTAAGGGAGTTAGAACCTTAGGGGGTTTTGTTCAAAAGATTTAGACTCAAGTGTTAAATGGGATTATTGCAGGGGCTTGATTGCGAGGATCCGAGGACCTGTTCATAAAAAAAGGACCTGTCCGAGAACCTTTGATTTCTCGAGGACCCGGATGTAAATCTCGTTTTCACTATTCACGAGTTCTTCCCTTTTGATTTTGGCTGAGATTCAATAAATCACCAAAAATCACACAAAAATCGTAAAATCACAAACTTGGACTTTCTAGAATCCTTGAGAAATTATCTTTCCAATGGTGTATCATATGCATGTGTAATCTGTGTGATTCCCAATGTATGTTTGAATGTATGAAGATGTGCTTGAGAGGATGTTTATTGCTTTATAAATCATAGGAATGTGCTAAAAATGTAAAACCACTTTTGATGGATCTGTTGTGATCAGTAGAGTTGAGTTGAGTATATGTTGGCCACATTGTATGCATGATTTTGGTAGATTTGGAATTAAGTTGGTTATAACTAGTTGAAAGTGGATAAATCACCAAATATTTTGTATAACTCAGAAAAATCTGAAACATTCACATAAAATGCCTCTGGTAGAATAGTAGTTGTAGTAAAAATTTCAGCTATAGAAAGTTTTTGTAGAATTTATTATGATTTTCTAAGTGGTGATAAACGTTGGCTGTTAAGAAAAATAGAAAATAAATAGGTAAAATGCTGAAAAATTCCTGAAAAATAGTTTTTGCTGTCAAGAACACAGAAACATGCTTACCTTAGCTTTTGTCTATGTAAATATGTTTTCTAGGATTTATTTGGTTAAAACTAGCTAGGAGTTGCTTAATTAATAAATGGTTTTCTTGTGGCAAAATTAATTCTACAAATATGCATAGTACCTAGGAGTGATGAATGTTAGAGTTAGCAATTGAAACTCCTTTGTACTACTAGTAGGTTTTTCTAGATGATTTAATTAAGTTGTGCATAGGGTAGGTCTGAACCGGTCAGACCGGTCCCATAACCGGTCAGACCGGTCCCGTAACCGGTCAGACCGGCCACCTTTGCTTTGTGAGTTTCAAAATTGTTAATAATCCATAAATGATTGTCCAGTGATGTATTAGTGAGTTGTTGCAGTAACTTTGTAATTGTTTTCTCATGCATTGCTGCATCTCATGCATCCGCATTTCATGTAGAGCAAACCCTGGTTGATGGGATATACGAGATCGAGGTTGAACCCGCGGACGATCCAGTTGCTGCCGAGTTGAACAGTGCTGCTACACAAGACCCGAACCAAAGTTCGAAAGGGCCCAAGGCCAGCGGTGATCAGGAAGGCAAGCCCCGGAGCATAACCCTCTGTTCAAACTAACTCTTTTACTTTGTGCTTTACATTGTGCATTTACGTTTAAGGAGTTGTTTGAAACCCTAGTTGCATGATCTCTAGGTACCTATGTCCTAATACTAGTATGTGTAGGTCGTATAGAATGCCATGCTTAATTAGGACAGGTAGAAGTCGAGTGATTGCCTTGTCACTCGCGAGATATAGGTTTTTACTTTATATCAATTCATGATGATTCGGCAAGCGGGGCTTGTGCGATATTCCTGTTTGGTTGAATGTCCCGCTTGCACAGTTGGTTGTTGGCTAAGGCATTGAGGGTGTGGCGATGTTGGTCAAGCTTTTAAAGGTACTAATCGTATGCTGGGAAATATGGTAAACTGGTAAACCTAGTACTTGATTCGAACTGACGTCTGACGGACATTTCCACTCTATTGGGCGCGGGGTGATGATGGCGAGTGTAGCAGTGGCCGCGGCACAGGTTTGCCAGGGGCACCTGGGGTCCGTTGGGGCATGCACTCGGGTGGAGTGGTATCTGATGGCAAATGGCAGGGAGAGATGGGAACGGTTGCCTCGTGAGGTCCTGGGTGTCTCTCACGGGTCGTACGATTAGGTTGTCCCATGCATGGTTAAAATCAACTCGAGTTGTCCGTCCTTCGCGGTTACATGAAGCTGCTTGATCTCTTTTCACACATCAGTGTCTTGGGCCAATGGGTTCAGAGTTGTGGTTAGTTGAGTAATAGTGATGAATGGTTAATCAATTGTTTTTCGACATTGAGTGTTATTGGATAGATTGGCAAACTTAGTAATTGATAGTCACACTTTAAAACTGGGCTAAAATATTGAAAATAGGGTTCAACTTGTAGATGCTTTTTGGCAAAACAAACCCCTCAGCCATAAAGCCTTGCATGTCTAGAATTTAACCTTGTCGGGTAAGTCTTGCTGAGTATTAGTATACTCAGCCTTGCTTGTGGCTTGTTTTTCAGGTGCTACTGTGAGTGGGTTTTTGGTGTTTGAGCCGTCCTCCTCGAGCGAGGGCCGCGGAAAATGAGATCATGTGAGGGCTCCACATGGTTTCTTTTGTATCGACGATAGAACTCTTCCACTGTTGATAACTCTGTGTTGTAACAATTAAAATTTGTGCACTGTTTTTGTAATATTATCCATATGAACCTGTGCTTTAAAATTGGTGATGAGTTGTACTGCCTGAGCTCACCTTCGTGTGGGACTTGCTGCTATTTTGTTTCGGTCGAGAATCGGTGGTTTCATCGGGACGTTACCCGACAGACTGCACGATTAATTCGGTTTAAGTGTGTGGAGCACCGCTGGGAAAGTGGTCCCATGCGTTTAAGCCGGATTAATTGGGGCGGGCTGCCACATGACCTAGCCTAGTGCGAACAAGGCCAGAACGAGTACCTATGAAGCTACAACCGCCGATTCTGGGAGAAGCGCTCAATATGTGTGGGTCTATCCGACCAAGACGTCATCGACTGTTTCCACAGCGGCCTCACGGATCCCATGCTGCACCTTGATTTCAGGAGAAACAGGCTAAAGACGCTAGAGAAGATGCGCGAGCTCATCAGTTGCTGGGCCGACGCTGAAGACATGCAGCGTGAAAGATTCAACCGAAACAAGTCAGGAGGTGACTGCAACAACAACAATGACTGCAACAAGGGCGAGCAAGTTGAGAACAGTGACAAGCGCGACTTCAACGACAAGAAACGCAAGCCTGACGATTCGGTCAACGTTGCTGAGAAAGGCCCTTCCCGCAGGGAGTTCGACAAACTACTCGACAAGCAATGTCCTTTTCATCCAAAGGACAAACACTCAAGCAAGGAGTGCTATGGGCTCAAGAAGGCCTTCGCCTCTGAAGGCACTTCTAAACCCAACAACCCTGAAGACAAACGAGACAAGGGTGATTAAGACACCGGCTATCAACAAGCTGACGAGGGGTCAGATCAGGGGTACCCGATCAAGCCCTTAATCTACGACATGACGATAATCAACCCTTCAAAAATCAAAAGCCGAAGACCCAAATCAAGCAGATCCTCCATGCCCAGATAGCTCGAAGGTCGCCCGAGGAGTCTCCGCCTCCGAGTGGCACCCGATTCGCCCGAGGAGTCTCCACCTCCGAGTGGCACCCGATTCGCCCGAGGAGTCTCCGCCCCCGAGTGGCACCCGATTCGCCCGAGGGGTCTCCGTCGCCGAGGAGTCTCCGATTCGCCCGACTAGTCCTCTCGGCTCCGCCCGGCTTTTGCCCATCCCTGGCCGTACCCACTCGGTACCTGCCATGTCAGAGTGGGATGGGCATCCGTCCTTCGCCACGGCAGCCACAGGAGCACCCGTCTCATCCGAACAGGAACACTACAGTCCTGGAAGGGTACGCATGTTGGACACCTGGGACCCAAGGACGACACCTGGAGCCCGAGGAGGACACCTGGAGTTCCCGAAGGCGCAGAACAAGTCAACCACGACCCGAAAACTGCTCGGAGACGTGCCCGAGAAGCCCCTACACCAACCACCCGGGCATGTACGATCCCGGGTCAAGCGGAGCGCCCACCTCGTCAACACCTACTCCGCGTATGGCTCGGGATGCCGGATGGGGTTAAGGGTCTCGGGGCAGTAACTCTTATTGTAATTTCCACTTTTTACCTTCCCTCATCCTTCTCCCCTTGAGACTATAAAAGGGGATAAAGGGGCATCAGTGGGAGGGAGGACAGCTGATGAAACCACAGCACACTCACACGCATCACAACACCACCCAGGGGCTTGGGACCGTCTCCCTCTCCCGACTAGTTTGTATCCCCTACTACAGACTTGGACTCGAGAACACTGGCTCTCACTGGACGTAGGGTGTTACTCTCCGGAGGCCCGAACCAGTATAATCTCCTGTGTCTCTTGAGCCACCATCCGGTGCCCTGACACGCGATCGTAGAAATATTACTTGCCGGCGGTAGAGAACCCCGACAGTTGGCGCGTCAGGTAGGGGCCTTTTCGCGTGTCGCTTCACTTCACCAGGGTCTGGATGGCCCACGGCGGCGCCTCGCTGGCGCCGGGCGCTCACCTGCGTTTTGGTTCCCTCGACTTCGTCTTCAGCAAGTCGGTGGAGCCCATCATCGGGCTACCTTCGCGCGACCCAAGCCCACCTGCGACGACGGCAGCAAAGCGATCCACGACAGGGAGCCTGAGCCTCCCCGTGCCACTACGGGTGCCACCGCCTACGTCCTCGACCTGCTTGGTCAGGATCTGGCGACCGCCCTCGGACGGAGTCCGACCCAGGAGCGCTTCCGCAACATCTCCTACATGCTTACCAACCTCGCCCTCCAAGTTGGAGGGGAAGAGCAGCTCCTCTGGGACGGGTTCATCGACTGCTACAATGCCATGTACCCGGAGGGACAGCCGGGCCTGCCACGTGATCCGGCGATCGCCCCGACACCGACAGAGCCCAATGTCTGCACCGCGCCGGCCGGCAAAGGCGCGACGGACGAGCAGAACCGAGACACGCAGGCGAGGCAGGCCCCATCGACGATCCACGACCCCTCCCGGGAGTGCTTCATGTGCCACACCCCCGATGGGGAAGTGCAGATTGCTAGCAGCTCGACGAAGGACGGCTCCCGCCGAACACCACCCCCGAACGGCTCCGCGGGCGATGCCCGGCAGGTCAGGCTACAGGAGCTCGACGAGGCGCAATGTCAACTCGAGGCCGAGCGTCCGCAACTCCACCACGAGCTCGGGAGAAACGCGGACGGAGGAGCCGCCCGCGCGCGGGCACGGGACGTGCAACAGCGCATAATCAAAGACGGCAACGACGCCAACAACGCGCCGATCTTCGGACGGGCATCCCAGAACCTAGCGGCGGCCGCCGTTCTGCTCCGCGGGCATCCCGAGCCGGCGACCCCTGAAGATCGGAGGCTTCATCAGCAGCTCCGCGCACTCCTAGAGACCGCTGCGGTTCAGCAGGCGGAAAGTTCCGCTTCACGCCAGCGGACCGTGGCGGACGGAGACGCCAGGCGACGGGACGAGCACCAAGAGCACCGCCCGCGCTGAGCTTACAATAGGCGGCGCGGGGGCCGCTATGACAGCGGCGAAGACCGGAGCAGGAGTGCATCTCCTGACCCCAGGGGGCCACGCGCTTTTGGACCTCGCGTCCTCGGCGCTCAGGTCCCTCCGCGCTTTCGGGCTCCCACAACGGTGCCCAAGTATGACGGGGACACAAATCCCAGCGTCTGGCTGGAGGACTACCGGCTCGCGTGCCACGCGGGCGGAGCACAGGACGACTACTTCATCATCAAAAGTCTCCCCCTCTACCTCGCCGACTCGGCGCGAACGTGGCTGGAACACCTCCCTGCAGGCAGGATCAACAGCTGGGCACAGTTGCGCGATGCGTTCATCGGCTACTTCCAGGGGACCTACACCCGTCCCGGGAACCCCTGGGATCTACGCAACTGCCTCCAGAGGGGGCATTAAAGCCTGCGTTATTACATCAAGCGCTTCTCCAAGCGCTGCACCGAGCTGCCAAACACCGCCGACACCGACGCCGTCTCAGCGTTCCGGTTCGGAACCACCTGCGCGACCCTCATTCACGAATTAGGGCGCAGGAAGCCGCGAACCATCCGAGAGCTCCTCGACATCGCCACCGACTACGCTGACGGGGAAGACGCTGTCGCCGTGACCCTTGATCGGCCTTAGGGCAAGGGCAAGCAGTCGGGGGCGGCTGGCGAAGGCCCCTCCGCACAGCCCGACAAGAAGAAGAAGAAGGACAAGCGACGGTGTGATGGCAACATGGTGGCGGCGGCTGAGCGAAAGCCCACCAAGCCCAAGGGCAACGCGCCAAGGGATCACTTCGAGAAACTCCTCGAGGCGCCTTGCACCAACCACGAGGGCCCCGTCAAGCATGCCTTGAAGGATTGCAAGCTCAAGAAGAACTTCCTCGCCGGCACTCTGAAGAAGAGACCCCACGAGATCACCAAAGAAGGGGCCGGGGGCCAGGACGACGACAACGGCGGATACCCCAAGGAAGACGGCGCTGTCATGATGATTGTTGGGGGATCGGCGGCCTACCCTTCGAGGCGCGACGAGAAACTGATCCGACGAGAGGTTTGTAATGCGGAGCCCGTGGTGCCTACCTACCTAAGGTGGTCCGAGGCCTCGATCACTTTTGATCGCTCCGATCACCCCGACCATATCCCGCAACCGGGAAGGTACCCGCTTGTCGTCGCCCCTCTCTTCGGGACGAAGCGCATCCACAAGGTGCTGATGGACGGAGGGAGCAGCCTCAACATCCTCTACGCCGAAACCCTCGATGGGATGGGGATACCGCGATCCCAGCTACGGCCATCCGCGGCGCCATTCCACGGAGTCGTCCCCGGAGTGGACGCAATGCCCCTCGGACAGATCGACCTGCCCGTCACTTTTGGGACTCCGCGCAACTTCCGGCGGGAAACCCTCACCTTCGAGGTGGTGGGGTTCCCGGGGACGTACCACGCCATCCTCGGGGGGCCGGCGTACGCGAAGTTCATGGCCGTTCCGAACTACACGTACCTCAAGTTGAAGATCCCCGGACCCAAGGGTGTCATCACGGTGGGGACATCATTTGAGCAAGCGTACGCATGCGACACCGAGTGCTTCCAATTCGCGGAGGCACTCATCCGGTCCGAGAAGCTCGCCGCTGAGCCTTCACCCAGGGACCTGGATATCCCCGAGACCTCCAAGCGTGCTGCGTGCTCCTTCTAGCCAGCCAAGGACGTCAAGGAGGTTGCCGTGGCCGGCGATGGTCGCACCCTCCGTGTCGGGACGGCGCTCGATCCTAAATAGGAAAACGCGCTCGTCAACTTTCTCCGCGCAAACCTCGATGTGTTTGCATGGAAGCCCTCGGATATGCCGGGGATTCCAAGGGAGGTCGCCGAGCACAAACTTGACATTAAGCCTGGCGCTCGACCGGTCAAACAGAGGCTACGACGATACGACAAGGACAAGTGCAAAGCCATCGGCGAAGAGCTCAAAAAGCTCCTTAGCGCCGGCTTCATTAGGGAAGTGTACCACCCCGAGTGGTTAGCAAACCCTGTCCTTGTAAAAAAGAAGAATGAGAAATGGAGAATGTGCGTTGATTATACCGGCCTTAACAAGGCATGTCCAAAAGACTCCTTCCCTCTTCCTCGCATAGATCAGGTGGTCGACTCCACCGCGGGGTGCGAAACCCTATGCTTTCTCGATGCGTACTCCGGGTACCATCAGATCGCCATGAGCTTGGCCGACCAGCCCGCAACATCTTTCATCATGCCTTTTGGCACTTTCTGCTACTCGTCTATGCCGTTCGGGCTGAAAAACGCGGGCAAAGATGCATGCGTCGCGTCTTTGGCGATCTTATCGGCCGACTGGTCGAGGCGTACGTTGACGACATAGTAGTGAAATCCAAGCGCATCGGCGACTTGGTCCCAGACCTCGCGGCGGTCTTTGAAAAGCTCCAGCTAAATAAGGTAAAGCTCAGCCCCGAGAAATGCGTTTTCGGGGTTCCAAGAGGCATGCTCCTCGGCTTTATCGTATCGGAACGAGGCATCGAGGCCAACTCCGAGATGATCACCGCCATCACCGACATGGGGCCCATCCAGAACGTGAAGGGGGTCCAACGCGTCACGGGTTGCTTGGCCGCGCTCAGCCGTTTCATCGCCCGACTCGGGGAACGGAGCCAGCCCTTGTACCGCCTGCTGAAGAAGTCGGACCATTTCATCTGGAACGCCGAGGCTCAAGAGGCTCTTGATTCTCTCAAGGTGTCGCTAAAAAGTCCGCCGATCCTGACTGCCCCGGCGGAAGGAGAGCCCATGCTGCTCCATATCGCGGCGACCACTCACGTGGTAAGCACCGCCCTCGTTGTCGAGCGCAACGAGCCCGAGAAGGTCCAGAAGGTGCAACGCCCCGTCTACTTCGTCAGCGAGGTGCTGTCCGACACCAAGGTACGGTACCCCCAGATCCAGAAACTGGTCTACGCAATCCTCATCACCAAATGAAAGCTCAGACATTACTTTGACGCCCACCCTATCACGGTGGTGTCAAAGTATCCACTCGGGGAGGTGATCCAGAGCCCCGAGGCCGAGGGGAGGATAGCCAAGTGGGCGCTCGAGCTGATGGGGAGGAATATCACCTACGCCCCCCGGGACGCCATCAAGTCGCAAGCACTGGTCGACTTTGTCGCCGAGTGGACTGAGGCCCAGACTCCCCCGACCTCCATCGAACACGAAACGTGGGTCATGTATTTCGACGGCTCGCTCATGAAAGAGGGGGCTGGCGTCGGCCTTGTCTTTGTCTCGCCTTTGGGCGTGCACATGAAGTACATGGTCCGGTTGCACTTCCCGGCCTCCAACAACGCCGCCGAGTACGAGGCCCTTATCAACGGACTCCGCATCGCTCTCGAGCTAGGCATACGGCGTCTCGAGATCCGGGGTGATTCGGAGCTGGTCGTCGACCAAGTGATGAAGGAGTCAAGCTGCGTCAGCCCCAAGATGGCTGCCTACTGCCGGGCGGTCCGCGAGCTAGAAGACAAGTTCCTCGGCCTCGAGCTCAAGCACATCCAGCGGCGATACAACGAGGCGGCCGACACCCTCGCTAAGGCGGCCTCTAACCGAAAGCCAGTCCCCCATGGTGTATTCGCCAAGGACCAGCATGCCCCATCCATCCGACTAGATGACGAGCTGCCTGAGCCTCCGGTGCCAGAAGCAACGGAGGCGATGGAAATTGACGAAGTACCAGAACCCAACCTTGAAGATCCGGATTGGAGGTTCCCGCTCCTCGAGTGGATCGTGCAAGGCAAGCTTCCTCCTGACAAGACTGAGGCCCGGCGGATCGCTCGCTGGGCCAAGACGTTCACACTCATCGAAGGAGAACTCTACAGGCGAGGCACCTTCGGCGTCCTGATGAGGTGCATTCCGATTGACCAAGCCAAAGAGTTGCTGCGGGACATTCATGCAGGAGCCTGTGGGCACCATGCTGCGCCAAAGACCCTTGTCGGGAAAGCTTTCCGACAAGGATTCTACTGGCCGACCGCGATCGCCAATGCAAAGGACATCGTACGCAGTTGCGAAGGGTGTCAGTTCTACGCGCGACAAACTCACCTCCCGGTGCAAGCCCTACAGACCATCCCCATCACCTGGCCTTTTGCCGTATGGGGACTGGATTTAGTCGGGCCGCTGAAGAAAGCACCCGGGGGCTTCACGCACCTCCTCGTCGCCGTTGACAAGTTCTCCAAGTGGATCGAGGCGAGGCTCATCAGGCGAGTCCGATCGCAGGAGGCCGTCCAGTTCTTCACCGACATCATCTATCGTTTTGGAGTCCCAAACGTGATCATCACTGACAACGGCACCCAGTTCACGGGCAAGAAGTCCCTCAACTTCTGCGACGCTCACAACATCCGAGTGGATTGGGCCGCCGTTAGTCATCCCAAAACCAATGGGCAGGTAGAGAGAGCAAACGACATGATACTGCAGGGGCTGAAGCCACGAATTTTCAAGCGTCTCGAGAAGTTCCGAGCAAGGTGGGTCGCCGAGCCCCCGTCTGTCCTCTGGAGCTTGCGAACCACCCCAGGTCGGGCTACCGGCTGCACGCCTTTCTTCATGGTTCACGGGTCCGAGGCAGTTCTCCCGACAGACCTCGACTACGGCAGCCCGAGGGTTCAAGCCTACGACGACGAGGGGAATCAGGCCTCTTTGGAAGACGCCATCGACCAGCTGGACGAAGCACGCAGCATCGCCCTCCTCCACTCGGCCATGTACCAACAAGCTCTACGGCGGTACCACGACCGCAACATCAGAAGCTGGGCGTTCCAAGTCGGCGACCTCGTCCTCCGACGAGTCCAAAGCAACCGCGGTCGCCATAAGCTATCGCCGCCATGGGAAGGCCCGTACATCGTCGACCAAGTCCTCCGCCCGGGGACTTTCAAGCTCAAGGACACTGACGGCCAAGTCCTCACAAATGCTTGGAACATAGAGCAGCTACGTCGCTTTTTCCCTTAAAAGTACCTGTGCTTTTCGCTTGCGATAATAAATAAAGTGCCGCTCTGTTCTGAGTACTATATATGCGTATGGTCGTTTTCCGAAATGTACCCTGCGAGTTCCCAAAACTAAGCGGCGGACGACCCTCCCCTCTGCGCAGGATCGCCCACTGCTCGGGGGCTCCACCCGGGGCCCGGTCCGGTGCCCCTCCTTTTTTCGCAAAAAATCCGACAAAAGATCGCTCCCGCGCGCGATCAAACGGTATACTTTTGCGCTTGCAGGAAAGGAATGTCAGCTCGAGCGGTTCTGCGATCGCGCTTGTCCAAGTTTCGAGTGCTCACGCCCCTGTGGCTACGGTGCTGACTTGCGGGCAAAATTCAAGCCCTCGGACCGACGTCTTTTTCCCGAGAGCAATAAAGGAATCGCCTCGACTAGTTGTTGCTTTCAACGTATTGAACTGCTGCTTGTCATTGTTCAATCTTCCGAAACTGCTCGGGGCTGCGAGTCTAAGCGACGCCACCGTGCGACCAAGTCGGGCCAAACTCTCGAGTTCTTACGCCCCGGCGGCTACGGAACAGAGTCCGACTGGTGGGCCCCTGCGCCCTACCATCTCGACCAAAGACCCCAAAAGCACTCGGAAGAAGGAAATGGCAGACAACAGATAAAAACATGAGTTTTTTAGCAACAACAAATACCCTCAACTGGGGAGTTAAGTTCATTACATTGCACGGTGAAACAACTAAGTCCCCTATTTTCTGTTCTATTTACAGCCCAAGATCCTTCAGGGCGACGGCAAACATCTCGTCGGCAAACGAGGAGGACTCGGCTTCGATGGCATCGTACTCCTGGTCTTCGTAGCCGGGAGCCCATCCACCTCGCAGGCACTCCCGCTGCATGCCTGGGTAGTGCGAGAGAAAGATGGCGACGATCTTCCGCGCTACACTCCGCGCAAGATCGGAAGCTTGCGCCCGAGTTCTCCCTGCAACAAGGGCGATGCGCTCCACTAGGGATGGGCCGTTGCCGACGTTGAGCTCCTCGAACAGGTGCTCGACAGCCTGAATCAGGGCCTGATGGACCTCGGACTTCTTCTCGAGGGCCCTTTGACTCTGCTCGGCCGCCGCCCTCGACTGCCGGAGCTCCTCGACAGTTCCTGCAGACAATTCTTCATCAGAATTATCATATCAAAAGGAAAACAAGAGGAACGACGAGCGAAAACGCGGTACATACTGGCCATTTCTGCCTTCAGGTCGCGACCAAGCTGCACCAGCTCTTGATTTGCGGCAAAGGCCTTGGCCACCTCGCGCTTCTCCGACGACAACTTGGCCTCCAGGTCGGCCTTCTCGTTTCGCAGGACTGTGCCGGCAGGCAAAGATTAAGCGACTCACGGTCACTCGGGAAGTAAAGGAAGGAACAGCCCGACGAGAAACAAGGAAGGGTAACTTACCGAGGATCTCCTCCTCCCGTTTTTGGGCGACTTCTTCGAGGCGAGCACCCTCGTCTGTAGCAGCCTTCAACCTCTTGGCCATATCGACCAGCTGGTTATTGGCTGTCTTGAGGTCAGTATTGGCGTGCTCGAGGTCTTGCTGGAGGTCCGCCACCTTCACCTTGAGGCCGTCGCTCGCCTGGACGGCGGCCTCCTTTTCCTGACCAGCGGTGTCGGCAGCCGCCAGCGCCGCCGCCACCGTCTTCTCGGGCCTCGCCCACCTTCTCCTCGAGGGCGACCCTATCCTCCTCGGCGCGGGCGAGCGCCTCTGTCCTAGCCTCCTGGGCCTCGGTCAGTCGGGCCTCGAGCTGTTCTTCCTCAGCCTTCAGCTGCTGGACGGTGTGCCACAGTCTGGCTTCCCGGCGAAGGAACAGGGACTTTTCGGAGCTACGTAGCATGATCTCCTGTACAAAGGCAGAAGGAGAGCGGTAAGACACTCCCGAAGTGGCGCCACCCTAAGACCAGAAAGGAGAAAAGGAACTCGAAGAACTTACCCGGGAAGGCTTGATGATCATCGTGTTGAAGATCTCCTTCATACTGTTAAGGCCCTCCCCGAGAAGCTGGCACTGCTCCATCTCCGACCTGTCGTCAAGATCGAAGACGGGGCTCCTCGGGTTCTGACGGTCGAACCACTGCAGCCGACCCTCGCACAACAAGTTCGGGTTGTTCTCGATAGGTATGAGGGTCTGGAAGCGGCGATCCATCGTCATCATCCCCGGAATGTCCATGAAAGAGTCCGGGACCCCCCCTCAAGGGGCTCAAAGGCCTCGTCGGCTCCAAGTCCGGACCCCTGCCGGCACTGCCGTCGACCCTCCGAGGGCTCTCCTCCGGCGAATCCTCCAGCGTGACGACCTCCGGTGCAACATCCCCGGGGGAGGGCCCGGGGACTGCGGCAGTCATCACCGGGGCGATGACGGCATCCAGAAGGGCCCCGGACATCCCTGCCTCCACCTCCTGGGGATCGGCCGTGGTCTCCGGGGCCGAAGCGGCCTCCTGGCTATCCGGCCCGGCGGCGGTCTCCTCGGCGCCGTCTGGAGCCGCGCCGCGAGGCAGGGCGACCTCCCCTGCCTCAGGGTGACTCTCCACTTCCTCGGGGGCTGGGAGGACCGGCCCCGCCAGCTGCTGCTCCAGCTCAGCCTGGTACGCCGCAACGGCTGCCTCCATCGGGACGGCCTGCGCAACGACCAGGCCCCCTGGGAGCACCCCTCCCAGACTGTCACCGCTGCCTTGAGGAACCTCTTCTTCAAGGGCGGGCGTCTCCCTCCGAGCCGTCTCCTCGGCTTGCCCAACCACGGGCCCCGGCGTCTATACTGCCGAACGAAGCCTCTTCTGCGGCGCCGCCTCGAGTGGCTGGTCGGCCCGACTGGTGTATCAAAAGTCGAGGAGCCTGACTGAGGAAAAAGGCAACAGTGGAAACAGAAACCACTCGAGAAAGATAGAGCATTACTCACATCGATGAGACGGTCCGCGTCCGCTTGGTGCTTGTTGGCGTCAAGTCAGGCAGGGGCGACGGCCTCTTAGTTCCCGCCAGCACCGCTAGGACGGGGACCGCCTGCGCGGTTTCGGCGCCCTCGCTCGAGTGGGGCGCCGCCTGGCCGGTCGGACCTCCCCCCTCGACGTGGGAGGGATCAGGCTGCCCCGCTACAACCCTCGCCGGGATGGCGGGAACCCGCGCCTCCGCCGCGGGGGACACGTGCGAGTCCCCGCTCCCAGCTGGATTCACCTGCCGCACCGGAACTTGCGTCAGAGGTGCGTCCCACCCTTCGCTCCGCGGCCTCGCTACCTGAAGAGCGGGCGACCTCGCTCTCCCGTTAGCCCTTGGCTACTGTGCCGAGGGCGAAGCTGTCACCACAGCAACTGCTTTGAGCTTCACGGGGGGCGCGTCCTCGTCCTCATCCTCCTCCTCGTCCTCGCTCCTCGAGTCCCCCTCCTCGGGCTCCGACTCGGGGTCCTCGTCCTCAGAGACTCTGTGGCCCTTCCCCCTCCTCTTGGCTCGCTCGGCGTTTCTCTCCCTCTTGGCCAGCTCAAGCTTCTTTTATTTCTCCCGGTGCTGCTTCCTCTTCTTGGCGCTCTCGGCGG
This sequence comes from Alloteropsis semialata, assembly GCA_004135705.1. Classification (NCBI taxonomy): domain Eukaryota; kingdom Viridiplantae; phylum Streptophyta; class Magnoliopsida; order Poales; family Poaceae; genus Alloteropsis; species Alloteropsis semialata. The sequence goes on from CM014271.1 coordinate 43,765,657, forward strand.
CAGCTCGGTTCGCCGCCTTGTCCTTGGGAAGTGGCGCCCGGGAATAGGTGACATCCTCGCTCTTCACCTAAGGAACTCGGGATCAGAAAACAAAAGGTACTCGGGATTGAATTCAAGACAGATGGAAGAATCCTTACGAGGGCCTTGATGCTGGCATTCGGCAGCATTGGAAGGAGGTCCCGCGGTGGATAAGCGACATGAGCCCTCCCCACCGCTGCCGTCACCCGGCGCTCCACCTCGTTCTCCGAGGGCAGGGGGTCCATCGTCACGGTCCCCACGAAGGGGGCCTTCTCCGGGACCATCTGCCACATCTGGAGGGCGCGTCGTCTCAGCGGTACGATGCCTCTCGAGAGGTATCCGCCGATGACCTCCGCCATGGACACGTTCCTGTCCCGGAGTCACGCAAGGGCCTTCCAGGCGTTCCCGAGGAGTTTCTCCTGGAGCCTCTTCTCGGGCACGTACCCCCAGTTGTCGGGCGCCTTCTCGAACGACCTTCCGGTGTACTCCAGGAGGGGGTTCTTGGGGTCGTTCTTAAGGTAGAACCACCCGTGGTGCCGTCCCTTGTTCGAGCTAATCAGGGACCCCGGGATGTAGTCGCGCGACCTCCCCTGCTTCATCATCAACACGGCGCACCCGACCGTCGCGGGGCCGCCGCCTTCAGCAGCTTGCAACACGAACTTGAAGAAGTACCTGAAGAGGTCCCAATGGGCCTCCATCCCCAGGTACCCTTCGCACAGCGCCACGAACGCCGCCATCTACTGCACCCCGTTGGGGTTGATGTGCTGGAGCTCCAGCCTGTACTCGTTGAGCACGGCACGGATGAATCTCCCCGCGGGGACGGAGAACCCGCGCTCGTGGAAGGCGACGAGAGAGACGAAATACCCGGTCGGTAGCCGGGGGCAGTTCTCCACGCCCGGCCTCTTCCACTCCTCGGCCTCCGTCAATGGCGGGAGCGAGCCGTCCCTCACGAGCCCCTCCAACTGCCTCTGCGTCACCTTGGAGCGCTCCCAGATCGACATCGCGAGGTCACCTGACAAAGAGGACGCCAGCCGTGGGGGGGGGTTCGGTCTCTCCTTCCTCGGATGAGCGCGAGCACGGCGGCAGCGGAAGATGCGAGAGGGCGAGGAAGACGAAGCGCGCGACAGAAGGCAAAAAGCGGAGGCAAGGAAAACCCTTGGCAGCTGCGGCGCGAGGCTATAAAGAGGGGAAGACGGGCGAAACGGGGCGGCGGCATTAAATGTGCGGGCCCACCTTCGGCGCGTCGCGACGTGCGCACGTCGCTTCGCCTGACGGCCTGAAAAGGCGCGCCCTCCCTCCACGCGGCGGAAAAGCCGGCCAGCGCCTCCACGCTCGGCCCACCAATGGCCGGGTAACGGCCCGGCCCAACAAACTCCGCGCCCCCGAGGAGCTCCATGTCCCCGACAAGTTTCAAACCCTACACGCCTCCGACAACCTCCAAGACAAACTACTCGGATTTAAAGCCTTAACAAGAGCATCTGCTCTTCTCAAGGCTCGGGGGCTACACCCGGCGGGTGCGCTCGCGCGCCCCCACCGGAAGAACCACGACTCAACACTTCTCCACCACGACTAAACCTGGGCGGGAGTCCCTTACTCCCCCCAGGCTCGGGGGCTACTGACGAGGGTCCAGATCAGGGGTACCCGATCAAGCCCTTAATCTACGACATGACGATAATCAACCCTTCAAAAATCAAAAGCCGAAGACCCAAATCAAGCAGATCCTCCATGCCCAGATAGCTCGGAGGTCGCCCGAGGAGTCTCCGCCTCCGAGTGGCACCCGATTCGCCCGAGGAGTCTCCGCCTCTGAGTGGCACCCGATTCGCCCGAGGAGTCTCCGCCCCCGAGTGGCACCCGAGTCGCCGAGGAGTCTATGTCGCCGAGGAGTCTCCGATTCGCCCGACTAGTCCTCTCGGCTCCGCCCGGCTTTTGCCCATCCCTGGCCGTACCCCCTCGGTACCTGCCATGTCAGAGTGGGATGGGCATCCGTCCTTCGCCACGGCAGCCACAGGAGCACCCGTCTCATCCGAATAGGAACACTACAGTCCTGGAGGGGTACGCATGTAGGACACCTGGGACCCAAGCACGACACCTGGAGCCCGAGGAGGACACCTGGAGTTCCCGAAGGCGCAGAACAAGTCAACCACGACCCGAAAACTGCTCGGAGACGTGCCCGAGAAGCCCCTACACCAACCACCCGGGCATGTACGATCCCGGGTCAAGCGGAGCGCCCACCTCGTCAACACCTACTCCGCGTACGGCTCGGGATGCCGGACAGGGTTAAGGGTCTCGGGGCAGTAACTCTTATTGTAATTTTCACTTTTTACCTTCCCTCATCCTTCTCCCATTGAGACTATAAAAGGGGATAAAGGGGCATCAGTGGGAGGGAGTATAGCTGATGAAACCACAGCACACTCACACGTATCACAACACCACCCAGGGACTTGGGACCGTCTCCCTCTCCCGACTAGTTTGTATCCCCTACTACAGACTTGGACTCGAGAACACTGGCTCTCACTGGACGTAGGGTGTTACTCCCTAGAAGCCCGAACCAGTATAATCTCATGTGTCTCTTGAGCCACCATCCGGTGCCCTGACACGCGATCGTAGAAATATTACTTGCCGGCGGTACAGAACCCCGACACAAGCCGACAAGGTGGTCAACGTCATCTTCAGACTGACTCGAAGTGCAAGCAAAATCTTATTCAACGCGAGATTGCCTGCATCGAGCCTGCCGTCCCCACCTTCCTGAAGTGGTCAGAAATCCCGATCAGCTTCTGTCGCGACGATCAATGGACCAACATCAAGAACCCGGGACGGTACCCTCTTGTACTGGACCCGGTAGTGGCTGGCACGTGACTCACGATTCTGATCGATGGCGGAGACTTAACATCCTGTTCACCAAGACTTTGAAGAATATAGGCTTGGACATCACCAACCTGCTCAAGCCCACTGATTCACTTTTTTATGGCATCGTCCCAGGCAACGCTGCCATGCTCCTTGGCCAGGTATCACTTCCAGTTACATTTGGTACCGAGGCTAACTACAGGACCGAGTACATCACATTCGAGGTCGCCGACTTTGAATCTTCGTACCACGTGATCCTTGGAAGACCCACTCTGGCAAAATTCATGGTGATTCCACACTACATCTACCTCGTCTTGAAGATGTCAGGCCCTAAAGGGACCATATCCCTAAAGGGCGACTTGAAGACCTCCTATGATTGTGACACCGAGGCAGTGACAATTGCTACAAATATGCAGCAACCAAGCCAGACAACAATCATAGCAGCTATGGCGAAACAACTCGGCGAGGCTGAGTTGGACATCCCAACAAAAAAGCCAGCCGCATCAACCATGAAGCCCTCCCAGGAAGTTCCAATCAAGACAATCGACCTAGCGACGGGCGACCCCACGAAGACGGCGCTGATCGGCGCTGACCTGCCTACCAAATAGGAAAGCACGCTCACCTGCTTTTTACGGGACAACCGTGACATCTTTGCATGGAAGCCATCTGACATGCCGGGAGTCCCAAGGGAGTTGGCTGAGCACAAACTCAACGTTGATCCAGCTGCCAAACCAAAGAAACAACGTGTCGAGGTTGTACTCGTCAGATATTTGTCCGGCAGACACCCCGCTTCGTGCAAAGATTGATCACGGTGATGAACAGAAAGACACGGGATTTTTATACTGGTTCGGGCCCTCGAGATCGAGTAATAACCCTACGTCCAGTTGCTGCTTGTATTATTTCGTCGAGTACAGATTACAATGCGTAACAAGTACCCTCGGGTGGTTTGTCTAAAGCTACAAATCAATGGAACATAATACCCTCTACGCACAGGACCCCCGCTATTTATATCCAGGGAGACGTGCCTTACAAGACAAAACAGACCTAAACCTAGTAGGACTCGAACTGTCTTCGGGCTTCCCTTCTGCGATCAGGCCATCGTGTCTTGTTCGGAGTCTTGGTCGTCTTGGAGTCGGTAGTCGGCAATCCTCGTGGTCGGGTACCCTGGTATTATGGCCTCAACAGTAGCCCCCGAGCTTATCTTGTTCAGAAAAGGTTGATTGTTCAATAGCCTTCTGGTCTTTTTGCTCTTCGGGTGATTTTTGGATATGTTAATACCTCGTTAATCACTTTTGTATGAGAGCCAGAAAAGTTCCCGAACTCTTGAATGTAGAAACCTGCATCTGAATGATAAGGTCAAAGAAAAATATCAGCCATAATAATAAAATAGAAACTGTTCTGCCTTGAAAACGGAACGCCCCAGGAGTGATGTAACTGCTGCCCAGGGCATTTAAAAACCCACTCCGCACGTCTCCCGGGATTTTAGCAGCGCACGCGATACGGCTCTGCTCTAACTCCTCGATTCTCGTGCGAAGCGTCGCACCCCTGAGTCTTTAAATATCAGATCTCCTGGATTGACATATACTTGAACCTTCCATCATAAGCCTTCTTCCTTCACTCGCCATGGGAAAGAAAAAGCTTAGCAGCAAGTTCAAGCTTCCTCGTCTCCTCTTCGGAGACTCCCCTCGCAGCTCCGGCGAGCGACCGCCCGACAAGCCGGAGGATCCGCCGGCGACGACATCACCCACCGCTCCTCCCCAGGCTCCGCTCCTGGCTCTCCCTTGGTACGGGGATGAGGGAGTCGAGGTCGAGCCACCAGAGGAGGAGGCTCCGGCGGTAGCGCCGCCATCTCCCGAGGCTGCTCCGTCAAGCATTGCCGCCGGGAAACGCCCTGCGTCTTCCTCCCCAGCCCCGGCATCTCCTATCTCCCTCTCCTCCGACGACGAGCCAGCACAAGGAGGGAGCGGAGTCCGACTGAGGCCAGAGGCGGCGCACGCAGGCGCATCTTCGTCTTCTGCTCCGGTGGACACCAGCGGCGACGAGGAATTCGCCCGGTGCCTCTTCGTCTCCCTGAACCGCGACCTGATCGGGATTCCTGGAGACGGAGCGCTCGTGGATCTCGTCAGCGACTCTGAAGAAGAGAACGCGATAGATGACGATCCACCGGAGAGCACACCATCGCCCTGATCAGTTTGGTTGTCAATCATCAACCCAAGATCAGGGTGCTTTAGTATTTTGATTTTAGGATAGCTATCAATCCATTGTGAAATGTTCCCTCTTTTGGACTTAATGAAGAAATTTCACTTGATGGATGCATTTTGAATTCCTTGTGCTTTGAAAATTTATCTGTGTCAATCTGTTCTTGAAATTGCTCATCCAGAAACAAAATTCCCGAACGAAAAATTTCTTCCGACCAGATTAACTTTCTTCAGTGTGTTCGGGAAATTTGACTCTGATCAGATATGATCGGGGCATTTCCTTGATTCACACCGATCGATTGGTCATTTAAAACTGATAACTTACCAAATAAGCTAACAGCCCTAAATGCATTGAATTGGACTTACACATTTTTCGAAACAACGCGTGCCGCAGAAAAGGAAAGAATTTTTTTGACCCAACAGTCACTGCGGATTGCACGGCTCAAGGGCAGGTTTTTCGGGGTTCGAGCTCCCGTGCAGAACCATAAAGCCCCCAAGCGCGGCCGCTTGAGATCTATTTGGGCCTTCGTCTTCCTCGTTCGCATCCACAAAACATTCGCCATTTTCTTCCGCTTTCTTCCCTCGTCCACTTGCTCCTTCAATCCTTCCCAATCGCCATGGCGTCCACGCACCAATCATCTTCTGGCACTGAGTCCACAGGGGACCAGACCAGCACCGCCGCCGGACGAGAACTTCGTAGTGGGAACACGATCCCCACCGCGAACGAGTACTGGTACAAATCGACCACGACGGCCAAGCAATTGAAGAAATTGGAGGACCTTGGATTACTCCCTGACACCACACTCTTCCCTCGCCGCCATGCCAAAGGTCAGATGTATCCAACCCCCGACACTCTCGAGATGGTGGTGTTCTTGGAGTTCTTCTATTGTGGATTCGGGGTTTTTCCTTCTGATTTCTTCCACAGCGTCTGCGAGCATTACCAGATAGAGCTCGTGCACCTAAAGCCCGGCGCTTTGACAATGCTTAGCGTCTTTGCCTTTCTGTGCGAAGCCTGGTTAGGGATTAAGCCTTCACTGCTGCTGTGGAGATATTTTTACAGTCCTTCATACTACAAGAACCAGGTGATGCTCGGGTCCATCGGGTTTTCTTTGAGAAATCGGGAGATGTACATCCCCTTCCCAGTTAAAGATTGCTGGAAAGGATATGAACATCATTGGTTTTACATCACCCTTCCCCAAGCCTCATTGGCAAAAGGGAAGTACCTGATGCCCTATCTCAAGGATTCAGCCAAAGCCCTACCAAGAATTACCCCGGAGATGCAGAAGCATATTGATCGGATCTTGGAGCTCCGTAATGCTGGTCTGATGGCAGTTCATGTAGCGAAAATCTTCATTAGATGGAGATTTATCCCACTTATGAATCGTGACCGCTACGCTTGGACATTCACGGGCTACAAGGACCCGAACAGAATGAAACCCGATGGTGAGCATTTGTTTTTCTGTTCGATTGTTTTTCCGAGTTCGTTTGGTCATTTGAATTCATGACTCTTAACTTAGCAGTTGTCCCAGAGACAGAAGTGAGCATGCGCCTGAAAAAGATGTTCGGGGCTGATCTCCCGTATTGGGAAAACGTCCCGGAGCCCTACAGCGCTGATAACCCTCCTCCCGAGGTAAACTGTTACTCAGAAAAAGCTTTTTTCACTTTAATAGTGATATGATACACCTCTTTATTCCCGACCAGACCCCAGCTATTGTTGATGCCCCCGCCCAGAGCGGTGCCATCAATGTCGAAGAGGAGGGGGATCAGCCCGTTAATCAAGGCACCAGGGCCCCAACCAACGAACAACCCGAATCATCGCCTGGTTTGGAGAAAGAGGTCGCGAGCAGCCCTCAGGCGATTATCCCCCGAACCCGGAAATGCTCTCGTAGTGTGGAGCGTACTGTTCTTGATTCGGGAGCCTTTGGATTGCCTGGGCCCGCTAATCTGCAGCCTATTCGTGATCAGCCTCGTCCTGTTGCCCAGGTATCAAGCATGATCTGACTAGGATCATCCCCGATGGTTCCTTGTTTCTCTTTTTGAGCACCGCCCACCTTTTTGTCGGCCTGCCGACCAAGACGCTTTAGCCTACCATGGTGTCCTCGCCTCTTCATCAGCAATCCGACATGCGCCTGCATGTTGCTCCGACAATATATGTGTATACACTTTGAATCTAATGATGCTTATTTCGTATAATAAATATTATACTTTGATGTATAAGTTTTTATAAAACTTAAGATGGCTCGATTTAGAACAAAAAAAATGCATGACCGTTTTTTTAGACGAAGGTAACAGAGATTTGTTAGTTGCTAACTCAGTTATTTGGAATCAGTATCACACGACATCAGCCTATCTATGTCATGCATGACGTGTTCCTCTCCCAGGTCCTTGTCTTTGTTTAGTCTTGGGAAAATAGTTCATATTTCATATTGTGAGGCTACATCGATCTGCGAACGAGCTAGCGCACGGTAGTTCACATGCATGTGTGACTGTCGAACATGCTAATGTATATTATAGGCCAATGATTGTCTTCTGTTAGATATAAATAAGCGCTAGGCGCCAGTCTCAATTTTTACTTCTCATTAAATAAGGTTGGATTTAAGCAAATTTTTTGTAAAATGAAAACCTTGCTGAACGCCTGAACCTTATACGCGCGGGCCACACGGCACACGCGTTGACTTCGTTGAGGCTTGGTGATGAAGTGAAGCACAGACTTCAGATCTGGTCTCGCCTCCTTGCAGTAGTCTTCCCAATCCATGTTCTTCCTTCCGCCCAAGCTCCAACCATGGCCGACAAGGTGCGCGCATGTGTTGATTTGGATTACAAGCATGCTAGTTTCTTTGTGCTGATTGGCCTGCTCCAGTCCACTGATGTCTCTACTGATCACCTTGAGCGGGTCTGGATTTTGTGCTAGATTTCTTTGCTAGATGATTCTACACGTCTTCTGAGCTTCTACGGATCATCATTTAATTTCCAGGGTAAGTCGTTTCTGTATTTCTAATCCTGTTTTATCGAAATCTCACGTCTCAAACTGGATCATGGTTGTCTGTCTAGTGCATCTTGACATTACTCTGCTTCCCGTTTCGCCGAACTCTCTTCCCAGCGGGACCTATACTGAGACGCAGACTAATACACTCCCTCTAGGGACCTGCTATATTAACATGTTTCTGGTTAATTTGATCTGTACGATTATTATAATTTTTAACGATTTCTGAGAAGAATGGGGGGAGTATTTACTACAAACTGGATCACGATTTAGATTATATTGGTATTTTCCCTCGGGCCAGCGGCGCCGTCGTGCGCATGGGAGGGGGTCGACGGCGGACTGATCGAGCAAGTGCCGCCGCGTCGGAAACGCCGGCGGCCCGGCGCACCAGCGGCGGTGAGCATCTACAACAGTTTTAAGTAGCAGACAGATACCACGCTGCAGTCTAGGGGTCGATCAGACTCGAATTCCGGCGAGGAGATCAATTTGGCTGGCGCTGAGCTCGATCTCTAGCTAGTAGAGAAACTAGATTTTTGGTATGGTCGAGCTCGATTTTGGCGTTGCTGGGCTGGGCTCGATTTGGACAGCGCATCGTTGACATGGAGGACTTCAGGAGCTAGCTTGCTGCTTGCCACACCGAGCTTTCTCCCTGGCGAGCCGCGGCAAAGCCGGAAGATGAGGTTGAAGCTGAAGGGGCACAATTACATAGAACGACCAATTAGAGGGCTAAAAAAAATCTTTAAGCAATTTTTATAGCCAAATTCTATATAACAAACGGGGCGGCCTAGAAGGCCAGGTAGCCCGTCAAAATTATTAGGTCCGTCCGATGATCATCCGGCAAGTGATACACTATGTAGCCTGGCCATTTTATATTTAGACCCTCAAGTTTTCACGTAATCAATCTACATTTATCTTGACCCCTCAGTTTAACATTTTCGTTCGTCCGGTGTCCATCCAACGCCTAGTGATGCCGCATATGGCCCAGCTATTTTATATTTAGACCCTCGAGTTTACATGTAATCAACCTTGGTTTATCTAGACCCCGAGTTTAACATTTGGTCCGTCCGATGGTCATCCATCGTCCAGTGATACAGCATGTGATCCAGCCATTTTATATTTAGAACCTTGAGTTTTCATATAATCAACCCGCGCTTATTTAGACCTCCACATTTTCATGGAATCAACTCGTGCTCCCAAGGCTAGCCATTTTGTATTTAGATCCCCAAGTTTTCGTGTAATCAACGTTCGCTTATTTAGACATCCGCTTTTTCATTGAATCAACCCGCACTCCCAAAAGCTAGGTGTCGACGTCCCATTGGCCGAAAGCCTCTGGCCTCACGCATCATCCGGTGGCTGCTCCTAGCTCTTCTGCCCCGCCCATCGATGTGCCCACACGTCGCTCGTCTATAGGCTGGAACACTCCCGATGCCACTTGAATGCCCTGGCAGTCAAATATCTGTCGTTCCCATCCCGATAGATAGATGTGTTCCTCGTCCTTCATCTGTCCATCTACGTTTTCGAGTTTGTCACATCCCTCGCTTTGATATGTTCAGATCGATTTAGTTCACCTGCAAATCTATTATGTGTTGTATATAAATATGTGGTTATCTAATATTACTAATATTCTACCCATTTCTAACGTTTAATACAAAACAAAAAATATGTTAATCATGCAACACAATGTGTACTCCATACCACGTGCATCGGCGTGCGCTAATCACTAATTCTGTGTACAAAGGAGAAGGCGTCAACGCCGTCAAGCGCGCCCACGAGTGTCTTAATCTCTCTGCAATCATGGAACTGTCTTGTGCCTGATGGGATTGAAGCAGATTGGTCTTTT
>CM014271.1:43776539-43839257 GCA_004135705.1 Alloteropsis semialata
GAGGACGGCGTAGACAAGTTTTTGGATCTGGGGATATCGTACCTTGGTGTCGGACAGGACCTCGCTGATGAAGTAAACGGGGCGTTGCACCTTTTGGATCTTCTCGGGCTCGTTTCGCTCGACGACGAGGGCGGTGCTTACCACATGGGTGGTTGCCGCAATGTAGAGCAGCATGGGCTCCCCTTCCGCCGGAGCGGTCAGGATCGGTGGGTTTTTGAGCGATGCCTTAAGCGAGTCGAGGGCCTGCTGCGCCTCGGCGTTCCAGACGAAGTGATCCGACTTCTTGAGCAGTCGGTACAAGGGCAGGCTCCGTTCCCCGAGTCGGGCGATGAAACGGCTGAGTGCGGCCAAGCATCCCGTGACGCGTTGGACCCCCTTCACGTTCTGGATCGGTCCCATGTCGGTGATGGCGGTTATCTTCTCAGGATTGGCTTCGATGCCTCGTTCCGATACGATAAAGCCGAGGAGCATGCCTCTCGGGACCCCGAAAACGCATTTCTCGGGGTTGAGCTTTACTTTGTTCAGCCGGAGCTTCTCAAAGACAGCTGCGAGGTCAGAGACCAAGTCGCCAGTGCGCTTGGATTTTACTACTATATCGTCAACGTACGCCTCGACCAGTCGGCCGATTAAGTCGCCAAAGACGCGTCGCATGCATCTTTGGAACGTGGCGCCCGCGTTTTTCAGCCCGAATGGCATAGACGAATAGCAGAAGGTGCCGTAAGGCGTGATAAATGATGTTGCGAGCTGGTCGGCCAGGCTCATCGCGATCTGATGGTACCCGGAGTACGCATCGAGAAAGCAGAGGGTTTCGCACCCCGCGGTGGAGTCGACCACCTGATCTATGCGCGGAAGAGGGAAGGAGTCTTTTGGACATGCCTTGTTAAGGCCAGTATAGTCAACACACATCCTCCATTTCCCATTCTTCTTCTTTACAAGGACGGGGTTGGCCAACCACTCGGGGTGGTATACCTCCCTAATGAAGCCGGCGCTGAGGAGCTTTTTGAGCTCTTCGCCGATGGCTTTGTACTTGTCCTCGTCGTAACGTCGAAGCCTCTGTTTGACGGGTCGAGCGCCAGGCTTAATATCAAGTTTGTGCTCGGCGACTTCCCTTGGAATCCCCGGCATGTCCGAGGGCTTCCATGCAAACACATCGAGGTTTGCGCGGAGAAAGTCGACGAGCGCGCTTTCCTATAGAGGATCGAGCGCCGTCCCGACACGGAGGGTGCGACCATCGTTGGCCACGGCAACCTTCTTGACGTCCTTGGCTGGCTCAAAGGAGCACGCAGCACGCTTGGAGGTCTCGGGGATATCCGGGTCCCTGGGTGAAGGCTCAGCGGCGAGCTTCTTGGACTGGACGAGCGCCTCCGCGAATTGGAAGCACTCGGTTTCACAGGCGAACGCATGCTCAAACGAAGTCCCCACTGTGATGACACCTTTGGGTCCGGGGATCTTCAGTTTGAGGTACGTATAGTTCGGGACAGCCATGAACTTTGCGTATGCAGGCCTCCCGAGGATGGCGTGATACGTCCCAGGAAATCCCACCACTTCGAAAGCGAGGGTTTCTCTGCGGAAGTTCCGTGGAGTCCCGAACGTGACGGGCAGGTCGATCTGCCCGAGCGGTATTGCGTCCACCCTGGGGACAACCCCATGGAATGGCGCCGCGGATGGCCGAAGCCGGGACCGCAAGATCCCCATCTCATCGAGAGTGTCGGCGTAGAGGATGTTGAGGCCGCTCCCGCCGTCCATCAACACCTTGTGGATGCGTTTCGTCCCGAAAAGAGGAGCAACCACGAGCGGGTACCTTTCGGGTTGCGGGACATGGTCGGGATGATCGAAGCGATCAAAGGTGATCGGGGCCTCGGACCATCTTAGGTAGGAGGGCACCACGGGCTCTGTGTGGCAAACTTCTCATCGGATTAACTTCTCGTCGCGCTTCGAGGGGCAGGCCGCCGACCCCCCAACGATCATCAAGACTGCGCCGTCCTCCCTGGGGTAACCGTCGTCGTCGTTCGGGCCTCCGGCCCCATCTCGGTTCTCGTATGGTTTCTTCTTCAGAGTGCCGGCGAGGAAGCTCTTCATGAGTTTGCAGTCCTTCAGGGCGTGCTTGACGGGGCCCTCGTGGTTGGTGCATGGCGCCTCGAGGAGCTTCTCGAAGTGATCCTTCGGCGCGTTGCCCTTGGGCTTGGTAGGTTTCCGCTCGGCCGCCGCCACCATGCCGTCGTCGCGTCGCCGCTTGTCCTTCTTCTTTGTCTTGTCGGGTGGAACGGAGGGGCCTTCGCCGGCCGCCCCCGACTGCTTGCCCTTAGATTGAGGTCGATCGAGGGTGGCGGCGACTGCGTCTTCTCCGTCGGCGTAGTCGGTGGCGATGTCGAGGAGCTCCCGGATGGTTCGTGGCTTTCTGCGTCCCAACTCGTGGACGAGGGTCGCGCAGGTGGTTCCGAACCGGAACGCTGAGACAACGTCGGTGTCGGCGGTATTCGGCAGCTCGGTGCAGCGCTTGGAGAAGCGCTTGATGTAGTCACGCAGAGTTTCGTCTTCTCTCTGGAGGCAGTTGCGGAGGTCCCAGGGGTTCCCGGGACGAGTATAGGTGCCCTGGAAGTTGCCAATGAAGGCATCACGCAACTGCGCCCAGCTGTCGATCTTGCCTGCAGGGAGATGCTCCAGCCATGTCCGAGCCGAGTCAGCAAGGTAGAGTGGAAGACTTTTGATGATGAAGTGGTCGTCTTGCGCCCCGCCCGCATGGCACGCGAGCCGGTAGTCCTCCAGCCATACACTGGGGTTTGTGTCCCCGTCGTACTTGGGCACCGTCGTGGGAGCTCGGAAGCGCGGAGGGACCTGAGCGCCGAGGACGCGAGGTCCAAAGGCACGTGGCCCCCTGGGGTCGGGTGACGCACTCCTGCTCCGGTCCTCGCCGCTGTCGTAACGGCCCCCACGCCGCCTGTTGTAGGCTCGGCGTGGGCGGTGCTGATGGTGCTCGTCCCGTCGTCTGGCGCCTCCGTCGGCTACGGCCCCGTGATGATGTACAGAATGCTCTCGATCGGGCTCCCGGGGAGCTCGCTGGCGTGAGGCGGAGCTTTCCGCCTGTTGGACTGCTGCGGTTTCCAGGAGCGCGCGGAGCTGCTGATGGAACCTTCGATCTTTGGGCGCCGCTGGTTCAGGGTGTTCACGGAGCAGGACAGCAGCCGCTGCGAGGTTCTGGGACGCCCGGTTGAAGACCGGCGCGTCGTTGGCGTTGCCACCGTCGTTGATGATGCGCTTTTGTACGTCGCGGGCCCGTGCGCGGGCGGCTCCTCCATCCGCGTTTCTCCCGAGCTCGCGGTTGAGCTGCTGGCGTTCTGCCTCGATCTGACGCCGGGCCTCGTCGAGCTCCTGCAGCCTGACCCGCCGGGGCGTTGGCAGGCGGAGCCGCAGGGGCGTTGGCAGGTGGTGCTGCGCCGTCCCTCGTCGAGCTGCTGGCGGACTGCACATCCCCGTCGGGGGTGTGACACATGAAGCACTCCCTAGAAGGGTCGAAGTTCGGCGGAGCCCACCTCAACCGCGGGTGCGAGCTTTGCTCGCGCACCGCGCTTTTGGCGGTTGGCGGGACGCAGGGGTCGGACTCCGTCGGTGTCGGGGTGGCCGCCGGGTCACGCGGCAGGCCTGGCTGTCCCTCCGGATACATGGCGTTGTAGCAGTCGATGAACTCGTCCCAGGGGAGCTGCTCTTGCCCTCCAACCTGGAGGGCGAGGTTGGTGATCATGTAGGAGACGTTGCGGAAGCGTTCCTGGGACGGGCTCCGTCCCAGGGCGGCCGCCAGGTCCCCACCGAGCAGGTCGAGGACGTAGGCGGTGGCTCCCGTCGTGGCGTGGGAGGGCTTGGGCCCCTCGTCGTGGCGTGGAGCAGGTCGAGGACGTAGGCGAGGCGCCGCCGTGGGCCATCCGGGCCCTGGTGAAGTGTCCTGACATGCGAAAAGTCCCCTACCTGGCACGCCAACTGTCGGGGTTCTCTACCGCCGGCAAGTAAATTTCTACGATCGCGTGTCAGGGTCCGGATGGTGACTCAAGAGACAGGGGGTTTAGACTGGTTCGGGCCTCCGGAGAGTAACACCCTACGTCCAGTGTGCGCCGATGTTCTCAAGTCCAAGTCTGTAGTAGGGGGTACAAACTGGTCGGGAGAGGGAGAGGGTCCCAAGTCCCTGTGTTCGTGCGAGTGAGTGTGCTGTTCGTGCGGTGTTCGAATGTTCGTCTGTTGTCCGTCCGTCCCCCCACTGGTGTCCCCTTGTCCCCTTTTATAATCTCAAGGAGAGAAGGGAGTGGAGGGTAAGAAAGAAGAAAATTACAAGGGGAGTTACTGCCCCCGAGGCCTTTAGCTTGCGCCGCGCGCCGAGCCGTACGAGGAGCAGGTGTTGACGGAGTGGGCGCCCCGCCGGACCCGGGATCGTACATCCCGGGTGGTTGGTGTAGATGACTTCTCGGGCAGGTTCTCGGGTAGTTTCCGGGTCGTGGTTGACTCGCTCGAGGCCTTTGGGAACTCCAGGTGTCCTGCTCGGGCTCCAGGTGTCGTCCTTGGGCGCCGGGGGTCGTCCTTGGGCGCCCGGTGTTGCGCATGCATTTCCCTCAGGACTGTAGCGTTCCTGTTCGGATGAGACGGGCGCCACTGTGGCTGCCGTGGCGAAGGACGGACGCCCATCATGCTCTGACGCGGCGGGTACCAAGTGGGTACGGCACTGGATGGGCCGGGACGGGACGAGGCCGAGTAGTTTGACCGGGCGAGCCGGAGACTCCTCGGAAGCGGAGAACTCCCCGGGCGAATCGGAGAGCCATTCGGAGGCGGAGAACTCCTCGGGCGAGCCGCGGAACCACTCGGAGGCGGAGAACTCCTCGGGCGAATCGGAGAACCACTCGGAGGCGGAGAACTCCTCGGGCGAATCGGAGACTCGTCGGGCGGCCTCCGAGTTGTTGGGGCATGGAGAATTTGCTTTGATTTGGTTCTTTGGTTTTTGCTTTTGAGGGGTGGATTATCGTAAGGACCCGGGTTAAGGGTTTGATTGGGTACCCCTAATCCAGACCCTCGTCATGAAGCTTCCAGAAGACTTGGGGAGAAAGATGAAGACGAGACAGCCAAGGAAGGACCCAGGCCGGCCGGCCTAGACCCACCTACCAGAACATACGATCGGAGAGCTATGCATCCCGGACATCAAGGATTTGCCTATCCAAGACCTCAATGAAGTTGGAGGGCCGTTCGAGATCAAGATTTCAACCATTCGTATGGTGCAAAGCTCACCCTTCACCGGAAAAGAAGATGCCAACCTTCACCTTCAAGCATTCATCCAACTATGCCGCACCTTCGACATGCAAGGAGTAACTCAAGATCAAGTGAGAGCGAGGCTCTTTCCGTTCTCTCTACTTGGGAGGGCACTTCAATGGTTTCATTCTCTACCAGCGGAAACGGTGCAAAGTTGGGATGCCTTAACGAAAGCTTTCATGACGGAGTTCTACTCGCCGGGCAAGACTCAGATTTTGTGCAACAAGATCGCTACCTTCGCGCAAATCCCGACGGAGACTATTGCGGAAGCCTATGAGCGCTTCAATGACTACATCCGAGCCGTGCCACATCACAAGTTTCCGAAGGAGGATCTAGTCCAGAAGTTCTACCAAGGCCTCATGACTGCATCAAGGGCTATCATCGACACATCGGCCGGAGGATCCATTATTGAGCTCACCCTGACTCAAGCTCTCAAGCTATTCAAGAAGGTGGCGGATAATGATGCGTGGGCATCATCGGGACGGCTGCATCCTACACCGTCCGTGGGAGTTGCTAAAAGTGTTTTGCAAGTGGAGCGCGAAGAATTACTTGAAGGAAAGATCGATTCACTCATGAGGAGGTTGGAGAAGATGGAGGTGGACAAGAAGGAAGCTCATGCTATTGATTTGAAGGCAGCCGAAGCAAGGTCCACATGTGAAGATTGTGGAGAGTATGGCCATGTCCAGAAGAATTGTCCGAAGGAAGCTAAAGTGCTCGAGTACATGAGGAAAGGGGATTTGTCTCCACAGTCCTACTTCCGCTACGGACAAGGTAGACCTCAATTTAATGCAAGCTCATCTCTTCAAAACTCGGTGCCTCTTCGTATACAATTGAAGGAGTTCATCGAGGAGCAATGCAAGATCAACAAGGACACTGTCGCTAAGTTCAAGTCTATGGACAAGATATTGGAGAACATTGATGGCAAGGTGACGGAGGTCGGAAGCTCTAACCACCAAGTGCTCAACATGATGAAGATGCTAGAGACACAAGTGACCCAGCTAGCCGGATGCTTACCTAGTAATGAAGGAAGACTACCGAGGCAACCTCAAAATCCGGAGACGGCTAAAGCAATTCAAACTCGCTCGGGGAAGGAGACCGAAAATCCCGAACACCCGGCCGGAGCAAGGAAATTTAAGCCAAGTGTTGAAGCCGAGATGACATCAAAAGATAAGGCGCCTATTCCCGCACCGGAAATAGTCACCCAAAAGCCAGAGTTTGAAATGATCGATGAAGATACAAATATTCTTCCTCCTAGGCCACGTTACCACAAAGGTAGAATTGATGAGCATTTCGAAAAATTTGTTGAAGTGGTTCGCAGGTTGAACATCAATATGCCGCTCTTTGACGCTCTACAAGTTCCAACATACTCTCGCTACTTCAAAGACATCCTTTCAAACAAGCGTGAGATGCCGCCGCCAAGTACTATCAAGATGACCGAAGAATGCAGCGTGGCTATCGCCGATCAAGCTCCTGAGAAGAAGAGGGATCCGGGTGTCCAACCATCCCGTGTTCCATTGGATCATACATGTTCGAGAGGACATTTTGTGACCTTGGTGCAAGTGTGAGCGTCATGCCGAAGGCCGTGTATGAGAAGCTATGCTTACTGGAGCCGGAACCCACCGCCATGTGCTTAGAGTTAGCGGACAACTCCGTTCGCTATCCTTTTGGCATCGCCGAAGACGTACCCGTGAAGATTGGAGAACACCTAGTCCCCGTTGACTTTGTGATTCTTGATATGGGAGAAGGGACAAAGTCGCCACTCATCCTTGGGAGGCCGTTCCTCAAGACCGCAAGGGCAAACATCGACATTGGCAAAGGGGAGATCAAGTTCGACATCAATGGCACCATGAGCGAGTTCAAGTTTCGTCCACGCCTTGAGGTATGCAATATGATCAATGTTAAATATATTCCACCTCACCGACGTGACACCAAGGAGGAGCCGAAGAAGGAGGAAGCGAAGGAGACCAAAGAAGTTGTTGCATCCGTCGAGACAAAAGCTCAACGTCCGCTTGTGAAGACCAAAAAGATGACTAAGCCGAAGAATAATCCTGCACCCAAGCCAAGGATTGTGCAGAAGTGGTATCCAAGACTGCAATGCCCACACCGAGCGTTGGTCTGAAATAAAGAAAAGAAGAAGTCTAGCTATAGACTATAAACGAAGCGCTTTGCGGGAAGCAACCCGTTCGTCGAGACAAGAATAAGCTACTGGGAGGACAACCCGCGAAGACCTTTTGAGTAAGTGAGTCATGAATTTTGCTACGCAAGACTTGAGAAACAATTATTAATTTGGTCATTCGGTCGAACACTTAAATTAGAGTTGCTTGGTCATTTTGATTTTATTTCTTATTCTAAACCAATGACTTGAGCCTTCCCATGTTTTAGTTGTTTTATCTTGAGAAACCCAAAACCAAACTTCCACACCCATTTTGGCGACCGTCTTTTCCATGACAGCCGGACCAAGTTGATCTTTACCAAGACACGAGTAGAGCCAAGCGTTGTTCTTAATTCTTTAAATTCTTTGACGCATGCTAGGCTCTCGCAACCTTAGTAATTTTCAGTTTTATTTCCCTAGGATTAGGATTTTTTCTAAGCCCCTTTTATTTTATTTTCTTTCAAAATATCTCTCTCATTTGGCCAAAATTTAGAACCTAAACCTATGACCCACGGTTGAACACGGGAAAGTTCGCTATCAATTCATGAAAGTGAGCAATACCGGTGCAATCAAAATTAATGTAGTCGGAAATTATTTCTCGACTCACAAATGTTTATGATGCCTAAATTCCCCTTTGATTATTTATTCAAACTCATTGCTTGCTTTGAGTTGTTTTTATTTGACAAAATTAGAGGAGGACTTAAGCACTTAAACACTCTTTGGAAAGGTTTATGATCATGACCATCACTAATCACCAAGATTGCATCCACGGGAAGAATTATTGGACTCTCCACCTAACTCCACATGTAAGAGGAGACAACCATGCATAGTGGTACACTCATTTTTGCAGGATTGAAAGCAACATTTGGAGTGAATTTGAAGCAAAGGACAAAGACATTAATCAAAGTGGAGAAAACAACTTACAAGTGGACAACTTTGCTTAAGAATGGATGGTTCACAGCATTTGGACTGGTGGAAATCATGTGGAGCAGCTGTATACTGATTAGGAATCCACTCAGGAAGCACTGGAAGCAAGGAGACGCAAAGCAGGCCAGGGAACACCCCAGGCCGGCTGGCCCCAAGCCCCCAGGCCGGCCGGCCTAACCTCCATAAATGCCCCCTGGTGCTCATCTTTCACAGGTATGCAACTCATACAATTTCGAGTCCTTGTTCTTCAGTTCTTCCACCTTGAAAATCAGTAGAAGCTCCGAAAAATTTTGAGATTCAAAACCACTTCCAAAAATCTCCAAACATTCACTACAATTCCTAGTTTGCTCTTCTTTTCGATATATTGTTTTTCCACCAGCAAGAAACCCCCGGTGTGTTGGTTTTTGTGTTTGTGCAGCAAGGCACCATGAGGAGGCAAGTGTTGAACTTCATCACCGGAAAGAGGACAAGGTCGTCGGCATCCGACGCGCCGTCGGCGAACTCTTCGAGGAGGCACTCCGTTGCGGAGTCACCGCGAAGAATGGAGGAAGACAACCCCGTACAAAGGAGCGACATGCTGCTCCTTGGAGGGATGCAAGACCCAAGAAGTACTTCTATGCGGTTCACCGAACCACGTGGGCGTGCCGACGCACCACCACCTCCTCCAACTAGACGTTCCACAAGATCAACCGCACCACCGCCATACAAACCCAAAATTTCAGAATATGGGTTTGTCATTTTGTCGGAAGGAGAAGAAGAGAGGCTCAAGAATCTAAAAGGAAGGATGAAGGCAAACACTGACTTTGATGATGATGCACTGCAAAAGTTGGGATTCTATGGTGATATTTATGGCCTACTGGACAACCTCGGATGGAGGCAATTTTCCGATGGTGTTCCGGTGGATGTGCATGGAGAAATTGCTTTGGAGATCATGATGACCATGAAGATTGTGACAAGAAAAATTGATGAGCAAGAAGTGTCATGCCTTGAATTTAGGTTGAAAAATGAAGAAAAGTCCATCACCTTTGAAGGAATTGGAAGCTTACTTGGTTTCAATAGTGATGCACCGGAAAGAGCCGAAGTCGAAGAAGGAGGGATGGATAGATTTTGGAAGAAAATTGCAAAGAATGACAACCTCTAAAGGAAGAACATAAGCAATGTCATAATTCAAATATTTCATTCTTGGATGAGCAAGAGAATCTTTGGAAGGATGAGAGAGTCCAAAGTAACCGACATGGAGTTAAATTATTTATACTCCACGTTGATGAAAAAGCAAGCAATAGATCCTACCTACATCATGATTGATAGGTGGGTATGTGAAGCTACATCCGGCTCCGGAGAGATGGGCTCGGGTTGTTATCTATCCATGATAGCAATTGCATTGAACCCAAGATTGGAGACAAATTCGGCATTCTTCATGAAAGGGACCGATTTTGGAATTGAAGCTATGAGGCAAGGGCATTACATCGGAGGAGATGAGAAGAATGGCTACAAAATTGCAAATACAAATATTTATCTCCCCGATGCAAGATTGAAGTTATTTACAAGCGAAAGAGTTGATCGGCGGGACGAGAAGATTTTGGTCAAAGCTAAAAAGAATAATAGAGGAAAGCATATTTGAGAGTCATCGGCACCCGTTGAAAAAGAGGTGGGAGAGGAATTGCCACTAGCTAGTTTCTCCTATTGGACAATGGAATTTCAAAATGCACCAAGTGGACAAGGAGCTCTGGAAGAATGGGGGCAACAATGGGGACATGCACCAGCTCAAGCATGGGGGTATGGAGCGTCGGTGCCACGACCGATGTATCCACCGCCGCCTACATATAGCAGTTATGGCTACCCACCACCGCCACATCAAGGAGTGTTCCCGGATCCATCCTGTCGAGGTTGTACTCGTCAGATATTTGTCCTGCAGACACCCCGCTTTGTGCGAAGATTGATCACGGTGATGGACAGAAAGACACGGGATTTTTATACTGGTTCGGGCCCTCGAGATCGAGTAATAACCCTACGTCCAGTTGCTGCTTGTATTATTTCGTCGAGTACAGATTACAATGCGTAACAAGTACCCTCGGGTAGATTGTCTAAGATTGCAGATCAATGGAACATAATACCCTCTACGCACAGGACCCCCGCTATTTATATCCAGGGAGACGTGCCTTACAAGACAAAACAGACCTAAACCTAATAGGACTCGAACTGTCTTCGGGCTTCCCTTCTGCGATCAGGCCATCGTGTCTTGTTCGGAGTCTTGGTCGTCTTGGAGTCGGTAGTCAGCAATCCTCGTGGTCGGGTACCCTGGTATTATGGCCTCAACAGTAGCCCCCAAGCTTATCTTGTTCAGAAAAGGTTGATTTGTTCAATAGCCTTCGGGTCTTTTTGCTCTTCGGGTGATTTTTGGATATGTTAATACCCCGTCAATCACTCTTGAATGAGAGCCAGAAAAGTTCCCGAACTCTTGAATGTAGAAACCTGCATCTGAATGATAAGGTCAAAGAAAAATATCAGCCATAATAATAAAATAACTGTTCCGTCTTGGAAAATGGAACGCCCCAGGAGTGATGTAACTGCTGCCCAGGGCATTTAAAAACCCACTCCGCACGTCTCCCGGGATTTTAGCAGCGCACGCGATACGGCTCTGCTCCGGCTCCTCGATTCTCGTGCGAAGCGTCGCACCCCTGAGTCTTTAAATATCAGATCTCCTGGATTGTCATGTACTTGAAACTTCCATCGTAAGCTTTCTTCCTCCACTCGCCATGGGAAAGAAAAAGCTTAGCAGTAAGTTCAAGCTTGCTCGTCTCCTCTTCGGAGACTCCCCTCGCAGCTCCGGCGAACAACCGCCCGAGAAGCTGGAGGACCCGCCGGCGACGACATCACCCACCGCTCCTCCTCAGGCTCCGCTCCTAGCTCTCCCCTGGTACGGGGATGAGGGAGTCGAGGTCGAGCCACCAGAGGAGAAGGCTCCGGCGGTAGCGCCGCCATCTCCCGAGGCTGCTCCGTCAAGCATTGCCGCCGGGAAATGCCCTGCGTCTTCCTCCCCAGCCCCAGCATCTCCTGTCTCCCTCTCCTCCGACGACGAGCCAGCACAAGGAGGGAGCGGAATCCGGCTGAGGCCAGAGGCGGCGCACGCTGGGGCATCTTCGTCTTCTGCTCCGGTGGACACCAGCGGCGACGAGGAATTCGCCCGGCGCCTCTTCGTCTCCCTGAACCGCGACCTGATCGGGATTCCTGGAGACGGAGCGCTCGTGGATCTCGTCAGCGACTCTGAAGAAGAGAACGCGATAGATGATGATCCATCGGCAAGCACACCATCGTCGCCCTGATCAGTTTGGTTGTCAATCATCAACCCAAGATCAGGGCGCTTTAGTATTTTGATTTTAGGATAGTTATCAATCCATTGTGAAATGTTCCTTCTTTTGTATTTTAATGAAGAAATTTCACTTGATGGATGTAATTTGAATTCCTTGTGCTTTGAAAATTTATCTGTGTCAATCTGTTCTTGAAATTGCTCATCCAGAAACAAAATTCCCTAACAAAAAATTTCTTCCGACCATATTAACTTTCTTCAGTGTGTTCGGGAAATTTGACTCTGATCAGACATGATCGGGGCATTTCCTTGATTCACACCGATCGATTGGTCATTTAAAACTGATAACTTACCAAATAAGCTAACAGCCCTAAATGCATTGAATTGGACTTACACATTTTTCGAAACGACGCGTGCCACAGAAAAAGGAAAGAACCTTTTTGACCCAACAGTCACTGCGGATTGCACGGCTCAAGGGCAGGTTTTTCGGGGTTCGAGCTCCCGTGCAGAACCATAAAGTCCCCAAGCGCGGCCGCTTGAGATCTATTTGAGCCTTCGTCTTCCTTGTTCGCATCCACAAAACATTCGCCATTTTCTTCCCTCGTCCACTTGCTCCTCCAATCCTTCCCAATTGCCATGGCGTCCACGCATCAATCATCTTCTGACACTGAGTCCACAGGGGACCAGACCAGCACCGCCGCCGGACGAGAACTCCGCAGTGGGAACACGATCCCCACCGCGAACGAGTACTGGTACAAATCGACCACGACGGCCAAGCAATTGAAGAAATTGGAGGACCTCGGATTGCTCCCTGACACTACACTCTTCCCTCGCCGCCATGCCAAAGGTCAGATGTATCCAACCCCCGACACTCTCGAGATGGTGGTGTTCTTGGAGTTCTTCTATTGTGGATTCGGGGTTTTTCCTTCTGATTTCTTCCACAGCGTCTGCGAGCATTACCAGATAGAGCTCGTGCACCTAAAGCCCGGCGCTTTGACAATGCTTAGCGTCTTTGCTTTTCTGTGCGAAGCCTGGTTAGGGATTAAGCCTTCACTGCTGCTGTGGAGATATTTTTACAGTCCTTCATACTACAAGAACCAGGTGATGCTCGGGTCCATCGGGTTTTCTTTGAGAAATCGGGAGATGTACATCCCCTTCCCAGTTAAAGATTGCTGGAAAGGATATGAACACCATTGGTTTTACATCACCCTTCCCCAAGCCTCATTGGCAAAAGGGAAGTATCTGATGCCCTATCTCAAGGATTCAGCCAAAGCTCTGCCAAGAATTACCCCGGAGATGCAGAAGCATATTGATCGGATCTTGAAACTCCGTGATGCGGGTCTGACGGCAGNTCATTGGCAAAAGGGAAGTATCTGATGCCCTATCTCAAGGATTCAGCCAAAGCCCTGCCAAGAATTACCCCGGAGATGCAGAAGCATATTGATCGGATCTTGGAGCTCCGTAATGCTGGTCTGATGGCAGTTCATGTAGCGAAAATCTTCATTAGATGGAGATTTATCCCACTTATGAATCGTGACCGCTACGCTTGGACATTCACGGGCTACAAGGACCCGAACAGAATGAAACCCGATGGTGAGCATTTGTTTTTCTGTTCGATTGTTTTTCCGAGTTTGTTTGGTCATTTGAATTCATGACTCTTAACTTAGCAGTTGTCCCAGAGACAGAAGTGAGCATGCGCCTGAAAAAGATGTTCGGGGCTGATCTCCCGTATTGGGAAAACGTCCCGGAGCCCTACAGCGCTGATAACCCTCCTCCCGAGGTAAACTGTTACTCAGAAAAAGCTTTTTTCACTTTAATAGTGATATGATACACCTCTTTATTCCCGACCAGACCCCAGCTATTGTTGATGCCCCCGCCCAGAGCGGTGCCATCAATGTCGAAGAGGAGGGGGATCAGCCCGTTAATCAAGGCACCAGGGCCCCAACCAACGAACAACCCGAATCATCGCCTGGTTTGGAGAAAGAGGTCGCGAGCAGCCCTCAGGCGATTATCCCCCGAACCCGGAAATGCTCTCGTAGTGTGGAGCGTACTGTTCTTGATTCGGGAGCCTTTGGATTGCCTGGGCCCGCTAATCTGCAGCCTATTCGTGATCAGCCTCGTCCTGTTGCCCAGGTATCAAGCATGATCGTATTCGGGCGTTTATTCGCAGCTTTTGATCGCATAACCAAAGCTAAACGTGATCGGGAGATTTCTCGACAGGAAAATCGTCCGACCAGACAATCATCAAAGCTTATTCCTGGTGCCAAGAGATTTAGGGTTAACCTCCCGACAGCCGAGTAAGAGCTTTGTCGATCTTTGATTATGTATGAACATTCTTCTTCAATATTGTTTTCACTGTATTTGATTGTTCGGGAATTCAGGCATCCCGATCCCACAACTTCTCCTCCTGTCAGGCCATCTGCCAGAGAGAAAACTCCCGAGCCAGACTCGAGAGCACAACCTGACAGCTCAGAGAGGACTGCCGAGATTGTGGGACCCATCCCGATGCCCCTGGGCCCGATCATTAGCGCGCTTTCGGAGCAATGGCGTTCGCTAGACGCTCGTGCCTCTGCTGCTGAAGCGTCTGTGATCAGACTGGGAGCCCAGGTGACTGTTCTCCAGTCCGAGAAAGAAGGTACAGGCTTTAAATCTTATGCCTTGCTTATTGAGTTTTTATCCTCAAACTTTTGTTCACATGCTGCCTTTGACCCTGTAGCTGACTCCAAGAGCATTGAGGTGCTCAAAGAGAAGAACTCGGATCTTGAAGGAAGACTGGCTGACCTGACCGCGCGTCTTGAAGCATCAGAGAAGCGCAGTTCGTCCCTGGAGTCCAGGCTGATGGAAGGTGCCTGTGTTGCTGCAACTCACACCATCGGGGCTCTGAAGAGCCATCTCCCTGATCTGGACGTTGCTCTGCTCTCCAAAGGCTTCAAGTGCTCGGCTTCAAAAGCTGAGGAATTGTTTGATAGTCTTACGCCACTGGTGGAACCATTTGTCAGAAAACTTGGTCTCCATCTGAGTGATTCGGAGGAATCACCCTGAACACTTGTGCAGAATTCCTGTAATAGGGCAAAACTTATGCAGTTTAGAATGCGGTTATATTTTGCTAAACATATGCTTGCATGTTTTTTGCGTAAATCTTAGAGCTGATCGGTATTTTCATGGATCTTTTTAACTGATAGCTTTGTCATAGCCAAAAAGTCCCGTTACCATAAGCTGTTCTGGAATTGTTTAGTTGCTGAGACACGGGCGGCCTTCTGAACTGTGTAATTCCTTGTAGTCATGGTGTTCGGTAATTTTAGCGTCTGCCTAGCTTTCTTGAATTAAAAAGTTCGTTTCTTGCATGGTAGCAGTACCGTAGTAGCCCCCGGGCTCTTTTACAGTCATACTGGCATGCTGAAAAAGAGTCTAGAAGTACAAACTGCAAGAAACTTCCCGATCAAATGGGGAGCCCCCGAGCGTATAGCTCGGAATGCATAGAATAGGTCTGAAAAGAAAATTTTCAGCATAGTAGTCCCCGGCTCTTTGTTAGTGTATGCAATATGATAACAAAGAGTAGAAACAGAATAGAAAATAGAAAACCCAGCCCCCGAGCATAAAAGCGAGGGTGAGTAGAGTATATAGAACTTATCTTTTTTTTGTTGTTGGCGCTGTAGGCGACGCAGACGACGGTTTATACCTGCCAAACCTGATGGTTGGTCTAGAACTGTGCACGATCTTCATTGTTTAGGCGTAGAACCTGCGTAGTTGATCCATATTCCACGTATTTGGCAGTACGTCCCCATCTATTTCTGCGATCCTGTAGGCTCCTGGTCGGGCAATATCTACGACAATGTACGGTCCTTGCCATCGAGAGGACAATTTATTTTTGTCCTTGGTGCGTTGATCCAGTTTGAGCACCATGTCCCCAATACATAGGCTTCGTTGTCGAACATTAGCATCGTAGTACTGTCGCAATTTTTGCTGATATTGGGCTACTCTAAAAGCAGCTGCGTCGCGAGCCTCCTCCAGGAGGATTAGCTCATCAGTACGCCTATCAGGCTCTTCAGTTTCTGAAAACATTGCCACGCGAGGGGCTTGTAGTCGGATGTCGGATGGTAGAATCGCCTCTGCTCCATACACCAAGAAGAAAGGTGTTTCGCCTGTTGCCCGATTCATAGTGGTCCTCATTGACCAGAGTACTGTCGGGACTTCATGAATCTAGCGCTTGTCATAAGCTTGCAATCTGTTAAAAATCCTCTTCTTGATGCCCTGGAGCACGATGCCATTGGCACGTTCTACTTGCCCGTTTGTCTTCGGGTGGTTTACCGATGACCGATCATGCTTGATCCCGTGGTCGTAGCAAAAATCGTAAAACTTTTTACTTTTAAACTGCGTTCCATTATCGGAGATTATCCTGTTCGGGACACCGAATCGTACGACAATACTCCGTAGGAATTTGACAGCGGCCTCTTTAGTGATTTTCTGAACGGGCTCGGCTTCAACCCATTTTGTAAATGTGTCAATGCCAACGAACAAAAATCTGTATCCCCCAACAGCCCTTGGAAAGGGTCCGAGGATGTCTATACCCCATGTGGCAAAGGGCCATGACAAGGGTATAGTATTTAAAGCCTGCGCATGTTTAGTCTGTTTTCGTGCGAAGAATTGACATGCCTCACACTTTTTCACTAAATCGCTTGCGTCTTGAAGAGCTGTAGGCCAGTAGAAGCTCTGTCGGAATGCTTTCCCTGTTAGATATCGGGGAGAAGCATGTGATCCACAGATTCCTCTGTGAATGTCGTGGAGCAAACTAATGCCCTCGGTCCGTGTGATGCATTTGAGGAGCATTCCATTGCGGGTTAGCTTGTATAATCGCCCGTCAACCAATTGATAGTTCTTGGCTTTACGATGGATTTTCTCCAATGTTGCATCATCGTCCGGAATAGCTTGGTTTGTGAGGTACGCCCGGATTGGATCCATCCAGTTCTCCTCGTTTCCAACTAGATCGGCAGCTCGGGCCGTACCGACCAACATAGACTCCTTGACGGATTCGTTGGTTGTAGAAACTGGTCCCTTGGCGGGTTCAGTTTTTAGGTTCGGTAATGAAACCGACACAGATGGTTTAGTAAGAACTTCAAGTAACACGTTACCTGGGAGCCGTGTGCGCTCTGCAGCTGCCTTTGCCAGCTTATCTGCGTCGCCATTGAATTCCCTCTTCACGTGCTGTACTTCAAGCCCATCAAATTTGCTCTCCATCCGCCTATATGCTTCCAAGTATTTGGCCATGACCTCGTTCCGTGCACTGTACTCTTTCATGACTTGCTTTGCAGCTAACTCGGAATCCCCTTTCACGAGCAGCCTTCTGACACCAAGAGATGCAGCTATGCGGAGACCTGTCAACAGTCCTTCGTACTCGGCAACATTGTTAGTAGGAGTTGGATCAACAAAATTGATTTGCAAAGCATACCTAATGACGTCATTGTGTGGTGAAATCAGGACCACCCCAGCCCCCGCGCCTGCTCTGCAAAATGCTCCGTCATAGAACATTGTCCAGTGTTCGGGATTTTGGGCAGCTTCTTCAGGTTTGGGGTTAGTCCATTCTGCGATGAAATCTGCCAGAGCCTGCGATTTGATGGCAGTTCTGGGTACGAATTCAACGTCGTAAGCCCCCAGCTCCACAGACCATTGTGCGATCCTACCCACGGCATCTCGATTATGTAAAATGTTGCCTAGGGGGTAAGTTGACACAACCTTGATCTTGTGGCTCAGAAAATAATGCTTGAGCTTCCTGAAAGTCATTAGTACAGCATATAATAGCTTCTGAATCTGAGGGTACCTCGTTTTGTCATCGTGTAGCACCTCGCTTACGAAGTAAACGGGATGTTGTGTTGTAGACTTTTCTGTTGGTCTCTCGACCACCAAAACAGTGCTAACAACAGTTGGTGTCGCTGCTACGTACAACAGCATCTCTTCTTGTGGCTTTGGCGGGACCAGTACGGGCATTTTCCGTAGGTACTGTTTGAACGCCTGGAACGCCTCTTCTGCTTCTGCCGACCACTCAAAACGATCAGTTTTACGTAGCAATTTGTAAAATGGCATACCTCGTTCGCTTGACTTGGACACGAATCGACTTAGGGACGCCATCATTCCTGCCAACTTCTGGACCTCGTGGCGGCTGCGTGGAGACTTCATGTCGTCGAGTGCCTTGATCTTGTGCGGATTTGCCTCTATACCTCGTTGGGAAACAAGGTAACCGAGGAGCTTGCCCGATGATACACCAAAGGTGCATTTGGCGGGGTTGAGCATCATCCTGTTTTTACGCAAGTTGTTGAATGTTTCGGTTAAATCAGCGATTAGATCGCCCTTTAACTTACTTTCACAACAATGTCATCTATGTATGCCTCCACATTACGGCCGATTTGGCCTTCAAGAACAATGTGAACACATTTTTGATAAGTGCAACCTGCGTTTTTCAGACCAAAAGGCATCTTTATATAGCAATAAACACCGAAGGGAGTTACAAATGCAGTTTTCTCCTCATCGTCAATGCACATGCTGATTTGGTGATACCCCGAGTAGGCATCTAGAAAACAAAGCAATTCGCATCCAGAGGTTGAATCTACAATTTGATCTATCCTAGGTAATGGGTACTCATCCTTCGGGCAAGCAGGCTTTATTCAGATCTGTGTAGTCCACGCACATCCTCCACGTTCCGTTGGGCTTCTTGACCATGACTGGGTTCGCCAGCCACTCCGGGAAAGGGACCTCTCGAACGAAGCCGGCTTTGAGTAGTCGGTTGATTTCTTCGTTAATGGCGTCTCGCTTCTCCGGGGTATATCTCCTTTGCTTTTGCTTGACTGGTCGGACGCCAGCTCGTATGCCAAGCTTGTGCTCGATTACCTCCCTGGGGATCCCGGGCATGTCAGATGGTTCCCAAGCGAACACATCTGCGTTTGCCCGGAGGAAAGCAATGAGCTCGAGTTCCTATTTGTCACCCAGGCCAAGGCCCACCTGGGTGGTCTTGGTCGGGTCTGCCTCATCAAGGATTACTGCCTTCGTGCCCGGCTCGGTGCGTCTGGCAGGTGGCTCGATTGGTGAGGCATTGGCCGGCGACTCGCCAGCCGCTTGTGGCGGCGTCCCCCTGAGTGGGGTCTGGTCCACCACAGTCTGCCCTTCAGCGGCACGGTTGTCAGCTCCCTGTCTCCCGATGAGCTCCTGTTCGGGAACTTCTTTCCCTTTGGCCCTTGGTCGGTCTTCAGCTGCTCGGGAGGTTTCAGCCAATGCGCCCTTGGCGGCAGCCTTGGGCTGGCTTTTTGTCTTTTTCTTGGCAGGTTCGGCAGCCTTGGCTGGTTCCTGCTCGTCACCCTTGATCATGTCCAGGGTCTTCATGTCGCACTGGACCGCGCCCCTGCGATCGCCGCTGACGGTGATCGGACCCAACGGCCCCGGGACCTTGATTATGGAATACGCAAAGTGAGCGACCGCCATGAATTTCTTCAGGAACGGTCGGCCCAAAATGCAGTTGTAGGCCGACGTGATGTCAGCCACCTCGAAGGTGAGGAACTCTGATCGGATGTTTTTGCCCTCTACGAGGGTCACCTGCAGATCGATCCTCCCCAAGGGAAAGGCTTGAATGCCGGGTATGACCCCATAGAAAGGCTTCTCCACGGGAGACAAAGACCTTCTTGGGATCCCAAGTTCGTCAAAAGCATTGACAAACAGGAGGTTGAGGGCGCTTCCACTGTCGATCAGGGTTCGCCCGATCTTGCGGGGCCTGATCCATGGTTTGATGCACAGTGGGAGTAGCGGCCCGTCGTAAAGCGTCTCGGGGTGATCCCTTTGATCGAACGTGATCGGGATTTCTGACCACCTCAAGAGTTGCTTGCAGGGCTCGGCGCTGTTTATCTGCCTCTCAACCATCTTGAGCTGGGATTTGGAGGTTCGGGTTGAACAGCCACCGAAAATCGTAGCGACCTCTAGATCTTCGGGGAGATCTAGATCATCATCACAATCCATGTAGTTTGCCGCGCGAGGGTTGTGAGCTGCCTGGTCGCGTGGAGCCCCCTGCTTCTGGCTCTCCTCCTCCTGCTTCTGCTTCTTGTACACCGTGCAATCCACGAAGTGATGCTTCGTGGATCGGTGAATCGGGCAGTACATCGGGAGGTTCTCCGGTTTGCCTTGACGCCTGTACGGGGGCTTGTTGTCGACGGCCATGACTTCATCACCCTCGGTCTTGCACTTCTTATTCTTGTGTTTATTTTTCTTCTTGCCCTCCTCGGCTGGATGGCTTTGTTCGGGCTTTCCGTGAACCCGTGCTCGGGCGTCCGCCATCTTGGCGGTTTCTTCCAGGATCCCGTATAGCTCTGCCACCGTCTTCGGGTTTTTCTTGGCAAGTTCCTCCGCCGTTCGCTCGTCTTTGCAACCTTGATTGAAGGCCACAATCACCCGATCATCCACCATGTCAGGGATGGTGTTACGGGTGTCGCTGAACCTGCGGATGTAGTCCCGGAGGGATTCTCCAGGCTTCTGCACACAGTTGAGCAGATCTCCCTCGTGTCCGAGGCGTTTATAGGTGCCTTGGAAGTTGGCTTCAAACGTCTCCCGGAGATGAGTCCATGACTTGATGCTTGCTTCGGGCAGGTTCATGAGCCACGTACGGGCTGATCCCTGCAGAGCAGTCGGCAAGTAGTTGGCTTTGACGTAGTCGTCACCCCCGGTGGCATCGATGATCGTGGAATAGATCTGAATGCACTCGCGGGGGTTGGTTGTTCCGTCATACTTCTCAATGCTAGTGGGACGAAACTTTTCGGGCCACCTGACCTTGCGCAGGGCTGGGGAGTAAGCAAGGCATCCCCCCGTGCCTGGTCGGGAGTCACGTGGCGGTGAATCTTGATGGGACCGATAGTAACCCTCACGTGCTCGGTAATCTCGATTGTGATTGAGAGTTTCCCGAGCGTCGCGAGTGCGACGATTGCGCTCGAGTTGTGGCCTCATGTCGCGTCCCTCGTGTGGGCGATAGTATGGTCGTCCGTTGACAGATCGGGACCGAACCGGCTGTGGCTCGCGTGGTCTGTTTGACGGAGCTGGTGGTGCGGCAGCGGCAGCTTCGATGCACTCTTTGGCCTTGTCTGCTGCTTCCCGAGCCTTCTTGGCTATGGTGGCCATCGGAGTCCCTTTGGCCATTGCTTCCATGGTCTCCAAGAGGGTTCGGATCTGCAGATTGTCCTGTTCGACGGCCCGGAAATCGTTGTTGAGATCTCGGGGAGCCAACGAGGATGCAACCTGCTGTGTACGGGTTTTAGCCGTTTGAAGTGTCGGTGCGTTGCTCAAACGTGGAGGAGGCACGGGTCGACGCGAGCTAGACGACTCGGCAACGGCCTCTGTCCCGTTCGCGTTTAGCACATGGATGCGGCGGTCTTCAGATTGTTCTGACCCATTGCTAGATCCACTGTAGTCGAGATCCAACTGCGCAGTGCGATCTGCGATGTCTTCAGGAGTTGGCTCCGTGAAGGTGGCGAAAACTTCCCGACCGGCGCATGTGAGATCGGGATCGTGGATCCCTGTCAACTTGAGCTCGTAGTCGCCTTGGTGCTCGAACACGAGGTCTCCGAAGCAGATCTCCCGTGCAGGCACTAGATGGCGGTGAGCGTAGAGATCGGAAGCGGAAGCAGAACTCCCGATCGCTCCGGACTTGACGGAACTGGGCATGTAGGGCATCGAGGAACTCGACGCGTCGGCGAACCAGACTTCGTTGACGATCGGCATGATCTTTCTTCACGCAAGGGCGCCTACCTGGCGCGCCTCTGTCGAGGTTGTACTCGTCAGATATTTGTCCGGCAGACACCCCGCTTCGTGCGAAGATTGATCACGGTGATGAACAGAAAGACACGGGATTTTTATACTGGTTCGGGCCCTCGAGATCGAGTAATAACCCTACGTCCAGTTGCTGCTTGTATTATTTCGTCGAGTACAGATTACAATGCGTAACAAGTACCCTCGGGTGGTTTGTCTAAAGCTACCAATCAATGGAACATAATACCCTCTACGCACAGGACCCCCGCTATTTATATCCAGGGAGACGTGCCTTACAAGACAAAACGGACCTAAACCTAGTAGGACTCGAACTGTCTTCGGGCTTTCCTTCTGCGATCAGGCCATCGTGTCTTGTTCGGAGTCTTGGTCGTCTTGGAGTCGGTAGTCGGCAATCCTCGTGGTCGGGTACCCTGGTATTATGGCCTCAACACAACGACTGCGACGCTTCGCCCAGGACAAGAAAGAAGCCATCTGATCGGAGCTGGTGAAACTACTAGCAGTCGGGTTCATTAAGGAGGTGTTCCACCCCGACTGGCTCGCTAACCCTGTCCTGGTGTGAAAGAAGAACAACAACGAGTGGAGGATGTGTGTCGACTACACCGACTTGAACAAGCACAGCCCAAAGGATCCTTTCAAGCTACCCCGCATTGATCAAGTGGTGGACTCAACAGCTGGCTGCTTTCTACTCTGTTTTCTGGACTGCTACTCGGGCTATCATCAGATAAGCCCGCATGAAGGCGACCAGATCAAGACAGCATTCATCACTCTGTTTGGCGCCTACTTCTACACCACAATGTCCTTTGGACTCAAGAACGTGGGGGCAACATACCAACGCGCAATTCAGAGTTGTTTGAAGGCTCAGATTGGCCACAATGTTGAAGCCTACGTTGATGACATCGTCGTGAAGACAAAGAACCCAGATAGCCTTATTGACGACTTGTCTAAGACCTTTGCACATCTCAGAGAATTCCAATGGAAGCTCAACCCCACCAAGCGTGCGTTTGGCGTGCCCGCAGGAAAATTGCTGGGCTTCATAGTCAGCCACCGGGGAATTGAGGCCAATCCTGAGAAGATCACTGCTATTACATTCATGGCGCCTCCTAAATCCCTCAAGGATGTCCAGAAGCTGACCGGATGCATGGTGGCCCTCAACCGATTCATCTCAAGACTGGGTGACAGAGGACTGCCTTTCTTCAAACTCCTCAAGAAGCAAGACAAGTTCGTATGGACTGCAGAAGCTGATGCGGCGTTTGAAGACCTCAAGAAATTCCTCCAGACACCACCAGTACTTACTGCACCAGCTGATCAGGAACCACTGCTCCTCTACATTGCAGCAACAACTCACGTGGTGAGCACTGCCATTGTAGTTGAGCGGGAGGAACCCGACCATGTATTTAAGGTACAGCGGCCAGTCTATTTCATCAGCGAGGTACTTACGGAATCAAAAGTACACTACCCCCAGGTCGAGAAGCTATTATATGCTGTCTTGATCACATCACGCAAGCTGCGCCACTACTTTGATGCTCATCGGGTTGTTGTAGTCACCTCCTTTCCAATCGGCGACATCCTCCATAACCGGGACGCAACAGGGCGAATCTCCAAATGGGCGATCGAGTTGGGCTCTCACACCATCGACTTCGTCCAATGTGCTGCCATCAAGTCGCAAGCACTGGTGGATTTCGTTGCTGAATGGACAGAGATACAACAAGCGGTGACAGAAGAACCACTCGAGCATTGGATTATGTACTTCGACAGATCAATGAAGCTTGAAGGAGCCGGCACAGGAGTACTATTCATATCCCAGAAAGGCGATCAACTCAAGTACGTGCTCTAGATCCTCTAGAAAGCCACAAACAATGAAGCCGAGTACGAAGCTCTACTGCATGGGCTACGCATGGCTGCTTCCCTCGGCATCAAGCATATGGTGGTCTACGGCGACTCCTCAGTGGTCATCGACCAGGTCAACAAAGACTGGGACTGCACCAAGGAGAACATGTACGCATACTGCCTGGAGGTCCGTAAACTTGAGAAGCACTTCCATGGACTCGAATTTCATCACGTCCTTAGGGACAACAACATGGCTGCTGATGTACTCTCCAAGCTTGGTTCCCACCGAGCGCAAGTACTGGGCGGCGTTTTCATCCACGAGCTGTTACAACCATCCATCAGAGAGTAGGAAGTACAGCCGACTACAACACCCCCTCATCAGCAAGTCATGGTGATTACACCGAGTGGACAAAGCCCTTCATCGAGTACATCCTACATCAGAAAGAGCCCAAAGATAAGGTGGAAGCCGAGCAAGTCATCAGGCGAAGCAAGCACTACGTAGTAGTCGGCTCCACCCTCTTTCGACGCGGCGCATCATCTGGAGTCTTGATGAAGTGCGTCCCTCCAGATGTCGGATGGGAGATCCTTGAAGAGATCCATGGTGGAATCTATGGCAACCACGTTGCCCACCGCATGATTGTTGACAAGGCTTTCCGGTCCGGGTACTATTGGCCATCTGCAGTGGCAGACGTAGAAGAAATCATGAAGACTTGCCAGGGCTACCAATTCTTTGCCCGGCAAGCTCACGTCCCCGCAACAGTCCTAAACACCACACCACCCTCTTGGCCCTTTGCATGCTGGGGGCTTGATATAGTTGGACCACTCAAGACTGCGCCAGGAGGTTTCAAATATCTCTACGTGGCGATCGACAAGTTCACCAAGTGGATTGAAGTCAAGTCGCTTTTCAACGCTACGGCGTAAAAGGGGCTGAGTTCATCCAAGATATTGCTCATCGTTTCGGCGTCCCGAATTGCATTATCACTAATCTTGGCTCTGAATTCACAGGGAGCAAGTTCTTTGATTTCTGCGACAGTCTGGGAATCGAAGTCCGCTACGCATCGGTGCGCACCCACGTGCCAATGGACAAGTAGAGAGAGCTAACGGCCTCATACTCCATGGACTCAAGCCAAGGCTCTATGAACTGCTCAAAAAGTACAACGGCAAGTGGGTGCAAGAGTTGCCAGCCGTGGTACGGGGGCTCAGAACCCAGCCCAGCCGCGCGACGGGGCAATCACCCTTCTTCCTGGTCTATGGCTCCGAAGCAGTACTCCCAGTGGATATCGAGCACAATGCT
Source organism: Alloteropsis semialata (assembly GCA_004135705.1). Lineage (NCBI taxonomy): Eukaryota > Viridiplantae > Streptophyta > Magnoliopsida > Poales > Poaceae > Alloteropsis > Alloteropsis semialata. The sequence continues at coordinate 43,801,122 of CM014271.1, forward strand.
CCAAGAATCCAAAACTACTCGGAGGAAGCAGCAGATCAGAGTAGAGCAGAAGATGTGGACATGCTAGAAGAAGCGAGGCTAGCTGCATTGATCAGGACAACCAAGTACCAGCAAGAGCTCAGGAGGTATCACGACCAAAACGTTCAAGCAAGGTCATTCAACATCGGTGATCTAGTTCTCCGGAGAATTCAGAGTACAATGGATCAGCACAAGCTATCTTCACCTTGGGAAGGCCCATTCATAGTATCAAGGGTCATCGGCCCGGGTACTTATCAGCTACAGCGGGAAGACGGAACAGAGGTGCCCAATGCTTGGAACATTGAGCACTTGTGGCGTTTTTACCCTTAAAGAGTTATTAGGAGTTGTTAAGAGTCAATAAAAGTCAGTCCTTTCAGTGTACTGATGTCGGCTTTTTCATCCAAATGATAATAAAGTGTCTATATTCCATTGTCATCAAGCTTGGAATTCGGATACATGTATCATGGTACGCTTGCTCGCCAAGTAACGCATATACAAAAAAGGTTTTGGATCATGCCGGGTTGTTTAAAAACAATCCAGATAGGCTATATTCAAACATATGCCATCTACTTTCTGTTTCCACATAGAAGGATCGGGCAAAACAAAATACAGATAACAAGTACTTTTGTCGATGAAACATTAGTATTTACATCTACCAAGTTCATTACATGGGTTCTTCTTACATAACAAGAAAACCTAGAACTTAAGGCAAGAGACTATCTTCTCTGCCGTATCCTTCTCCTCCTCCACGTAGCCTTCATACATGTCGCGGGTTCACACCGGGTTGATCCTCCCTTGAGTAACGCTCAAGGGCTGGGCAGGGAACCAGGATCGAACCAAGCTGAGTACTTGCCTAGTACAAGACCGGGCGATTCGCTGGCAGTATGCTCGCACCTGCCTGGTGTGGCCCGGACACGATCAATGAGAGGAGGAGCAGGACTGCCGACGGGTATTTTGGCGTACACGTCAACCAGCGGGACGACGGCTTCTTTGAAGGATGCGAGCTCTGCGCCAAGTCGGCTGACATCCTCGCGAAGAGCTTGGATTGCTTTGTCTTGGTCTTGGATCTTCGCCATATCCTGAACAAGTTGTGCATCGGCGTCCTTGCGCATCTTTTTCTCTTCGGCCACCTCCACCATGCAGTCTCGTTCTCACTGCTCTGCTTGATTGGCGCGCTCCTATTGTCGATAGAAAAGGTTTTTCGTGTCGACTACTTCGGCTTTCAGGGACTCGATCTTCTTCTCCTCATCTGCGTTAAACAAATCTTATTATATTAACATTTTATGATTTGTGCTAATCATGAGAAGAAGAAGTCAGTGGCATACCTGAGAGCTTTTGCCTAAGCGATTTGTTCCTCTCGAGAACATCCTCGCGCTGGTCTTGGAACAAATTGATGTTCTTGTATGCCTCATCCAGCTCAAGGCAAAGCTTGGCACGCTCTTCCTCCCATGATGACCGACCCTTGGCCAAGTTGTCTGCTGCCTTCTTCGCTCGTGTAAAGCATGTACTGGCTCTGTGGAGCATCTCCGACTTCTGATGCGAGCGGTGAAGGATGCTCTGTTGTCAAACAAGATGGCAGAGTTGTTACCACAAAATCTAATGGAGTTAAGAATATTTACAGTATTGATTTACTTTATACTAACCTCTGTGAGCTTGGAAAGTTGCTTCTGTAGTTCAGCAGCCTTCTCAAGGTCTTCCTGATCAACTTGGGAGTTGAACAGGAAGGCATCATCGTCATCAGGACCGGCGCCAGGAGTTCCAGTATAAATCTGAAATGGTTCCGGTGTCGGCTCTCAGGATTTCTTCTTTTCCTGGATGATTTCTTCAATGGATGTAGCCTTCACGAGTCCAGCAGCCACGTCTAGCTCTTTAGTACGCAGGCTCGCCATCCGGGTACTTTCTGTGGACTTCAGCCATGCGACCGGAGCAGAAGTACCCGGAGTGGCTTGCTTTGGTACTTGGGAGGACGAGGAAGCGGTGGTGCTTGATTTTTGAGGACGGGGCTGCGGCGACATCCGGGGGCTTGGCTCTTGCTCCACTTCCGCCTCTTTGGTCTGGGTATCCACGGATGGATTCACCCTCTGGGATTTTAGGCGACTGGGCGGGCGGGTGAGTGGGCGGACGGCTGAATAAAACAGAAGATTACAATGATCAACCTACTAGGGACAGTGGATGATCAAATTGCATCGACCAACAAGACAGATTACTTACCTGACAAAATCCATATCAAACTCTGGATCGTCCAGGTCAAAGGTGATTCCTCTAGACAGGATGTCTTGAGGCTCGTGCATTCCTTCCTTGCGATCGGGTTCTTCCTCCTGTGTTTGCTGCATAAAAGAACTCGGATCAGGAAAAGAACTCAGAACAAGTCAAGACGAAGGATTTCGGGTACTACTTAACTTACCCTTGGAGGGGACATACGTAGTGGGATACCAAATGGTATCTCTGCATCCTTTTCTGTCTCCGTGCCAAGATCCTCTGCTTCAGGCAGACCGGCATCAACAGACTTCTCAATAGAGGATGATACCTTCTTCCGCACAGCCCGCCTCTTCTTAGGGATTTAGGGACTTTGCGCGTCGTCGGAGAAAGGCCTCTTCAGGCCTGATCCTCCCTGTCCAAGAATCTTGGGGCGAGGCTATGGGGGCGTGCCCTCATTAAACGAGGAGCCTTCTTCCAACACCACATTGTCGGTGACTTGCTCTGCTTTTTTCTTCCCCTTTCCAGAACCACCAGTGGATTGCTGGGGTGGTGGGGAAAGGGGCAGCTTAGGCAAGCCAGTCTGGCTATCTTCCACTGCAGGAGGTGTGGAGGCGAACCTGGTGTGCAATTCCTATGATTGGGTGCAAAGAAACTTGTCAATACATGTTCAGAAGGAAGCCAGATACCAAATACATAATCTTCAGGTTGATTTTCAGCTTACCGCTGCTGGGGGACGACTTGCCGAGTACTCGGGTACCCGGCGCGGCAGCTCCTGTGCATCCATAAATTGGGCCTGGACGCATACGGCAACTTCATCGAACGATAGATCCACAACGAAGATCCTGGTCGGATCATTGAGGCCTTCATAGTTATAGCCAACGTGCGCCCGCTTCTGGCAGGGCCGCACGTGACAGCGGAGGAATGAGCTGGCGACCCCTATGGCGGTCAGGCCTTTCTCTTTCAACTCAACAATCATCTTTAGCAACCCAGTAAGCCCGCCTGCCTCGTCATCACTGATTGCTTCATCCCAGTTGGTTTGAGGTCGGGGCAGGTGGCCAGAATGCTTCTTCAAATTTGGGGGCTGGTTGTCTACATAGAACCACTTGTCCATCCAGTATTTGATGGAGTCATTCATCTTGAAATCAAAATAAACATTTTTCATCCCCTGGCGAAGCTGGATTCTGGCTCCTCTGACTACTTTGTCTTGGCTAGACTTGACTCGGAAAAGAAGGCGGAATAGATTGAAATGCGGATCGATTCCAACGAAGGTTTCACACAGGTGGATGAAAAGAGAGATTTGAAGGATGGAGTTAGGGTTGAGATGCACTAGCTCTAGCTTGTAGAAGGCAAGCAAACCGTGCAGAAAATCATGAGCGGGTAGGGCAAATCCCCACTCATAGAAAGCAGCGAAAACAAAGATCTCGTGGACTTCGTCAAAGGGCCATGGCTTACCGATGTCTGTGCGCCAGCAAGAGATTGACCTGTCTAGGAGATACCCTTGAGGTCCGTTGCCTTAGATGGCCTCTAGACGAGTGCGGGAGCGGGAGCGTTCTTGAAGACTGGCATGTCCGTGATCGGAACTTTGGGGGCTTTCTTGCTTGCTGCCGGCTTGCTCGCCGCGGATCTGCTGGCTGCGGGTTTGCTTGGCACTGGTTTTTTCCCCATTTGTTCTGATTGAGGATTTTGTCAGGGGAGATCTCAGGCGGAGCTCGAATGGATTCAAGGGCGCACACGAGTATGGATGGATTTGAGATTTGGGAGTGGCGGCTGGAATAGATGGGGATGTGAAGTGGTTTACCCTCTGTTTTTATAAACTGAAGCGGTAACCCTAAGCGTATTCTCTAAAAGTCGTCTCCTCATCAGCGCCAACACTTGTGTATTCGCGGTTTTTAACCAGACGCATATTTGTGCGGCAATTTCCTAACGGGCTAAGTCATTTTTCGATGTATTTTCATACTCAGGGGCTGATGCTTAATAGGAGTGGTTTTTTCCCAATCAAAGAATATAGTTATTTCTATAAAAAGTCTTTAAGCTTATTGTCATCTGCTTTAAGCTTGGGGGCTGGGGGGAAATAGTATTTTTTTTGGAAAGTTTTTCATTAAAGACCCTGAAATTGTTTTTAACCTTTAAAAATATTTCTAGGCTCGGGGGCTAGACCCATAATGGGTCCATCTTTTTCAAAAGCTCGACACCATCATAGTAAATGGGGAACTTTTCTCATCATCTTTGATTTAAAAATCAAAGCCCGGGGGCTGATTGTAAAAGATGTCGGCAAGGAGCACATCATGTTCACTTCTGAAGGTTTTCAACAAAGAAGCAAGATGATGAGGAAACAACTCGGCTCATGCTAAAACTGTTGAGAAACATCTCGGCAGGCGTGAAGGCATGAAGACGCCCGGAGGCTTGACGGACCAAGATCCATGGGAATCCTCATGGGCTGTGGGCCCGCTAGGAGATTGTGCCGGCAACTCTAACAGAAACAAGGAAGAGGCGTACAGCTTAAGGAAACTAGTCGGCTACTAGGAAACAACCCGGCCTACTCATGTTAGGACTCTATGTTTAGTATCCGACTAGGAGTTTGTATTTCTTGCCTTATAGACCCTGTCTCCCGAGTATATAATGTGAGGCAGGGGCCCCTTGTAAAATATAACCATCAATACGAAGCGATCCACCATACAGGATGTAAGGTATTACGCTCTCTACTCGAGGCGGCCTGAACCTATCTAAATCGTCTCGTGTTCACATCGTGCTTCTGGTTCCGGCGAGGCCCTCACGAACAACTCGACTACTTAGAGATCCCCTATAGTAGGCTAGCCGGTGTAAAAAACCGACAGCGATATAAGCCATATTCGGATAAGTCTTGCTAAGTATTAGTTACTTAGCCTTACTTGTGGCTTTGTTTTTTAGAGTGTGAATTCCATGTTTCCGATGGCTCCGAGCAGTGGATCATCGATGGTCAGACCGTTCCAGCGAGCTGGACTGTCGAGTGGATTGAATATTAACTGGCGTTTGATGCGTGCTTCTGATGACATGTTCTTCGGGCTTATGAACATGTTGTTGTATCTCGTCGTTTAGCTTCCACGCTTTTATTCAGAACTCTGGTTTGTACTCTAAGTGTTTGAAACTCTTGCTTGTAAGACTTAATTAAGGAACTGTTGTAATTTATGGTGATGTTGATAACCTCTGTGCTCTCCTTGGAGGGAGCCTTGTGCACATTTTTTCGATCAGAAATACAGTGGTTTCATCGGCTTGACCTGACAGATCGTCTAATTGAACTGTTTGAAGTACGAGTAACCGGATCAAGTGATTGAGATGACAGTTAACGTGCTTGAGCCAGTTTAATTAGGGCGGTTCTGCCACAGCTGGTATCAAAGCGAAAATGTGCAGTGGTGGTACTAACAAAGCCCTAAACTGTGTGTTCCTATGTAAAATTGGAGCTTTCTTCAAAACGGACTAGGAACGCTAAGGAAAAACCTAGGTGATAGCTCGTAAGCCCTGTAAGTTGTGTCTATTAGTAGGTGGCTTAAAGTAATTGTTTGACTTCTAGCATATTTACTTTCTATCAAAGCTTACTTTCTTGCACAACCGACCTTATTTTCTGTAACAACGCTCAAAGGTGAGACACCCCCCCCATTCATCTGGGGAAGAAGAACACCGTGCCAGGTTGTGATCCGATCGCTGTCCCCAAGCAGTGGCTTACTTGGTGGTACAGCCAATATAACATCTTTACGGTGTTGTAGTGGCTGTAAAGTGGTCCAGGTACGGCAGCTGACTACATACCAATGTCCCGTAAGGCAATTTATACGGGAAGTGAATACGCCATCACGGTGGAGTATGCAGCGCTGTCCATGCAGTGTCAAACGTATGGGTGTCGTTTCTATAGTGAATGGTAATGTATGGGGACGCTTTTGTGAGTGCTGGCACGAAAGGTTCATTTGATTATTGTGATCTTCTGCAGGTACACTAACCGCGATCATGTATGTTCAAACGACTAGACTTAATTACGATATAAAGAGAGACGTATGTATGCCACCATATGAGTCCGCGTACTTGTCAATTTATTGACAAGCTTTTCTTTTGTGAGGACGTATAGGCCATTCGTGCATCATATCTAACTCTTTTGGATTTTTGGGCACAATGCACATAACCAATAAATTACTTCACATGTTGACCTTGAAAATCAGGAAATTGCAAATCTGGACTGATCTGATACATGTCTGTTTTTGACCTAGTAAATGATTTTTGCTGTAGAACTGGTAAATAGAAAAGTTGTGGGTAATTTGTAGAAGGATCTGTTGCCAAACTTTCAGAATTTTTCTCCCTGCACAACTATAGTTATGGGCAGAATACTGTGGACTTGTTACCCTTAATTCTCTGAAAAACAATAGACCTTGTAGTAATTAATTCACCTAGATGAATGTGGGATTTACCAACCCAGAACTGCAAAGATGTAGAAAAACCTGTCACCTACCTACTATCAAAAGTTGGGCATTTTTGGATATCATATTCTGGAGTTATGATTTATCCTTTCACCACTACTCTTGCATTTAAATTTCAGTCTTCAAAACATTTATCTTTGCCAAATACTGAGACATCTTTTGGTTCGGTTTCAGATGGCTGGCTCCAGCTCTTCGTTGGTTTGGACGGACGAGCATGGCCACACTTGCTCCACGTGTTTGCACCATGGGGGTTTTCCTGCTCTTTTGTGGGAGACTCTACATGATAAGGGGCTGGCCGATCTTTCGAGAGGTAGATGATAAGTTCGATTGGTGGAAAACTCGATGTTGGCGATCTGGCTTCAAATCAAACACGATTCAAACCCTGCAACCGTTACACCACTGCTCCGTTGGTTATCAACCAAGCACAACTTGATTGACCTCGCCGAGAAGGCTTTTCCCTGCAAGCGAATCAAAGAACATAAGCAAGAAAGTGAAACACGCAATCTGAAATTGTAGATCTGTATGAAGCAAAAACAATGGTGTTCAAGCTCTGATCAACAAAGGACTAATGGCCATAGGGTTGTAGAACAAGAACGGGGGCCTTGGATCACTGTAAACGGACTTGTCACCATAGTTACAATGATTCTATCACAGTTTCGAATTCGAAAACTTGACTAAACAAAACCCAAACCTAAAGTGGCGCTGGCTGCTAAGTTTAATACCCTCAAGGGGTGAGCTAGGGTTGAGGGGCGGCCAGGGGGCGCCCACAACCTGGGCTTAAGGCCCAACATGATACAAAGGCCAGACATGGCCCAAAAAGGGGATGCAGCGAATTGTTGTGGTCACACAGGATGGTCCACAAATGTTCTGGAGCTGGGACTAGAACCAAAACAACGGCGTCATCGTCCCCTTTCGAACGCATCAAAGATTGCCTTGTTTCGATATCGTATGAGGGAGATATCGCCGAAACCGTACAGGGGTGTCGGCTGAATCCGAGGCGAACGTGACAGCTGAGTTGCGGATGAATTGCAACTTGGGAAAGACCATGACGCGTGTATGTCCAGCATGGTGATGTCCTCATCACTATAGCAATTTGGTCACACCGAGCCACCGCTCTATGTCGGGAAGACTCGGGTGGGGCAAGGCCTGTCTCAGTACGAGGTTGTTGTCACCATCCCCTGTGTGACACCTGACATACGGGGTGATTTGAAGGTGACTTCCTATGGCAGCCAGCTTGGCAAGCTCTCACTCGCTTTTGTGAGAGATATCCTCTTAAGATTATGGATACACCTGCAGCCATGTTTCCAAATAATGGCCAAGCGAAATCCTTATGGGAGGCAAATATGAAGAAAATCCAAGACTCCACTTCCACACTTTATGATCCCAACTTAGCCACAACCACCAAATACTCAACTGCTCTATTTGACTTGATGAACAAGATGAGTGCCAACCAAAATTTCCTTATGCTCCAGCTAGACAACCTCCAGCAACAAGTTGTTGAAAATGCCACCCGAATTGAGGACCTAACCGAGCAAGTGGGTGACAAAGATGTATTCATTGAGCATCTTGAGGATATACTGAATGAGGCCAATGAGCAGATTCAGGAGCTGCAGCAGCAGCAGTAGCAGCAAGAGGGACAAATGGATTGGGTGGAAGAACCCGTAATTCCCGAGCCACCGCCGGAGTTGCCAGAGCAAGGGGATTCAGGCATGGAAAGTGACCATGAAGCACTAGTAGCTCCCGTGGCATCAGATGTTGAGAGCTCAGTTGATTAGATAGTAAAACCCCGAGTCCCTTGCCATGGTTGGATTAGTGATTCCGATGAGGAAGAAGAAGACCCTGAGATGCTAATCATTTTTTAGTCCGGTGAGGAAACACCATAGACAAGTAGCGAACTAGAAGTGCATTCTCTATTTGTGTAGCTCCTTGATTGTATAATATGGGGTTACAACCTTTAGAACCATCCCTAGCTATGTCATGTAACCATAGGTGCAAAATATGGCCTTATGCAATAACAGATGTCACTAGAAAGCACTTTGTCTTTCGAATTACATGCTGTGCTAATACTTGTCGGAATTGTTGACCCCTGTTAATGATTTTTCTGGGCTGAGGCGTAATTACAAGAGTTGTTGAGAATTTTATCTTCTGTCCACTATCAAAATCTCATCATTTTTAGCCTCCTGGATCAGGAGATATGCCCAGTTTAGTTTGGGTACTCTGTTCTAAAATTTTCAGCACGCGCAGTCTGAAAACTTGATCTGTTTGACCATCATCCCATGTGATTCTCCATTAGAGTTGAATACCAATTCTGTTAAGGATTCATTGAACTTCCTGCCATAAAAAGTGGAGAATTGTTGGACTGCATTTGAGCAAGATATTGAATTTTGAATTCAGTTGTTTTAAGCATAAGATATCTTGGACAGTTATTTAATTGGTAGCAATTGCAATGACTAATTTTTGGAATTAAGAATTTTGTTTCACCTTTGGTTATTGCAAATGCTAAGATGACTGATCCACATATAATCTTGGTGCAGAATGGTGGATACCCGTGGACGCTCGGGCAGGTCGGGATCCACACCACCGTCGCCACCACCGCCGCCATTGCCACAGAACTTAGCGGAAGTGCTGGCAATGCAAACTGAACTGTTGTGCCAAATGGTGCAGCAAGGACAAGCCAATCGTCAGCACCAAAATCAGCATGATCACCAGCCTCGTGAAAGCTCTTATTAGGATTTCTGTGGTACCTAGCCACCGCTCTTCCATAAGGCAGATGATCCACTTGGTGCCAATGCCTGGATTCGAACCATTGAGTCCAAGTTTCCACTCATCAATGTCTCAGATGTCAACAAGGTCTTGCTTTTATCACAATAGCTATGTGGTCCTGCTAGGATCTGGTGGGATAATTTCAATGCCCTACTTCGTGCTGACCATGTAGTGGGCTGGGAGGAATTCAAGGAAGGTTTTCTCTCGCACCACATTCCAGCTGGTCTACTGGAGAGAAAACTATCTGAGCTTATGGCTCTAACTCAAGGCAATCGCAATGTGCTCCAGTATGCCAATATATTCAACCAACTATCTTAGTATGCCGGTGAACATGTGGATAGTGATGCCAAAAAGCAGTATTGTTTCAAGAAAGGATTAAGCCCCAAGCTTCAGAAGCACTTGGCCTTGGTGAAGGCTGAGAACTACACAGAGTTGGTCAACATGGCTCTAGTTCAAGAGGACAGTATTCTGGCAGAAAAGGCTGACAAGAGAAAGTCTAGTTCAAGAGGACAGTATTCTGGCAGAAAAGGCTGACAAGAGAAAGAGGGCACCAGCTCCACAACCTACTACTCCTACCAAGAAGTTTCGACTGGATCCCAGTGCACCATCACAATCTCACACCTAAAGGCCGTTAGTCTTTCAAGCCTCCTCAACAGCAGAATAAAAGCACATACCGTGCATCACCACCAGCTCTATCTCAAGCAAGCTTTGGAGCACCACCACCACCACAGCAGTCGCAAAGCCGTAGCCACAACTTCCCATGCTTCAATTGTGGGAAAACGGGTCACTTTGCTCGTGGATGCAAGCTCCCAAAGCAAGGTCACAACGGTGGTCCATCGGGAAGCCAAGGCTCTAGCAATACTCATGGACTCAAGCAAATGGTCCAAGTTCGTCAAGGATGAGTCAACTTTGCCAACATTGCAGACCAACCAGAAGGAGCACCAGTACTTGCGGGTACATTTTCTATCCGAGACCAACCTGCAGTTATATTATTTGATTCAAGTGCATCACATAGTTTCATTGATCCAAGTTATTCTGCTAAGCATAAGTTTGACATGGAAACATTGAGAAAGCCATATATCATTACTTCACCTGGGGCTAAGATCACTTCAGACAAATTTATGAGAGTACCTATTAAATTAGGAGACAAAATGATCCCCACTGATCTGATTGTCATGAGCACAAATGCATAGATGTGATTTTGGTTATGAATTGGATGAAAAGGCACATAGTTCAGTTAGAGCTAGCAACAAGAAAAGTGCACATAGACTCACCAATTCATGGAACCATTACCCTTAATTTGCCCTTTCATAAAGACCCAACTTCTGTTTCATATCATACCTCTGAACTCAAGCTCGAGGATATCCCAGTAGTATGTGAATACCCAGATGTCTTTCCAGATGAGCTACCAGGTATGCCCCCAGACCGTGATATTGAGTTTGCCATAGAGTTACAACCTGGCATTGCACCCATCTCTAGAAGACCTTACTGCATGGCTCCTAAAGAACTAGCAGAGCTAAAGAAACAAGTACAAGAACTGCTAGACAAGGGATACATACGCCCAAGCACCTCACCATGGGGCTGTCCAGCTCTATTTGTCAAAAAGAAAGATAAAAGCTTAAGGTTGTGTGTTGACTATAAACCCCTCAATGCGGTAACCATCAAGAACAAGTACCCATTACCCCGCATTGATGTTCTTTTTGATCAGCTTGCAAATGCCAAAATATTCTTCAAGATTGATCTTCGATCGGGTTATCACCAAATAAAGATTCATCCTGAAGATATTCCAAAGACAGCCTTCTCCACTAGATATGGACTGCATGAATATCTGGTGATGTCCATTGGTTTGACCAATGCCTCAGCTTATTTCATGTATCTCATGAACTCCGTTTTCAGGCCTGAGTTGGATAAATTTGTGGTAGTATTCATCGATGATATCTTGATCTACTCCAAAGATGGAGAAGAACACACTAAACACCTTCACATTGTTTTACAACACCTTAGAGAGCATCAACTCTACGCCAAATTCAGCAAGTGTGAATTTTGGCTGAGAAGTGTGAAATTCTTGAGACACACTATCTCTAGTGAAGGAATTGTCGTTGATCCAAGTAAAGTCCAGGAAGTGTTAGATTGGAAGCCTCCCAAATCAGTTCATCAAATCAGAAGTTTCTTAGGATTGGCAGGATACTATAGGAGATTCATTCAAGAATTTTCCAAGATTGCTAAACCAATGACTGAATTGCTCAAGAAGGAGGTTACTACTCACATCTGCACCTGTCCTTACTCAACCGGACACATCCAAACCCTTTGATGTCTATTGCGATGCATCAGGCACTGGCCTTGGTTGTGTTCTTATGCAAGAAAGCCAGGTCATCGCTTATGCATCTCGTGCTCTTCGGCCACATGAGAAGAATTATCTAACCCATGATTTAGAGCTAGCAGCAGTAGTCCATGCACTAAAAATATGGAGACACTATTTGCAACATCTACACTGACCACAAGAGTTTAAAGTATATCTTTACCCAATTAGATTTGAATATGCGCCAGAGAAGGTGGTTAGAGTTAATAAAATATTATGATTTGGAAGTGCACTATCGCCCGGGAAAGGTGAATGTTGTTGCTGGTGCATTGAGCCGCAAGGCCCAATGTCATTGCTTGACGGTTGAATCGTACAATGACACTTTATGTCATGAGATGGGAAAATTGAGCCTAGAGATTATTTCACATGGCATGTTAGCCAATATTGCTCTCCAACCCACCTTGAAAGATCATATCATCTTAGCTCAACAAAATGATCCGGGTATGAAAAGGATAAAGCAAAGACTAGACCAAGGAGATGAGAAAGTAAAATGTTTCCGGAAGGATGAGAATGGTGTCCTTTGGTTTAAAAATCAGTTAGCCATTCCTAAAGATTTAGTCCATAGGAAACTAATCTTAGATGAAGCACACATGTCCAAGTTTTCAATCCATCCTAGCCGCAATAAAATGTACCAAGACCTAAGGAAAAGTTTTTGGTGGACTAGAATGAAAAGAGAAATAGCAAAGTATGTTGTTGAGTGTGATACTTGTCAGAGAGTAAAAGCAAGTCACTGAAAGGTAGTTGGTATGCTACAGCCCTTGCCTATACCATCATGGAAATGGGAAGATATTAGTATGGATTTTATTGTTGGATTACCCCATACACCCCAAAGGTATGATTCCATTTGGGTAATAGTGGATCGACTTACGAAGATAGCACATTTCATTCCAGTCATAACCATCTATCCAGTAAAGAAGTATGCGGAGCTATATTTATCTCGCATAGTATGCTTGCATGGGGTACCCAAAACCATTATTTCTGACCGTGGTACTCAGTTTGTCCCTCGATTTTGGGAGCAATTGCAAGCCGCAATGGGAACTAAGCTAATTCGTAGTTCAACCTATCATCCCCAAACAGATGGCCAAACTAAAAGAGTAAATCAAATCCTAGAAGATATGCTAAGAGCTTGTGTAATTCACTATGACAAAAATTGGGAGCAGTGCTTACCCATAGCTGAATTTTCATATAATAACAGTTATTAAGAAAGCTTGAAGATGGCACCTTTTGAAGCTTTATATGGACATAGATATTGAACCCCTTTGAATTGGTCAGAAGCAGGAGAACGAGCAGTGTTTGGACCAGATTTAGTTACCGAGGCTGAAGAAACTGTGAGAGTGGTACAAGCCAACCTTAAAGCCGCCCAATCTCGACAAAAGAGCTACTTTGATAAAAGAAAGAGACCCCTATGCTTTAATGTTGGAGATTATGTGTATTTGAAGGTTTCACCAAGTAAGGATGTACACAGATTTGGAGTCAAAAGCAAACTAGCTCCAAGATATGTTGGGCCCTTTCCAATCTTACAATGTTGTGGACCCGTTGCATATCGAGTGAAACTCCCCACTCACCTTGCTGGCATCCACAATATATTTCATGTATCGCAGCTCAAAAGATGTCTAAGAGTACCAGCTGAAGAAGTAGCCTTGGAGGAAATCACACTGGAACCAGATCTCACATATGAAGAACGCCCAATTAAAATTCATGATCAGAAAGAAAGAATCACTCGGAACAAGAGTATCAAATTTTACAAGGTTCAGTGGAACAATCACACCGAAGATGAGGCCACATGGGAACAAGAAAGTTATCTTCAGAGCAATACCCCGACCTTCTCGCTCAACAAAGAGGTACTTAAAACTTGACACACGTAACACCTCTGGTGTTTGACCTACGATTATCAACTAACTAATTAATGCATTGCACCATTTAGCATGTGTTTTGATGTTGGCATGATCATTAGCACCCAATGGAGCATTAATGTAAGCATGCAAGCACGCTCATTAGTGCATCATCATCTCATGCATAACACGTGTGCTATCATTTCATGTGCATCTTATGCAGGGTTCATGCTAAGATGTGTATGGTGGTTCATTCATACTCCCATGAGCATGCCTATCAAGTTTCATGAACATCTCATGTGCATAGCTAGTGTTCTAGACTTGTTTTGGCTCTCTAGTGTTAAGTCATATCCTTTTACTGTCTTTAGTGCTTAATTAAAATATGTTAAGTTGGTTATCCTGAGATGAAGCCTCTATCAAACTTGTAGAGCGTTCAATGATCTTTTCAACAGTACCAAACTCACTCCTTGAAGTTTCCCCAAAATTCCGCAATCCTATTCCTAAAATAGTTACCCAGACCAGTTTCTGGCAATCCCGAAATTTCCTAAGTGTCGGCTGATTTTGTGATTTTTTGCTGAATTCGATCCTTTTTATCTCCCAATCTATTGAGTTTTGGAACAAACTTCCTTACTCAAACTTGTAGCCTTATCAACCCTCTACAACTTTCGTATTCTTGGGTGGGTCAGGTTATGCAGTATTTTTTGGGAGATTTTGCCACTCAAAGTCAGCCTAATCGGTGAACGTCATCATCTCATATTCGCGGTCATCAATCATTCGGCATGAGCGTCGCGACGCCGCGGTTACGACCAGCACAGTTGCGCACCCCACCCCGCCATGTCATGCCTTGTGTGTCCGTCACCACCTTCCACCCCGCCATACCCTGCAACCTACTCTCGCACGTCCGCTGACATGTTGGAAGCCATCAGCTCGACGTCCTCTCCACTGGCGAGTCCGTGCCTTGAACACTGTCGGCGACTGTTGGACGCCTGTTCCACCTGCTCCTGCCCACGTCCGCCCGCAGCAAGGCCACTCCCGCACACCAGAACGGCTCTGCCATTAAAGACCGACCTTGCCACCGATGGGCGCTCTTCCTCGCCCACGCTTCACTCATTCCCCGCTCAATTCCTTGCACCTAGGACACCCTCACACACTCCTCCACCCACCAAAACCATCCTCAACCTCTCCCATCCATCTCCTTGGCCGGAATTCCACATCTCGGCTGCCATCGTCGTTGTAAGTTCCACCGCTTGGCGAGCATCGTACAGTCCATCTCCCACAAATTAACCTAGCAAGATGAGTGCGTGTTGACGCTCATTAGCGACACCTTTTTAGTGCTAATTAAGTGGTGTTTTGGGACCAAATCATATACTAACCCGCCACTTGGCACTTGAAATAACCCCATTTTTGCATATGCATGTATTTTTGGAGGATTTTGGTTTACGCAGGTTTTTGAGCCATAAATGAGCACTTTTGGACGAAGACCAAGGTCATGCATAGCATGGAGGAATATGAAGGCCAAAATCTAATATGACTCGAATTTCGTTCGCTCTCATCTATGGTGAATCAACCTCCAAGAATATGGAAGGGCAAAGACTTGAAGATAAGGTCGGATAACTTCGGGATTAAGGCAAATCAGGCAGACATTTGAAAAGCTATCAAGACCCAATCTTATCCCGAAGCAACCGACGTCCAAACACCCACATGCATTGGCACCTGAACTCCTGGAGGATCTAGAAGCTTACACGCGAAAGATGGACCAAGAGGCCACAAAAAGGCCCTAGGCCGGCCGGCCCAGAGGGGCCCATGCCGGCCGGCCTAGCCCCTTTTTGCGACGCCTCGGCCTCCTCTTCGAGCTAGGGTTTTCTCGTACTATTTATAGCCTCGATACACAACGGCACGGACATCCATCCACCAGAACTCGACGAAACCTAGGGCATATACCAAGGGAGATGACGGCCGCCGCAAGTCCTTGAAGTTGTCTAGGGGATGGCTTAGGCCAACCCTAGCCGTCATGGCCTCTCTGCGTGGTTGTGCTATGGCGGAGTTCATGAGCAAGTTGGAGTCATCAATACTATATATTCGGTGGTGATGATCCAAACATATCTATTATATGAGTAATGTTCAGCATGTCATCCGATCTCTTAGCGACTCAATAACTCCTTCTATGCTTTCTACCTATCATGAATATGATTGTTTCTTAGTCTAATTCATAGTTAGACTATATAGCATGCTTTATGTAATCATGGCGATTAGATCTAGTATGTCGACCCTTCATGATATCTAGACACGTTCACTCGTGAACGTGCCCTTGTAACTAACCACACCGATAGGGAGCATCGTGACAGGGTGTGATCCCGTGTAAGGTGGCGTTCTCGGGAGGTTGACCGGAGGTAAGAGTTTAAAGATGGCTTTAGATGAGATGCATATTGCACTTGCTCTTATTGGCTAGAACTACAACTAGAAGGCGATAGGCTCGTTTACCCCTTTGATTGCACTTTATCCTTGCTTATGTTCATGGGTGTAATCAACCTGTACACTCCACTCATATCTTATAGGTTTACCCTCTAATGCAATCTATGCAATGCTAGAAATAGATCCGTTAGATTAGATGGGAAACCCTAGTAAGTTCATTGTTGATCCACGGATTGATAACCTTGGATGGAATACTCTAAGGGAAAGCTACGATGATCTGTGCGCTTGCGGTTCACAATTGGCGCGTCTAAGGACCGTCAACAGTTCGCCTCGTCCAGGAACACGCGATGCTTCTCTTGTCTTGTCGTTTGGTCGCCAGAGGAGAGGAGTGGCTGGGCAGCGGCAGCACTGGCCGGCGCGTCGTGTGCCCACCCTGTCCGCGAGCTCTCTCGCGAGGAATGGGACGGGGGCGGGGGGGAGGGGGGCGATGTCAGCCAGTTGGGCTTTGCGCGCTGCAGGAACCGCGAGGGGAGGCGGCTTGGGCCTGGGCGTGCAGCCCGTCAAGGAAAAAGGGGTGAAAGGAAAAGAATAAGAGAAAGGAATAAGGGGCGGGTGGGGGAGAGAGAGAGAGGGAGGCGCATGGGCCTAGCCCAACTTGGGCCTGGGTTGGCCAGGGAAGGAAGAGAAGAGTTCGAGGGGGAAAAGTGAACTCGTGAAAGTTGTTCAGCCCCGTTCTAAGTGATCCCGAGCTGCAGTTTTTCTCTCTATAGCTGCACCTTGTGAAATCCATAGAAAATCGTAGAAAACTAGAAAAATTACGAAATAAATTTTGTTGGTTTGCTCATGAATTTCTCTCTGCAGGAAAAATACTAGCTTAAGTAAAATATGTGTTTTACTCCTCTGTTTAATTCTGTTAAATAAATGCTTGCACGTATGGTATAGCTAGTTCCATGTATGTGTTAGGGTTAATCTTTTTGCAAGAGATGGTTAGTAATGTTAGTAGGTCTGTCTGCAATCTTCAGAGATCAGTAGAGTTTCTTGTGCTAAACTAAATATGTGTTTTTACTCTCTTTTTGCTAGTAGTGTGCATTTTGCTATCACATGCTAGAACTAGATAGTACTTTTGCATTAAAACTTGATATTAGTTGCATCACCATATTAATATGTGCTGTTATGAAAATTAGGTAACTAGAAAAGAGAGTAGCAAATTTTATATATGCATTTAGTAGTAAAACTAGTGCAAATATGAAATAACCTTATATACATAAGTAGATGTCATTATATGTTTTCTTAAAATATGTTGTTTGCATGTTAAATGGCTACTCACCATCACCACTAGTACCTTTGTGAAGTCCTTGATAAATTTTTTTTTGCTTGTATACAAGTACTCATGAGAAAAGTAGATAAATTAATTTATGGTTGTTTGTTGCATGCATGAGCATCATATTTATTTTGTCTTTGCATTCATCGCCCTCATGCATGATGCATTTCATGTAGATACCGCAGTCACTGACGACTTGTACGAGTTGGTGGCTGAACCTATCGCTGACCCAGTGGAGACCGCAGTTGTTGCTGAGCCCGTTCCTAAAGACCCGAGCCAAAGTTTGGTAGAGCCCAAGACTGTTGAGCAGGAAGGCAAGCACCGTATCATAACCCTATTTTCCAAAATTATGCAACGTGATTACTTAAGCATTGTGCATTTACATGTTGGATATGATTGAAACCCTAGTATGCATAATCCTTAGGATCCTATGTCAAGAAACTAGTATGTGTAGGTCGTTAGCTTGCCATGGTAAATAGGACCGGTAGAAGCCGAGTGATTTTCTGTCACTCGCGAGATATAAGTTCTTTACTTTATATTGAAATCATGAGGTTCGTGGACGGGGCGTGGTTCGATGCTCCTGTGATGTGGAGATTTGTCCCGTCTGCGAAGCAAAAGGAATTAAGGTCGTCCATTTCTGTATTGTTGGGCAAGTATTGAACGTACTAAGCACATACTGGCGTCTGGGTCCCAGGAAACTGATGTACCTGAATCAAACGGTATTTGGGCTTCTTCCCACTACTCTGGGAGTGAACGGATAGCGGGTGTAGTTGCGGCTACATGGTCTGGGACCAGTAGGGCTTTGCACCCGGGACTAGTGGGTTTAGTCTGGATATTTGGGAGATGACGGAAAAGTGGGCGCGTGAGGCTCCGGGAGCGCTCATGTGACGTGTGTTCAGGTTTCCCTTGCAAGGTGTACATCGATCATGATCGCAGAACTTCTCCGTTATGAATATCGCTTGTCCGCTGTACAGCACTAAGCAACTGAATGATGAATGATAAATAATGATGGTTCTCCGATTAATTGTTGTTCCAACATATTTGCTATAGAAAAGGTGCTCACATGGATACTTGATAATGACTATGAACTTGATGCTAAAATTTGAAAGTTAGGATCAACTATTAGTTGCTTTTCGGCAAAACAAACCCCACAGCCAAAAGCCTTGCATTTTTAGGAGTCGGTGATATAAACCATATTCGGATAAGTCTTGCTGAGTATTAGTTATTCAGCCTTGCTTGTGGCTTTGTTTTTTACAGTGTGAATTCCATGTGTCTGATGACTCCGAGCAGTGGATCATCGATGGTTAGACCGTTCCGGCGGGCTGGACTATCGAATGGATCGAAGATTAACTGGCGTTTGATGTGTGCTTCTGATGACATGTTCTTCGGGCTTATGAACATGTTGTTGTATCTCGTCGTTTAGCTTCCGCGCTTTTATTCAGAACTCCGGTTTGTATTCTAAGTGTTTGAAACTCTGGCATGTAGACTTAATTATGGAACTGTTGTAATTTATGGTAATGTTGGTAACCTCTGTGGTCTCCTTCGCGGAAGCCTTGTGCACATTTGTTCGATCGGAAATACAGTGGTTTCATCGGGCTTGACCCGACAGATCGTCTAATTGAGTTGTTTGAAGTACGAGTAACCGGATCAAGTAATTGAGATAACGGTTAACATGCTTGAGCCAATTTAATTAGGGCGGTTCTGCCACATAAAGGAACCGCCGATTCTTCGACAGATCAGCTCTGCAGCAGGTCGCTCTCGCGCAAAGCATCTTGGAGGTCGCGCGCATTTGGTCATTGGCTGGCTTTTGGGATCCGCGCTTCATCCTCTTTCCTCGACGGAGCGCTGGAGCGTAGTTTCTAATTTTGTTTTTCTCCTTCTAGTTTGTTTGTCGGTCGTGTGTGTTGTTGCCCTATGTTGTTGTCGTTATCGTGTTGTTTGTCTGTGTCTCTTTTGTTTGTTTTCTTGTTAGCTATTTTTGTAAAACTCTCTTCTCTCTTAATGAAATACATGCTAAGCACGTTCTAAAAAAATTTCGCCTGACCTGATTCTCAAGGACCTGCAAATACACTCTCTTTGATGCCTTTTCGATGGCTGCATGCCTGCATCTAATCACTCACTCATGCGAATTTATCTACTCCGTCGAATAAAGAGTTAATCTTAGTCGATCTTAGTCGACCTTGTCCTTCGTGTGCCGAGTAATCTGTGTTTCTACGGGAGCCAATTAGTCGCTCCCCCTGCAAATAACTTTCTGAGGTATTTCAACGGACGACAGACTTACGGAGTCAGCGACGGAACAACGCTTGAAGATGAGTCAGTCCGGGCGTGCACAAAATCCGATGTTCAAAGCAAAGCGTCGGACGATGAAACAGTCGGTGTGTTGGTGTGGTATTTAAAGCAGTATTTTTTCTCTTTTCTCGTGTTCTGAGGAGGTATTATCGTATCCGTCCATCAAGACAGTTACACGAATCTTGATAAATGTATGTGTTATATATACATGCAAAAGGTACGAAAACACGAATCTTGATGCACTCATGAACAGTATATGATAGTATGTATTGAGCGCATATGTTCTCTTTTGTATTTTCGGTGTGGTATTAAGCAAATCCGTGTTATTTCCAACGTTTGGCTAGTACCAGTACATCATATCACACTCCATCGCACTCACACACAAGTCCATATAGCTGGTAGTGTCCCGTACTCAAGAGCTGCGAACGGTTTTGATCCATGAAGCTCACTCACAATAGCAAATATGATACAGCGAATGCATTGCACAAAGGTTGTGTTATCTTCAGGCGTAGCGTCCACCGGCCATGCCGCTCGCCGGCGGGACGCCGTCGTCGGCCCCTGCAAGCCCAGCATCGCCATGCGCCGCCGCGCCTGGCCCCGCCGCGGCGCCGGTCTCCTCCGCGCCGAGCGGCGGCACGCCTGCGCCATCACGGCCATCCGCCGCCGGTGCCACGGCGCGGTCCAGGACTTGGACGCCGTCGCGCGCGGGCACCGGCGGAGCTGCGGCGCCGCCCACGCCGAGCGGCGTCGGGTGGTGGTCGGCCGCGGAGGCGCGCTCCTTGGCGGCGGCGTTGCGGCGCATGGCGTTCTGCTTGGCGGCCTCCACCCCGCGGACGCGCTCCTCCATCCTGGCGCCCGCCGCGGCCTTCTCAGCTGGGTCGCGCGCCCGCGCCTTCGCCGCCTTCTCCTCCACCACGACCTTGGCCTTCTCCTTACCCGCCCACGCCGACGCCCCCACGTTCGCCGCCGCCTCCTTCGCCGACTCCACCGCGCTCACGCTCCTCCCGCCCTGCATCTCTCTCTCTCTCTCTCTCTCTCTCTCGACCGATCGAATGGCTCACCGGCGTTGTGTCGCCGTGGTCCCTGTGCGGCGGCCGGATTTATGCGTGTCGTGTTATGCATGTGACCGTTCCCCGGTGTGAGAGACTGTACGCACGTGTACGTGCACGTGTCCCGGGTCGGCTCGGTCCGCCGTGTACGTGTACTGGGATCGAGAAGCTCTGCCGGTGTAGCGCACACGTGGCACTGGCTGATCAAGGCACGGATGCAAGAATAAAATGACTCCGCCTGTTATTCTCTCTTTCTGCCAGTTACTTCACGCTTTCGAAAAGATAAATTAGTCAGAACCTGTATTAAATATATTCAAATCATGGTGCTCGAATAACGAATATATCAAAGTTCCCGTCCTCTGGGATAATAAAAGAAACTTTCATCCGATTGAACCAAAAATCCCTATTTCTAGTTTTACCATGCCAGCAAGGGCACTCCCAACACATTTTCTTCTCTCAACACATTTGCGATTTATCCATAAACTAGCAGGTCGCTCAAGTACAAATAAGCTGTGTTTGTAATGTTGACAGATTCAAACATTTGTAATGTTCAGAGCAGAAATCAGTTCATAATCATTTGATCCGATGGGTGCATCAGACACAACGGACATGAGTTGCAACTCGATTGCCACAAAGGCCCAAACCTTCGGACGATTTACCAACACAAACAGAAGCTGACGACAGCAGAAAAAGAAAAAAAAAGAGGCTCAGTGTCCTACAAAAGCTAAACCCTACCATTACATAGACCAAAAGACATATAATTCTATTTCCGAAACGCAACTGATAGTCCAAACTAATGAAAACAATAAACTGAATTCCCTGCAAAATCTACCATCTTAACTGAACTAATTCCAAAAGTCAACAGCCTCGCTCACTTGCGCAGATCACTCCCCTCCAAACCCAACCGCGCCACATCCAGCTGAAATGCGCTTATGTGGATAAAGTAGGGCTGTCAAGTGCAAGTCCCATTGTGTTGAGTCCATTGTCAACGTAAATAGTTGAGCCAGTGACTGCAGATGCTAACGGGCACACGAGGAATGCTGCCGTGTTCCCAACTTCATCTGTCAAACAGGGTAACCCCGCCACTTTCAGAGAGTATAGAAGATTAAGAGCTACTTTTTTTCTTTTTGCATCTTTTGAACATATAATCAAAGGGAATGAAGGGGAATTTGACCTGCCAATAGTTCCTTTTGCAGTGGTGCGTTGACATAAGAATACTCTATCATCTTCTCGATGAAACCAATAGCTTTGGCAGCACGGCTTCCCAGTGGACCTATGGAGATAAATGCTATGCATTACCCAGATGATAAAAGAATGTTTATGACACGGACCTGCTAATTGTTTATGTAAGTGATGTCTCTAAACGAAAATTTTGTGCTGCAAGATTTCCTACAGATGACTTGTTTAGTTTTCTTGCAAAAGAAAAGAAGTTACCTGCTGATATTGTGTTCACTCTGATTTTGCCTTTTCGACCTGCCTCATAAGCAAGAACCTGAATTGGGAAATGGATCAGGAGTAAGTATAAACAACTGAAGCACTATTATACATATGCTAGATCGGATAGAGAAGAGTGTACTCTGGTATCACTCTCAAGTGCTGCTTTTGCTGAACTCATACCACCACCATAGCTACAAAGCAATCACCAAAACAGTGGTAAATACTGAACTGATAATTAGCTGTGAAATCATTAAAAAATATTTACCCCGGAATTATCCTTTCAGAAGCTATATAGGTCAACGAGATACTAGCACCTCCTGTAAATTATTGAAAACAAAAATGAACCAATTTTTAAGAAAGGTAGTGAGCTATGTGTCAGAACAAATAGTTTTTTTATGTAACCAAAATAATCCATAACTTTTACTAAGAAGCACGTTAGAGCACAGTTTTACCACACCAAGGCAAATGTAAAACTAGTAGCAAATTAGTAATGGCAAGGTTGGTGTATTTGCATTGTTACCAAATCAAACCTAACTTTCTCAACATGCTGGTTCTAGGCTTAATTCTAACCATTTGTTTGGGATATTTAAAAAAAACAAAACATGGAAAAGGGCTGCCTCATGGAAGGATTTTTTAACACACCAGTGTGGTAGCAAACAAACACTAGTACAGGTGAGTGTAATATGATTCAAAAAGTGCAACATAAATTTTCTGCTGGCATTGTAAATCTTTTTAACATACTAGTTAAACATAGTTTTAAAGGATAAAACCTTGCTCACTTGAAAAACTGTAATGCCATCATTAGAAGATGGGCCTTCACTAAAAAAAAATGAGACAATAAATAACATGGAAATATTACCTGGATTCATTATGGGAAGGAAGTGTTGAAGTAAAGAAACAAAGGAATAACTAGATGCTGAAATTGCAGCAAGATACCCTCTTCTTGATGTCTCCAACAGAGGCTTTGTTACCTTTGCATTGATAAAAGAAAAGTCAACTAGATGGTCTTGATGGTGGCGATGACAATAACTACCATAAAGATTTTGATGAAATATTAACCTCAGGACCATTAGCTAGAGAGTGCACAAGGATGTCAATGCTGCCAAAATCATTCTTCACAGTTTCAGCAACTTCCTAGCAATTTTGAAGAACATGGGAATTAAGCACTGAGAAGCCTTTCATAGCACAGCATTGTTTCTGAATGATGGCAGTAAAAGGCACATTATAGCAAACCTTAACAGTCCAGTTTGAAGCTCCAGCATACCTTTTGTTGGCTTTGACCTGCAACAGGAACAAAAGATTCGTAATTTGGTAAAGGAAGATGACAACGGAAACATCATAACCGATGAGCATTACATCTTCAGGAACATCCTCAGGAGTGTCATAAACTGCATCCAGTGGATATACTTTAGCAATCTCCATTAGAGATCCATCAGGCAGCCTGCATCAAATACATGAAGAAGTCAAAAGATAATAAAAGTTCCAGCAAGAATCATTGAAGTAGAACAAAGAAAAAATCAATAATGCTGAAACTATTTTTAATCAGATGAACGCACTTCCGTGATTCGTCAAACTTTCCCCGTCTCAAGCTTGTCTCAAAAATGTTCAACGCCTGAAATTTTTTGATAAATCTTAGATCGATTTTGACCAGAACATCCAATCCCAAAAATTTCAAGAATGAGCAACTTACAGGCACCCATGTACCAACAAGAATCTCAGCACCAGCTGCAGCAAGAGCCTTAGCAATTGCCCAACCATAACCATTATCATCAGCAACGCCAGCAATAAATGCTCTTTTGCCTGGAAAATTACAGGATAGTTAATAACTTCAAAACCTGTAGTGAACGAAGATGTACAGTAGGTCAGATCATGGAGATTCAAAAAACGAGCAAGTTAATGGTTATATTTCTGTTTCATATGTACTCACCGTGCTCTAAGAAAAGAATTACTCTACAGCCTAAGAAAATCTGGAATCAGTGTTGAAAAACAAATGTACCTTTCCAGTAATAAAGTCACATTATTGGAAGCAATAGAATAGAATATATTTGCAGCATAACTCCACAATAATTTGTTAAAAGACACATGACAGTGTAAAGCATTTAGGACACTAAAACCTGTCCACAAAAAAAATTAGATCAATTGTTCTTTTTTTTTAATTTGCTAAAGAAGAGTGCTCTAGTTTGTAGACAGGATCCTATTATATAAAGTCAATTTGTGGCAGCGGAATTTGGTTCAAGATAAGGAACTTGAGAGCCCTTGTCCTATTTTGCCCTGGCTTTCCTTGAACGAACACATGGAAATTCCATATCTGGTCAAGTGAAAGTCACTTATGCATGCAGCAGTGTAACTAAATAATTTTTACTAGTATTTTAACTGTATATAATATGTTGCTTTGCTTCCTAGTCCGAGTAGCATTCGATTTGAATATTCTTCTAGGTCTCGTTGCATGACTCCAGAATCTACCATAGTTGTGGTGACAAACAAATGCATTGGGGAAATTTCTAGTCACATTTGTAGTAATCATCATGGAAAAACCTTTCCCAAGGTAAAGATTGAAGTGAAGGTTTCTCAGTTGCACATTATTACATCACACAAAAGAAAGTGCTTGTGTTCGGCATTAACTTCACAGAAGCACAATGGAAGCGTGCATTAGAAAAAGAAAATAATAATACAACAATACCAACAAAAAAAAAAATAATTCAGTAAAAGGCATGCGTTGCAAGAAATGTATCAATAACAATGTATCTTTCCTGTCAATTTTCATGTGAAGTGCATCTAACTTCAGCTTACCTGTGAGGTCGATGGGAAGCCCTTGGGCACCTCTCTGAGACATCGCCCTCACAACAACCCTCTTACAATTTGAAGAAATCAGTGGCCCTGCTGGTGTGAGTTTAGAACAGCCGGCAAAGCCAGTTCTGGTACTAAGTGCCCTTCCAAATGCAGATAGCACTGATGTCGATCCGAGCGCTTGTTTGCAGGCTGGGATGCAGGGGCGTGCGGCCAGCATCTGCATACCAGTTGTCACGGATGCTCCCATTGTCCTTTATGTAGAAAAAAAGTGCGGACTGCAGCGAGAAGACGGTATCATACACCATACAAATTGGCAGAATAGGGTGTGTATACCTTTTAATGTATGCATTGTTACAACCAAGGTCAACCAAACACCAGAAATACCAAACCAACCCAGAATTTTCCATGTATATTATTTGTGCACCAGGATTAATGTGTTAATCGTTAACTCCCCAACCTCGATTTTGGCAAAAACTTGGTCAGAATAAGTGTTAGTTTTACAACCCACAGCAGCACCATCATTCTGCCTCTTGTAATTTGCAAAGGGATAACCCAACAACGCGAGCACAGGAACATGCAAGATTCCGACCCTAAACTAAATTCAAGATTCAATTCAACCCTCGCGGCCACATGTGAA
This sequence comes from Alloteropsis semialata, assembly GCA_004135705.1. Classification (NCBI taxonomy): domain Eukaryota; kingdom Viridiplantae; phylum Streptophyta; class Magnoliopsida; order Poales; family Poaceae; genus Alloteropsis; species Alloteropsis semialata. Next base: position 43,826,667 of record CM014271.1, read on the forward strand.
TAACAAGACACGGCAGCGGCATCCGCTCAAGTCGGAACCCGAATCGCTGCCATGGGCCACCATTCCGCATTCTGAAATTAGCCCTGACGGCTGCGCCAATCTCCCCAATCCCCGCAAGAGCCGCATCCAGCTCGCCCCCAAGAACAAGAAGAGGAGGAAGCATCTGGCGTTACCTGGGTTGATAATGGGATGAGATCCGAGGCTGAGAGGCAGCCAGGCACGGCGAGGGGCGCGCGTTGGAATCGGAGGCGAGGGGATTGCGTCACGTACGGGTGGGACGCGAAGGGGGAAGTTCTTGATGAGACGGGACGACAGAGGTTTTGGGCACTTTCGGCTATGGCCGGGTTGGCTGAGCGGGCAGCGCGGGTCAATGACAAGTGGGACCCCTGCGGGGTTTAGAGGCCGCCCCGCCTCCTCTGTTCTGGATCAGCCGAAATGGGCGCTCCGACCTGGGCCTCCTTGGTTGCAGGTCACACTTGCCACGCCAAAAGTAATTCCGCCACAGCTTGTGGCTCACAAAATTGCCGTCACCACTCATGATGCAACAGTAAGCAAAAAGTTGTGGCAGTCACAGTGCATGGCGAGCAACCAAGCGACGTCCTTTATTTCGTGACTGCCAATGTTGGGTTTGGCGAGCGAAGGCGGAGAGCCAAGCAGGCCCGTGATCCGTACATCCTCGGTTCTGGTCATAAAATATAGCATCTGCTGGGATGTATATGCAAAGAGCTCTGCTTGGCTACGCCACAAGTGTGGCGCACCGAACTTTTTTATTCAAGTAGGACCGGCATGTAATTGATTCATGTTCTTGTCAAATTTCCAATGGAAAAGGTCCATTTTACTATCATCATCAATTTACTTTGCCCGCTTAACCTCTAAATAATATTTAGTCTCGATTTACTCCACCGAACTACATTAGTTGGTCCAATCTACCGTTAATGAGATTTTTCTTTTTGTTCTTCGTGTATAAATGAGTTTAAAGTTCAATTTTTGTAAACACAGAGAACATGATGCTCTTATGCAGGGAAAATATTTTAAGAATTTCCTACGATTATTTCATAAATTATGAATATTTAATATGAAATTGATCATAAAGATTCAAATCTGCATGAAAAATAATTCCAAAATTTCATAATATATTTCTCTAACATAAGCCATTATGATGGGCCTCAAAACAAAGTAGTCATTGGGGGTACGGTGGGGTAGATAATTGAGCGAACGTAGACATGTTGTTTTAATTTGTAGAGAAATAAGGATCACCAGTGGAAACCAAATCATTAGGGGTCTGTCAGAAAATAAAACTGATCGATGAATGGAGTAGTAAGTTATGATTTTGTAAAGATTTATTTATATTTTATTATTGCAAACTCTCATTTGGCAGTTTCAAGAACTGTGATTAGATGCTAAGCCGGTTTGAACAATCTTTGCTCTGGTGCCACGCATTTACGTTTCCAAGAAAACTAGGATAAACACGTGTATAACATTACAATAAATCAATTACAGGGCATCACTAGGCGCGTACAAACAAAGAAAATCGCGGTGCCAAGGAAAGGACGCAGCAATGGCAGCATCGTCGTCGTCTTCCACGGCGTCCACCCTTTGCTCCTGGACATGGATGGAGCAGAGGTCCGCCTCCTCGTCGGTCTCTTACTCCTCCCTGATAGCCGTGAAGTCGTTCTCGACCCTGGACCACACCTCCTGACCTTCTCCGGTTTGTTTCCGCCGCTGATCACGCCGGCGACCTTCTGGTATGCGCGGTCCAGTTGCCCCTTGGCCTCCAGGAAGCCGGTGGCCACGACCTCCCGGACAAGCACCCCCTCGTCCGAGGAGCCCACGGTGGCGAGGTCCCCGCAGTACGCGACGGCCGTGGACAGGAGCCTGGCGGCGGTGGCTAGGACGAGGAGCAGAACGCCGCCGGCCCGCCGCCAAAGCCGGCACTGCCGCCGCGGTGCCGCGTCTCCCTGGTCGAGCCGACCAGCGAGATCGCCGTGCTCGTCCGTTCGCTACCTTCGCCGCTCTCCGCAGTAGCCATCGGCTGATCGGCATCGCCGTGCCACCTCTTGGATCCGCCGGTGGCTGAACCGCTAGCTTACCGATCGATCGAATTAGTGCTCTCTGTTTGCATGGCATATTATATTTGTTGGAAACTAGGGTTATTAGTCAACTCGTGATCAGAAAGCTGCTTGGCCAAACGGGTAATATAAGGTGAGATGAGAATGCGAGATAGATCGCCGATTCCGACAGGACTCCGAGTTCGAGATGATCCGAACAGGACTACTTGTTTGGATCATCTGTTTTACGAAAATCAGTTTCCGTAAAATTTGTTTTGGCCTTAACTACCTCTAAAACATTGTTCGGATAGCGTAACAATTTCCTGGACGAGTAAAATTAATTCTCCGTAAAACCGGAAAAGTGACTCATGGTATTCTCTTTCTCCTTCATGTGCTGGACCGTCCCGGAACTCATGGCCCAGTGTCCAGTTGAAATTGTACACTAAACAATACTGTGGCAACTTTGAAATAAGGACCTAAAGTTTGCTACAAGATGTACTACTGACACATATATTCTTGAAAACATATCTTCCTTTTCCTTTTCATCGAAACATATACCTTCAAAACAGCATTTAAATCTCTCTCGAAAGAATTATTATCTGGATTAATTGGGTGAAACATGTAACCCCCAAGGTGCAAACTTGGTCACTTACCTTATCCTCTCGCTCTTGACCCTTTCTATAGTACTTTCGCCTGCACCACAGCATCAGCCCCCTCCCCCTCCTCGCCCCACCCTAGTCCTAGCCTGTGAATTACTTTGTTTTCCTTGCTTTGCCCGGATGGGTGTGAGCTGACCGTCGGAACCCGGTCGCCGCGGCTATCGACATTGCCGTCGTCTTGTTCGTCGCTGGCCTATGCAGTGCTAGGTAAGCCCGAAGCCAATAAGGGGGTGATTGGTTGAGTGGTCAACCTCTGTCCAGGCTTATGCAATGCAACCAAGTTTTGTTTGGATGCCTGCACAGCTCACTAGCCTGGCTCTGGCAATGCAAAAAGGGGTCATAAGCCTGGCTAGCTGGAGACACAATTGAGTTACGTTTCCAGGCTATGCAGGCTGCACAAGCCAGTGGTGGCTAAGATGGTGACCAAACATAAGTGTATTGTGTGTATAACCCTGGCTTGTGCAGACAACCAAACATGATTCTAGATAACTAGGCTAGACTCAAGCCACCCAACCAAACATGAGTGTATTGTATGCATAAGCCTGGCTTGTACTAGTCATGCACTATTTCTGGCCAGGTTTACACTAATGCAGGCAACCAATCACCCCCTAAAGCTCTCTTCCCCTTCTGGATCCCCGTGTGGATCCATCTGCCTTGCTTCCCTCTCCGCTCGGTGCCTTTCCCATGCCCTCGTCCTGGGGGTGCTGGTTGTTATCGTAGTGGATCCGACCATCCGGCTGTCATTTCTCGACACCTTCGATTGCTGCCACCCCTTTCTTCGATTCAGCTGGCCTCGTGGTGGATTTAGCTGCAGTCGTCAAGGCCCCGGCTGACCGGTAGCTGGCTCTAGGCACAGTTCCGTGGCCCTCACCTCTTTCACTACGGGAACCTGGCTGTTTGCCGAGTGCCAGATGCACTCGGCAAAGGCCGAAATACACTCGGCAAACACTTTGCCGAGTGTTACACTCGGCAAACAACACTCGGTAAACAGTGACTCGGCAAAGAGCTGTTTGCCGAGTGTCTTTTCTCGGGCACTCGGCAAACCCTTTGCCGAGTGCTATTTGGCACTCGGCAAACAGCCGGTTTCCAGTGCTCAAAAAAACCGAAAATAATAGCAAAAAAAATTTATTCCAATGTGGGAAGGACTCCAACCATCCAAGCCATCCAAGTCGCAAGTCGCGCCATTTTTCGCGGAAAATTCGCGCGCTACGCGGTCGGCGGGATTCGAACCCGCGACCTCTCTCTCGCGCGACCTTCTCTACCACTGCACCACACTGTCATCTGTGACTAGATATTGTTTTGATTCCTACCGTATTATACTAAACTGAGTATAAATTACTTGTTTGAGGCCCTAAATGATTTCAAATTAAAAACTTGTCAACTACAAAGTTTTATAACTTTTTGAAATCTACAAGTTTTATTTTGGTAGTTTCTCCATCCGAGGTCATTTACAAAATTTGAATTTCAAATTTGAGAACATTCACACTTAGTTTTCGTTGACTATATGATTTCAAATGAAAAAGTTATCAACTACAAAGTTTCATAACTTATTGTGATCTACAACTATTATTTTGACTGTTTTTTCATCCGAGGTCATTTGAAAAAACTCAAATTTTGAATTTTGAGAACTACAAACGTACTTTTCATTAGCAAAACAAATTCAAATTAAAAAATTTTAAACTACAAAGTTGTATAACTTCTGAAGATCTACAACTTTGATATATGACATTTCTTCATCCGATGTAGTGAGAGTAACATTGTTCACAAATCTTATAGATCTCTCTTATAGTTTCAGGAAACTCTACGAGAGATCTAGATTTTGTGAACAATATTCATATGAATTTGTCGAATGAAGAAATGACCAAACTAAAAGTTCAGCATCTTGAGAAGTTATACAACTTTGTAGTTCAAAACTTTTTAATTTGAATTGATTTACTACTTCAAAATATGGTTTTAATTATGACTTTGCCGAGTGTCAAAAAAAAACACTCGGCAAACAGGACCTTTGCCGAGTGTCAAAAAAAAAACACTCGGCAAAGATATTGTTTGCCGAGTGTTCTTTTTTGACACTCGGCAAAGAATATCTTTGCCGAGTGTTTTTTTCTTGACACTCGGCAAACCCTATTTTTGCCGAGTGTTTTTTTTGCCGAGTGTTTTTTGAAAAACACTCGGCAAACAAGTTGTTTGCCGAGTGCCCGAAAAAAAACACTCGGCAAACATGAAGACACTCGGCAAACTTGGGATTTTCCGTAGTGTTTGCTTGCCGTCTCTAATAGTGTTCAAGATTTTGGAATGCAAAATAATTAAAAATTTCGGTGGGGCCGATAAGACCAATACTTGTTTTCGACTGAAATTTTAGCTGGCATTTTTGAAATTTGGATAAAAGTTAACTAAAATTGGAAAGTCAAACTGAGTTCTGCAGGAAAATCATGGGGTATTATCGGTGGGACTATTTACCGCCCCACCGTTAGAACCGTAATTCGCCAAAATTCGATGAAAACTGACCAAAAATTCAGAACCCCAGTCTCCATGTCTCCACTATCGTCCGCCCAGCCTGTGCTTTATCTTCTGCAACGAGCCTGCATCGTCATCGCCTTCGTTGTCGCTGCAAGTCCCCGTCTCAAAGGAGGTCGTTATGGGATGCTCTGTCTTCTGGTTCATCTCTCAGTTTGTCAGAGATTTTAGTCATTGCTGGCTTCCTCGTCCGCTTCTTACGTTAGCTTTGCGGGGCCCTTGGCTTGCTGTTGGTCGACGCCGCCAATGACCATGTGCGCTCTTCTCCTTTTGTGGAGATTGTTGTTATTTGATCCTTGGTGGAGGACTTCTTGTAAAATGGCTGCTTTAATGTAATAGATTTGGTTTTTTTTTAAAAAAAGGTGCAAACTTTGATGGACACGAGATTGCAAGAAAAAGTTATGTACTACAAAAAGTATATTCACCGCAACCATTATCGCCACAGGTTTCATATAAAGCCGGTGGTGATGTATTTTTACCACTGGTTCCAAAGCAGGTGAATGTATTAGACGTTGGAACTGGTTGTGCATAAATTAATAAATGAACGAGAGGGTGAGGAGAGACCGAGAGAGGGATTGTTTCACTGGAGACTATGATTTCTTTCATTTTTTTCTAGCAAAGAAAGAACGCATGCATACTAATGAAAGTAATACGTAGATTAAATTTAGGGCACCTTTACATTTGGGGGCTTTAGAGTAACTCCAGCAATACACTCTAAATAAGGAATCTATTTCTTTTGTGTAGAACTGGCTCTATTTTCTAGGAGAAAATCTCCTATATAACCCTTGAAGGATCTACTAGTCCCCTAGCATTGTGTTATGATGAGTTTTGGTGATTAATGACAACCGGATGCACGGGACTAACCATTTCCATGAGCTGGTGGGTTAGGTTGAGTTTCGGCATCAAGATAAAGGTTGATAGCTCATTGGTTGAGGATCAACAAGTTGAGCTTGCGATTAAATGAGAAGAATACATTATGTGTCAAGAATATGACTTCTGGCGTCAACATAAAGGTTGATAGATCTTTGGTTGAGGATCAATAAGTTGAGGGTGTGATTGATGCCAAGAAGATGAATATTGGTTGTGAAGATGTGAATGAAATGAACATGATTAAGATGATGAATTAATGGAGATCAAAGGTATGAGTTTGATGAGTTGGTGATCAACAAGAAAATTGTGTTGAATGGTGATCAAAAGTACAAAGTGAACACATTGAAGATGAGGAGTACAGAGTAGCTATATATGGCAAGATGGTGAAGGTTAAGCAAGACTCGGCTGCGATGGACCATGCAAGGGTGAAGGGCAAGCAAAGGGCTTGGCATCGAAGGACCAAGGCAATGGTGAAGGGCGAGTGAAGGCTTAGCGCCGATGGACCATGAGAGGCCATATGAAGCTATGAGTGATTCACATAAACTATATGACGAATGCAAAAAGATATGGAGAAAATTCAAAGCATGGACTTTATGTGAAGGATATCAAGTGGCTTGGGTAAATGACAATAAAAAGGCCATGGTGTGTTGATAAAACATGAGAGTCAAAGGATGTGATGAAAAGTGAGAAGATGGAAATCATGTGTTGAAAAACATCAAGTGTGTTGATGAAATGCATAGGGCAAGATTTCAAGTATTGATGAACATCAAGTGCCTTGAAAAATAAAAGTGATTGACATCACATACATATGGAAATCAAGCAAGACCCAAAATTGGATTTGCTCAAGGCAAAGGTATGAAACATAGGACGTTTTATTTTACCGGTCTTGGAGATTAGTGGAGAAAAGACCGGGTTGATAAGATAGAATGCCATACTATTAAGAGGGGTCTTGATGCTGTTTGAGTCTTTGCTAGGTGTTGAAAAGCTCAATCTTGCGTATGCATACTAACCTTGACAAAGAACCGGTAGTGTGCAAAAGTCGCTTAGCAAACGTTTTGTCCTAATGGTTTATGGTGGGTCTTGGATTGCAATTATGCTTTGATCCAATGTATTTGGAGTCAAGCATTCAGTTGGAATGTGTAGCCCTCTGAACAAACTTTTCATAGAGTCCAAGATCACCTAATTTGGACATCGGAGCTAAAAGTTATGGACGTTTTACTGAGCATCGGTTGTGCTGAAAATGGAGCTGCGGAGCGCAGGGGGCGCTGACGGTCCGCCGATATCATGTTTGGGAGTGGGCAGGTCCATTTCTGTTTCTGTGTGGGATGCTAAAGTGAACGGCGGACCGTCCGGCCCCTGGGGGCGGACAGTCCACCTGTAAATCTTCGAACGAAGCCAGAAACTTGGGGTTTCTGTGGTGGTTGTCCAAAATGAATGGCGGACCGTCCGCCACCTAGAGGGGGACCGTCCGCCGGCTAACTTGCAAATGGACGCAGAAACTTGTTGTTTCTGTGTTGGGTATCAAAATGAACTGCGGACCGTTCACGATTTGTGAGGCGGACAGTTCGCCAAGGGCGTAACGGTTGACTCCGAGAAGCATTTATTTAGTATATAGCCGTTAATCAGAAAACTCATCAAAACAGAGTTTTCGCCGATATCCTGCGAGTTGGGGTTACTCTAGGCTTCCATTTGAGAATTCTTGAGGTTGTGCAAGTTCTCTCCACGAGTTTGTGTATGTGTTGCACATAAGAGAGGGTGAGAGGCAAGATTCAAGTGCATTTGCATAAGAGATTGAGCTTTAGGCACTTGGTGAAGGGTCAAGTGTGTCTTGACTTGTTACTCTTGGTGTTTATCGACACCTAGACGGTGTGGTGGTGCTGTGATCCGGTGATCTTCTCAAGAGAAGCTTGTGAGAAGGCCTGGTGTGCTTGTGAGAGGCTTTGTGCTCGCCTTACAGGAGTGGTGAAGAGCAACTCTAGTGGAATCGAGGTGTGGAGCGGTTCTTTGATCCAAACCGGTTCAAACATCAAGCAGAGTCTTGATAGAGGAGCATTTGGAACATTGAATCCACCTCAACATGGATTAGGGGTGACCGGCAAGTCACCGAGACCATGGTAAAAAAAATTTGGTGTCTCCATTGTGGTTTGTCTACTTGAGCTCATGTACTTTGTGCAATTTATATTCAAGCAATTTACATTTCTAGAATTATAATTGCTTGCATGTCACCCTAGGATTGTAAACCTTGATCTTGACACAGGGTGTGAATGCACATAGTTGAGACATTGAAGTTGGGAGTGTAGTCATGCTTTAACCGATCGTTTTCATTCCGCATTTTAATCGGTTAATTTTGCTAGAAATTTTTATAGCTGACTATTCACCCCCATCTAGTTGGCCTCCTCGATCCTACAACCCTCCAAAGAACCCTCTATTTTTTGCTGGCATATCTGTTAGTGTTTACTTTGAGATATTGGTCCCCTACAGACTCCTAGGCCTGAGGGTGTGAGAGGGGAGGAGGCCTCCCCTTTTTGGGACCGAAACAAGGCATCGGCTAGAGTTTGTTTTTTTCCCAGGCCTCTAAATTTAGAGTAGGGCTTATTTAGAGGGTCTCCTGGAGTTGCTCTTAAGGTGTATTTGGTTGTTTGTACCATTTGGTTCATGTATATATGAAATGATTCAAGTTTGATAGCGACGCTTGTGTTTGGTTGAGTGAATTGTGCCAACTAGTCTAGGATGAAACTATCCCACTTGAGTCAATTTATTACTCAGAGTGATGGACCATATGGTTCAAGAGAATTGATTGAACTATCCCATGCATGATAATACATTAAGACTGTGTTTGGTTATTTGTACCATTTCATTCATGTATGGAGTGGTCCAAGTTTGATGGTGATACTTGTGTTTGCTTGGTGAATTGTACCAACTCATCCAGGATGAAACCATCCAACTCGAGTCAAATTATTTCTAAAAGTGATGAACCATATAGTTCAAGTAAATTGATTGAACCATCCCATACTTTTTTGTAAAACGTGCCTGAGCATGTATTTCATTAAGAGGAAAGCAATACGACCAGTTACAAACCTTAATAGGCAGAGGCTATTAAGGCGGTTACAAAGCACCAACAAGATAGTGGTAGATGACCTAACACAAGGAGCAAGAAAGATGGGAGAGAAACACACACTCAATCCAACCTAAACGACCAAGGTTGCCAAAACAAGAGAATCAACTATGGCAAAGCATCCACCACAGAGAATATCATCCCGCAAAATCACAACGGCAAAGCATATGCTGGACCAGCAGCACAAGACACGGCAAAGCATCCGCCGCGGCTATGGAATGACGACAAAGCATCCACTAAAATCACGATGGCAAAGCACCCCCCAGAACACATGGTGGAAAAGCGTCCACCTAAACCAAAGAGCCAATGCAGCAAAGCTTCAGCCCAAACAGAGAAACGGTGGCAAAGCATCAACCCAGCGACATGAAACCATGGTGGCAAAGCATCCACCCCAATGACACAGAACCATGGTGGCAAAGCATCCACTTCAAGCGAATATTAGCAAGGCAGGGGTAGGAAAGCATCCGCCACAAAGAGCGACCTCGGCAACCAGAGCAATGGTGTGCAGAGCAAAGTGATGTAGGTTCAGAAGCGGTGAGGCCCAGAGGATGACCACCGTCGACAAGGTGGAGGACCAACGGCCGATGCAGATCTGCCGCCGCCAACAGTGAAAATCGGCAGGTGGCGCCCCAACCCATGCAACTCGGCGCCAGCCAGGAGGAGGAGGATCCCCACATGAAACACACAGATTTGGTAGAGGTTGGTAGTAGGTAGGGAGGCGGTGGCAGCGATACCCCCCCTGCGAGCAGCGTGAACCGGCGCCGGCAAGCCCCGAGGAAGAGGAGCCGCTACCCAAGGGCATCGGCGAACCCCGAGGAGGAGCTGACGGTGAGCCCCATGGTCGAGGACCCACCGTGGCAGCGCCGAGCCCCTCCTTGGGCCACGGCGCCCCCAAGGCCCGACGAGAAGATCCGGAGGCTGGTGAGGAAGGGGGCGCCAGATTTGGCGGCCGGCGATGGATCCTGAGGTCAACATCTCCGGTGGACGGCAGTGACCGAGCAATCTAGGTTTGGGTGAGTCAGAAGGTGTGGGAGAAGGAGGTGGAGGAAATGGGGGCACGCACGGGCCGACTTCGGCACCGCCGCCGATGGACGGACGCCGGCAGTGGCAGCCACTGCCTACGGTTGGCGGTGGTCTAGGGGCTCGGGGCATCGCGCCCGAGTCACCCAGGAGGAGCAAAGGGGTGATTGGAAACTCCGAACCATCACATACAAGACCATCCATTCATGCATCATTTGATACACCTAACCACACACATCCTAATGCATCATTTGGTAAACTCAACCAAACACATCCTAATGCATCATTTGGTACACTCAACCAAACACATCTTTATTGCATTGTCCAGTCCTTATTGCATTGTTCAGTCATGGTCACATGAGTGGAGAGTGGAGTAATAATGCAAGGTCGTGGAGTAATAATGCAAGGTCTTCACATAGATGACATGATTTATATGCTTATCCGTATATGTATCATGCATCAGTTGGTAAATGGTGGCTATAATAATGCTTCTTTCACCGTCCTGCTCTCAGACCTTAATCATTTTTTCTCAAAAATATACTACCTCCGTTCTTAAATATATGACACCATTGACTTTTTACCTTCGTTTGACTATTCATCTTTTCTCCAAATATTTATGCAAAAAGATAGGTCTATGAGTTAAATCCAAAGTATTATTGATATTAGATGTATCGGTACCTATTTTACTTCATTTAACAAACTGATTAATGAAATATTGTTGGTCAAAATTGAAATAAAAAGTCAACAGTGTCATATATTTAAGAATGGAGGGAGTATAAATTTTCTGCCAGGTCCCTTGGTCCTTAAAATTTATTGGAGGCTAAATTTTTGTACCATCTAGTACCTTTAGGTCTTGTTCAGTGAATCATTCCTCCAAGAAGATCGAGAAAAATTGAAGAAGATTGAGAGGTATTTTGACTGAGCTCTTTTACGATACTCCATACTACCAATGAGTGGTATATAGTATAAATCCTATAAGAAAAATAGCCCTATGTGCCATTTATATTGTGATTTTGGTGACTGAATGACAACATAGTCATTGGGACTAACAAGTTTGTTATGTGATTTACATAGCAAATTACATCCTAATAATGATTTCGAAGCATAGCCAAAACCAGAGATAGTCTTATTTTGGGAATATTCATGACATGATATTGGCATGTTAAATCATGAAAAGGGTTTGAGCTGATTGAATAGGATAAGCCTGTAGAGTTTGTACACGGGTATTAAACGCCGACCCACGGCGTACAAACAAGAAGCATATGGCGTGTAGAGGTAAATCAACCAGAGCAAAGAGATTCTACACGATGTATGATATAGCGATATATGGCGTACAAGTTAGGAGCATACGACGCTCGAAAAATTTAGAGAAAAAGCATCAGCATATGATCTGGTGTTACTATGCGCATGAAGGGTGGATGATACGGCGTTCGAGGCATGGGCAAGTTCAAGTTAGGGTCAGCAATACCCTACACAGCGTATCATACGCCGACCCTCGGCGGACTAACGGCGTACATGGACGATGTCAAGAGGCGATGGAAGAAAAGGCACGGCGTATGAAACACCGACCATCGGCGTACAAGTTGAAAAACATACGGCATGTGCAAAGAGCCGTTGGAAAAGGAATCCGACCGTTGGAAAAAGCACACTATGTATTATCCGCCGATGGGGGTGAAGTGCAAGGCTGAACATACAGCGTTTACGATTTTTGTGCAGCTTTTTTGCAACGGCTAGTTGAGCCCCTTGGGCTATATATATCACCCCCATTCGGCTATTTGGTGTTGCTGGAGTCCAGAAAAGTTCATCTACACCCACAGGACATCCAAGCTACCATTCGTGCTACATAGATCAACCATAGTGAGTCAGAGAGCTAGGATAGGCCTAGTGAGAGATTTGGCAAGGTGTTGAGCCTTGTGCTTGGTTCTAGAGTGAACCAACAATTATAATCTCGGTGTGCTGGTCCCTTGGAGTCTAAGTGACTCGCCGGCAAGTTTTTGACTCTCCGGCTTGGTGTGGAGCGGCGACGACGACTTATGCGGGGGAAGAGGAGACCCCCTTCTTTGGTAGAGAAGCTCCGTAGTGGAGGTAGCGTCAAGACCTTCGGGAGGGTAGGTTGATGAGATCAAGGGCTTGGTGACTTGCTCATCATCCCTCTTGGGAAGCCTTTGTGGCGAGCTCAAGGTCTTGACCGGGAACAAGACTTGGCGACCGGGAGCACATCCATTGTGGAGCTCCAACGTGGAGTAGACATTAGCCGAACCACGGGATAAATCTTCGTGTCAAGTTTGCATCCCTCTAACTCTTTTAATCTTCCATATTTCATACTTGCAACTTGTATGCCTCTACCTTTCTAGAGTAGTATCTT
>CM014271.1:43840257-43865602 GCA_004135705.1 Alloteropsis semialata
CATAACTAAATCCAACTAGTAGTGTTGACACAGCACCGAACAAAGTAGTTCACTTAACTCTCGTATAATACATTATGCAGAGGAACATCCTGGGCAATGTCTCTCTGGTTTATTTATGATACAGGGAGTTCATTAAGCTACAATCTAGTACTACATCACTTGGCGGTCGTATTCCCCGCGGTCAGCACACGAAGACCAGGGAGATCAGCTTCGCTCCAGTGCCAGTCTACGCTCCAGTGCCAGTCTACACTCCAGTTCAGGTTCGCAGCGTGCCAGTCAATTTGACCTGAAATTGACAAGGGAATAAAACAGTTAAATTGCTCTTTGATTGTGCCGGCTCTATTTCAGACGATGGAGTAACGTCGAATTTTAGCCAAGACCCAATCAGACACGTATCGGCCGATACCGATCGGACCTCAAAATCGGACCTCATTGATGACGTCAATCGGACCGAGTGATCGGACCTCAATCAGACACCAAATCGGACCTCAGAATCGGACCAATCAGGATCGGACTTTGATTGATATAACAGATCAGCCTTTGAATAATGAAATAAAGCGTAAAACAAGGCCAATATGTAAAATAATGGATCAGCTATGTCTTGAAACAAGATATTAAATAATCAAAGTGTAAGCCGATACATTGTCCACCTTGTCTAGTTGCCAGTTTGACTCGTCTTATCGGACCATCTAACCAACCGATCGGACTATAGCCTTTTTAGAGAAATCTAGCTCCGACGTAGGGAATCTAGATTTCTCCAACTATGATCAGATCAGATAGCTAGATAATCAGACTCGACTTATCAACTTGTCAATTAAACAAGATGCTCGCACAGGTGTTGATCAGATTAAGCAAAATAAGCAGGTAAAACATTAACAGATTCATTCTGATTCTAAGATATGCTACCAAACATTAAGCGAGATCCAGCTCCGACGTAGGGAATCTACACCACACTTAACATTCAAATAGCAATAAGGCATAACCAAAGCTTCCTTTAATTAATCAAGATGAACCTAGCTCCGACGTAGGGAATCTAGACCAAGCATGACAATCAAAGATTAATCTAATCGTATTGTAAAGATCCAGCTCCGACGTAGGGAATCTACACCAGTACAATACTCAAAGAACAACCAGATTAAACCACAAAGCAGGATCGGACATAGAACGATGCTGTAAGATAAATATTGCTTAAAACAGACCAGGACCAATGCTCAAAGCCGTTGAAGAAGTAGAATTGATTCACATGGCGTAGATCTAAACCAACCTAGCAACTCCAACAAACCGCAAAGTCTACCTTTAGTAACCAAGATTACTCTAGCTCCGACGTAGGGAATCTAGTCTAATCTTGATACCTAGCTCCAACGTAGGGAATCTAGGCTTAAAGTGTAGTCCGATAAACGATAATCTGTTGAATAATCAATATTGATCTAGCTCCGACGTAGGGAATCTATATCAATCTTGATTATCCAGAGATAAATCGGTTGAACAGTATAAACGAGGAAAGGGCGATGCGCCTCAATTCAAAGCATATACTAGTTCGATAAATTGACTAACTTACTGGTAAGCCGGAGATCAGAACTGATGCAGCCCGTCCACCAATGAGCTTCGTCGGTAACTACTACTAGGGTTTTGGCGTGAAGCCGGGTTGTATTGATTGTGAGAATAGTTCTTTACAATGGACGAGGGTTCAAATTTATACCCTGGTCATGGAGAGTCCTGATCGGACCAGACTTAACTAAATAAGGTAAACTAAGATTAAGACAAAACGGGACTCTCATACGCCTTCTGAAAAGGAAATAGTCCCTGGATCTGATACGCTTCCTTCTTAGCCGACGTGCCTTCCCTCTTGTACTCGTCATCGGATCGGACTTCCTGCTTCATCGGACTCCTTTTCAGCATCGGCTTCCTTCTCTGTCACCTTCGGCCTTGACCAGTCAGCGGGTCCACTGCGCAGTCTCAACCTCACCACGTCATCATCTGACTCAGTATGTCAGGTGCGAAAATCCGGTGTCAACACATGCCCCCCAATTTTGGAATAAAATATCATTTTGTTCCAAAATTCGTATCTGCCATCATAACTCCTCCACCGATTTTCGTGCCGAAACTTTCCATCCCTGTACTGCGCGGCTCCTCAATCTTCGGACCATGACCGTTTTCACCTTATAAAATTACTGCCGGCGGCCACACTGTACACTTCTCCTTCCTCGCCAAAAACCCGTACTGCTCATCTTCTTCCTTCTCTCTCCCGAGTGGCCATTCACATTCACTCGAACTTACACCAAAACTATTTCAAATGGCTCAATCATCCTCCATGGGCGCCCTCCATTCTTCTATATCCGCTTCCACCTCCGCATCTGCTCCAGCAGGTTCTCCATCTGCCATGCCTCCCACCATGGCTGCGGTCACGAGCTCAACAATGGCGGCGGTCATGTCCTCGACAATGGCGGCGGCAACAAGCTCTTCAGCCCCTTCTTCATCAACTTTCTTTGCCTCAAGTTCTTCCTCGGCACACGCAGATCCAGCAGGAGAAACGCGTCATCCAATCCCAGAGGTACTTCACTGAATCTGAATCCATCTTAAGTTCCGCATTAGATTCGGCTTTTCCAACCTCGTTTTCATTCCGCATCTTCTTTTTAGGCCGCTCGCGCTCAAACCCTAATCCCCGTAGGCAACTTCCAAGGGGCCTACCTCCTTGGTCCAATGGGAGACCCAGACCCCACTGAATTCATTAATCTGGAAACCCACCGGATCCCATTCAAGACCTCAGGTTTTGATTTGGATGATTGGAAGAACGCCTTTCGATCTTGGCCGACAGTTCTACCTGGATGGAAGAATTGGTACTTGAGAGTGTCGGCCTCCAAGTCTGCAATCTGGGATAGATTAGATATCGCCCAGTGTATTGGCCTTAGCATCGGACCCATTGCTAAGAACGAGAATCTCTTGATCGCCGCATCACACTTTTGGTCCGATGCATTGAATGCCTTCCTCTTTGGACATGGTCCGATGACCCCAACACTACTTGATGTAGTCATGCTTCTCGGCCTCAATGTCACTGGCGACAAACGTCCCTTCCGGCTCAGCATCAAACCCAAACACCATTTTAAGACCAAGAGCTGTGGCGGCTGGACAGGATATATGGAGAAAAATCATCGGACCGGACCTGTGACTGACCGTGAGCATGCGGCCTTTCTGAACATGTGGTTGGACAGATTCTTCTTTTGCGGCACCACCCTCGGTCCAATGGCCAACTTCCAACACCTGGCCGAATTGCTGGTAAGTGACCATGTCAACAACCTTGGTCAATTTCTCCTGGGAGCAGTATACAATCTGCTTCATCAAGTCGCCAAACGCCTGAGGACCGGATCACTCATCACCAATCTTGGCGGGCCGTGGTGG
The DNA here is from genome assembly GCA_004135705.1 of Alloteropsis semialata. Lineage (NCBI taxonomy): Eukaryota > Viridiplantae > Streptophyta > Magnoliopsida > Poales > Poaceae > Alloteropsis > Alloteropsis semialata. The sequence goes on from CM014271.1 coordinate 43,843,654, forward strand.
TTCATTCAGATGTGGTTAATGCTACACCTGAGCAAGGCTGTTAAAGTAGATCTTCGAAAGATCAAATTCTCAGAGAGCAAGCCTGAATCAGAAGAAATCACCTGGCGCCGATGTACCTCGCTTGGTGAAGCTGCTATGGGTTTCCCTGCCGAGAAGTTATCAGGCAAAGAATCTTCCAAGTACTTTGCACTCCTTTACAGAGGTATTACTGATGACAAAATGCTCTGGTTCCTGTATCATCACACCGATGAATACGAGCTGCCCTACAAATTCAAATTCAACATGATTGTAGAGGCAGATTCAGAAGCCTTGACAATTTTCCGAACTTGCATCAATGCTCAATTTCTTCCGATCGGCCTCAGTCAGAGCAAGCCAGGGCAATCAACTTATGAATATTATCATCCAAACCTGGCCGCTCGTCAATTTGGTATCGGACAGCTTCCACCCTACCTAATCTTGACCGATCGAGTTTTTCCAAGGGGAAAAGTTGATACAGGCTTGGAATGGGATCGTCTTCTGGGACTTGAGCCTCCCTTGATAAAACCAATCTGGATACCTTTGCAATCGGCCTTGTAACTCATCGGACTTTCAACACATGGTGGGCTGAATGGCGTCAACACTTATTCTGTATCGCCTGCAAAACTTATGTTCGGAAGTTGCAGCCTACTTTCAAGGGCAAACCAGAGGTAACATTTGTGAACTTGCTTCCCTCCTTTTTCATAATTTTATTTTGTTAAACAATTCTTTACCAGGATGTCGATCGTTCCCCTCCAACGATGACTCGATCGGGGAAACAAGTCGTCTACAGCAATATCTCGCCAGATCCGTGGATCGGCTGTGACTCTCCCACCATCGGCAAGCTTCTGTCGGTATACGGCGACAGCAGAAAAAGGAAGAAGCGGGCGTCCTCTAAAATTCCAAAACGCCCGAAGACTGCTCTGGCAAGTTCAAGAACTTCATAAACTTGATTTCTCTCTTTATTGAAATTAACCCTCTCTGTAAACTCAGGTCATCGGAGAATCTTCTGCACGCCAGCCCAGTCCAGCCGAGTCTTCAAGCCCATCGGCCGAGGAATTACCAGAATCGAACCCAGAAAGATCACCAAGCCCAGCTCAGATGCAACCAAGTCCCGGCACAGGCCCGCTCGCCTCACTCGTCCTCATCTGAGAGAACAATAACTGGCTCGCCTCGTCAACCAAGCCCACTACACCAAGAAGAACAAGCACAATCAAGCCAGGGCCTTCAAAGAGATCAACCAGCAACTCCTCCACAGATCCAACTCCCTGATCCAGAAGCAACGGTAATTATCAGCCGACTTATTCAATAATTGATATCCAACTTGTTCTTATTTTCTTTCTTCTAGCAAATCATCCAGAATGTCTTGACGGATCTTGAGATTGCCCAAGCAAACATCCAGGGCAGTAATAACCCTTTGATCGGACCCGAGCAAGAACTAGCCTGGAAACAAGTAAACTTTCTAGCTTGATATAATCATATCAGCTTTTTGACATTATATCTAATTATTTCTTTTGCAGGCTCAAGATACTCCTCAAACCAGCCAGACCATATCAGTCGATTTTGATCGGCTGCAAGCTGAAGAGGAAGAGATTAGCTCTGGGCAAAGCCTGCTATCTGATGAAGTGAAGGCAAAGTTGCTTGACATATCTGCTCTCCTTCACCAAGATATCATCGATCTTGTTCAAGATGCAGAGCCGATTCGTCAGATTATCAAAATTCTAAGAGGCCAACTTCCGTCGGACCTGGAGGAAGCATTGATTCCGGCGGCATACATAGAAGGCCACTCCTTTCCAGTGTTGCAGGCCAATCGCCGAATCAACAATCGGACCTCCCAGCAGGATCTAATCAAGGCCAGGGATAAAAAACGTGCCCAAGCTGACGAATCAACAAAACTGATCAAAGATTTATCGGCACTTCCTGTCTCCATCCAATCAGAACTTGAGAATCTGCGAGCCAGAGAACAGCAGCTGGAACAGGAACTCATCCAATTCACAAATTAATCAAGCCTGTAGAGGGAAATGCTGAAGCTGATGCCAAGATCATTGCTGATGTTGACAAGATCCGTCAGACTGCTCTTGACTCGATAGTTAAATACCTGCAGCCTTAAACACTGAGACTTGTCTTGTCTTACTAAGTGATCTGATACATTGATAGCCTGTTCCGCCATCGAGCGGCTTAGCGATATAATACACTCTTCTTTTGTTGTATATAATCCTTAAGGCGATGCATATCGCATCGGCTCTTATCCTTTTGTTCTTGAGGCGATTTTTCATCGGCTTTCAAGCCTGACGCGTAGCATCGGCTTTATAAATCTACCTAAATGCTAAGGTAGTATTATTAGATAAACACACTCGAACCTTGCCCCCAGGGCAAAATAATAATCAGGCCGATTCAATTTACAAGAAGAACTTTCAAAATACATATTTGAAAGAACTGATTAACCATACCGGCCTTTAAAATCTTCTACATAATCATCCATTTAAAACAAAGTCTCAGAGCCGACTGCTTGGATCGGCTTTAGTCCTTGATCGGACACCTTGAGGAAGTCACCATCCCATACTTTTCCTGACAGGCATTCAACTCCTTCAAACTCCCAAATCGTTGATTCAGCTGTAGCAATGCTAACCGAATCATCAGCTGGGACGATCTCCACTTTATTGCCTTGCCATTGAATCAAACATTGGTGCATAGTGGATGGGATGCAACAGTTGGCATGAATCCAATCTCGCCCGAGGAGCATGCTGTAAGAACCTTGGCCATCAATCACAAAGAAAGTAGTCGGCAATGTCTTGCTGCCGATGGTCAATTCCACATGAATTGCCCCCCGAGGTTCTGAAACGTTCCCGCCAAAGTCCTTAAGCGTCATATTGGTCTTGATTAAATCATCAATCCCTTTACCCAGCTTGCGGAATGTGGAATAGGGCATGAGATTGACAGCAGCTCCTCTATCAACCAGCATCTTGGTCATCGGCTTCCCATCAACGTATCCCTTGATGTACAGAGGCTTCAGGTGCCGATACCCATTTGCATTTGGCTTCTCAAAAACCGCCTTCTCTGAATCAAGAACCAAGCATGCAGCGGCTTCTTCCAGTTCATAATCGACCTCATGGTCGTCTTGTTCATCAGGAGCAACGAAATCAGAAGGCAACATCAAAACCATATTTATTGCGGCCGATGTACTTGCTTCATCATCATTGGCCATCTTGATGCGCCACTTCTTCTCTTTCGCCAATTCTTGCTCCTGAATCTGCTCATTATAACGCAAGCGTTGCACACGTCTCTTCTTGGACTTAGAAATTCCCCGATGGGCACCACTGTCCAGGCCTCATTGGAGGTTCTTCAGTCCGATTCTGAACTGGAGCTTTCTCTTCCATTTTTTCAGGGCCATGAGCATCAGCCCGGCCTTCATTATTTTTGTGGCCATGAGTGTTAACCCGGCCTTCATCTCTCTGATGATGATCTTCAATCCTGACGCCGATCCGTTCATGAACTGATCGTCGACCTCTCTTGGAAGCTCTGTATTCTTCATACTGGAAGCTACATTCAGGACAATCTGCTTTTGATGGCAGTCTAAGCTTCTCGTTCCAGCAGAACACGAAGAAAGGACACCCCCAATGATCATCATCCTGGTTGTATCGGTCGTAACCTTGACGCCTGTCCATATGCCAATTAGGCCTATAACCGTACTGATGGCGATCATCAACTCTATCATCAAACCAGCGCCGGCCATCGGACCTGTCATCATACCGGCGTCGGTCATCGGACCACTCATCAAATCGGCGTCGGCCATCGGACCACTCATTATATCGGCGTCGGCCATCGGACCGGTCATCACGTCGGCGCTGATCATCAAACTCTTCATCGAGTCGCCTTGCCTGATACTCACGCCTCCGACGTCGTCGTTCCTCGCGTTCTTCCCATGCTCGGGCTGCTGCCTGCTGCCTCTTGTATTTGTTAATCAGCATTTGGGAAGTCACACGCGGCCGATACCCACCAGGAGCATTAGATTCACGTCCAAACGCCTGATGATTCCTGCGTAGCTCTTCAACAGTAACTTGAACCACAGGATCAACGGCACCAGAACTCTTGGCGTGGTCCGATGTAAGCACCTTGAACTTCCCCTTTTCATTAGCATCAACCATATTAACAGAAAAGGAGAAATCAGCAAAGTTATTGGGAAAGGGATGACCATCGATCTTCATGGCTTTCTTGCTGTCTTCAAACTTGATCTTGCCAGATTCTATAGCCAATTGGATCTCCCTTCTGAACACTTTGCATTCATTGGTCTCGTGAGATGTCGAGTTGTGCCATTTGCAATACTTGCGTTTCTTCAACTCATCGGCCGATGGAATAGAATGATTTGGAGAAAGCTGAATAAGCTTCTCGCTGAGCAGCAAATCAAAAATCTTATCGGCCTTTGTTATATCGAATCCAAACTTCTCAGGGTTCTGTTTGATCCATGGAAGCGACACTGGCTTCTTTGATTTGGTCCATTCAGCTATGTTGACATCAGCTTCCTCTTCAGATTCAGAGAGATAAGATACTTGCATGGAAAACTTCACACGTTTCATCTCCTGATATCGGACCTCATGAGCTGACACCTTCTGAACTAGCTGCCCCAATGTCTCAAACTCTTGAGCAGAAAACTTTTCTTTAATTGGTGCGAGCAAACCCTGGAATGCAAGCTCGGCCAACTGCATGTCAGATAGCTTCAAACTATAGCATCGATTCCTAGTATCACGGAACCGTTGAATGTATTCCTTGACGGTCTCATCATTCCTCTGCCTGATAGCAATCAAATCGGAGATCTTCATCTCGTTGAGACCAGAAAAGAAGTATTTATGGAACTGCTTCTCCATATCGGACCATCCTGTGACTGATCCTGCTGGCAACGACGTAAACCAGGTAAACGCCGGCCCCGATAGTGACAGAGGGAAAAATCTTAGCCTGAGTCCCTCTTCAGAAGCAGCCTCACCACACTGAGCCAAGAATCGGCTCACATGCTCGATGGTGGTCATATCATCTTGCCCGGAGAATTTGGAAAAATCCGGCACTCTGTAACGCGGAGGAAGTGGCACTGCATCAAAATAAGACGGGTACGGGTGCCGATACAACCTCGCTTCATCTTTAGGCTTCAAGCCGAATTGATTTTGAATCACCTCGGCTATTTTCTGCGACCAATCGGATTGTTGATTTCCAGGTGGCATTCCATCAGCTATGTCCATCACATAATTATTGTAATCTCCGATCATGCGCTGATGTGAAGGAACCTCTGTACGTAGCCTTGCAGCAGCGGGTTGTTTTTCTTGTTCACTCAGAGTCCTGGCATACTTTTCACCATGTGGGCCGACAATAGTTCCATCAGCCATCAACAGAAAACCGTTGGCCAGTTCAACAGGAGGTGGTGGAGCAATTGGCATTTGTGGAGCAACGGTCATTGTATTGTCTGCAGTTTCTTTGCCTCTTCCTGATCCTGATGCTCCTGTCCACCGCCTTCTTGATGAGATTGTCCAAAGAATTCACCAGAGTGCTTGATTGGTTGATCAATGCATGATGAACAGCCTGGTGAATCATCTCCGTCATGTGAACCTGGTACTCCCTAGCATCAGTTGTCTTCTTGATCAACTCTGGATCTGGGAGAGGACCTTTGAGTATAGGGCCTGAACGATTACGCCCAAACTGGCCAAGGCAGAGCTTCTCAAACGCATCGATCTGGGCCTGAACTGCATCCAACTGAGCTTTGGACAGATCGGCCTTTGTAATGGGCATGGCCGTCTCAGGCGTCCTGTTCTTGTCGTTTTTAGCCTTCTCAGCAGCTTCTTTCTCGGCAGCAAGTCTTGCTGCAGTTTCTTGTTCAACATCAGACGACGACATCTTGGACTTTGTTTCTCGTGTCCCACCGAGCGTGCCAAAAAATGTGTTGACGCGGAAAATCGGCGGTCGTATTCCCCGCGGTCAGCACACGAAGACCAGGGAGATCAGCTTCGCTCCAGTGCCAGTCTACACTCCAGTTCAGGTTCGCGGCGTGCCAGTCAATTTGACCTGAAAATTGACAAGGGAATAAAACAGTTAAATTGCTCTTTGATTGTGCCGGCTCTATTTCAGACGATGGAGTAACGTCGAATTTTAGCCAAGACCCAATCAGACACGTATCGGCCGATGCCAATCGGACCTCAAAATCGGACCTCATTGATGACGTCAATCGGACCGAGTGATCGGACCTCAATCAGACACCAAATCGGACCTCAGGATTGGACCAATCAGGATCGGACCTTGATTGATATAACAGATCAGCCTTTGAATAATGAAATAAAGCGTAAAACAAGGCCAATATGTAAAATAATGGATCAGCTATGTCTTGAAACAAGATATTAAATAATCAAAGTGTAAGCCGATACATTGTCCACCTTGTCTAGTTGCCAGTTTGACTCGTCTTATCGGACCATCTAACCAACCGATCGGACTATAGCTTTTTCAGAGAAATCTAGCTCCGACGTAGGGAATCTAGATTTCTCCAACTATGATCAGATCAGATAGCTAGATAATCAGACTCGACTTATCAACCTGTCAATTAAGCAAGATGCTCGCACAGGTGTTGATCAGATTAAGCAAAATAAGCAGGTAAAACATTAACAGATTCGTTCTGATTCTAAGATATGCTACCAAACAATTAAGCGAGATCCAGCTCCGACGTAGGGAATCTACACCACACTTAACATTCAAATAGCAATAAGGCATAACCAAAGCTTCCTTTAACTAATCAAGATGAACCTAGCTCCGACGTAGGGAATCTAGACCAAGCATGACAATCAAAGATTAATCTAATCGTATTGTAAAGATCCAGCTCCGACGTAGGGAATCTACACCAGTACAATACTCAAAGAACAACCAGATTAAACCACAAAGCAGGATCGGACATAGAACGATGCTGTAAGATAAATATTGCTTAAAACAGACCAGGACCAATGCTCAAAGCCGTTGAAGAAGTAGAATTGATTCACATGGCGTAGATCTAAACCAACCTAACAACTCCAACAAACCGCAAAGACTACCTTTAGTAACCAAGATTACTCTAGCTCCGACGTAGGGAATCTAGACTAATCTTGATACCTAGCTCCGACGTAGGGAATCTAGGCTTAAAGTGTAGTCCGATAAACGATAATCTGTTGAATAATCAATATTGATCTAGCTTCGACGTAGGGAATCTATATCAATCTTGATTATCCAGAGATAAATCGGTTGAACAGTATAAACGAGAAAGGGCGATGCGCCTCAATTCAAAGCCTATACTAGTTCGATAAATTGACTAACTTACTGGTAAGCCGGAGATCAGAACTGATGCAGCCCGTCCACCAATGAGCTTCGTCGGTAACTACTACTAGGGTTTTGGCGTGAAGCCAGGTTGTATTGATTGTGAGAATAGTTCTTTACAATGGACGAGGGTTCAAATTTATACCCTGGTCATGGAGAGTCCTGATCGGACCAGACTAACTAAATAAGGTAAACTAAGATTAAGACAAAACGGGACTCTCATACGCCTTCTGAAAAGGAAATAGTCCCTGGATCTGATACGCTTCCTTCTTAGCCGACGTGCCTTCCCTCTTGTACTCGTCATCGGATCGGACTTCCTGCTTCATCGGACTCCTTTTCAGCATCGGCTTCCTTCTCTGTCACCTTCGGCCTTGACCAGTCAGCGGGTCCACTGCGCAGTCTCAACCTCACCACGTCATCATCTGACTCAGTATGTCAGGTGCGAAAATCCGGTGTCAACACATTGTTATGCAGGAAATGATGCAATGGGAGTTAAAAAATATCAATGTTACAAAGTATCTCAGATGCCCATTTGGAATATACCATTGCGTAGAGCTCGTCAAAGGGTTTCTAAAGGATATATTATTAATATTATTTGGAACTTGGGTTAGAAATATATATTAATGTCATGGGCCCGCTAGACTGGGACCCACCCAAGCGGACCCAACAGCCAATCAGCATGGTCAACACCCGAGCGGGTCCCAGCCAAAGCAGCGACAGCGCTGCACCCTCCCTCTCGCGGTCAACGCCCAAGGGCGGACGCAGAGAGGGGTAGGCCGGCGTGCTAGCTCGGCTCAGGGCCATGCAAGCCGTACATGCATAGGTGGGGCCCACGGTGCACAGTGCCATGCAAAAGGCCGCTGGCCCAGGGAAGACCACGCGCAGGGGGCCAGGTCCACGCGCGTGAGCGCCGCAGGAAGACCAGGCCGGGCGTGCAGGACAGGCTCCACGAGGACACGTGGCGGCCAGAGAATGGCGACGCAACGGTTTTGCGCGGGAGGCGCGGCTCAGGGAGGCTGCGGCCGGTTTTCTGCCGAATTTTGTGGCGGTTTCCCTTGGTTTTATTCCCTACCGACGTACAGAAGCACTGCAGATCTGGTTCTCCTCCGGTTTTGGCCTATTCTCACGTGGTTTCTTCCAGTTTTCGCCCCCACCGACCCCAGGAGGTCGGTGGGCGCGATTCTGGCGCCCGTGACCGACTCTGGGAGGTCGGTTTGACTACAGGTGGAGGAAGGAGAGGAATTGGGGGAGAATATTCCCTTGAATCAAGTGAAGCATATCCACATCCTCAAGGCATCTCCTCCACTATAAATAGAGGCCTCCACTCTCTCATTCAACACACACCAAGAAGGAAGAGCTCTCTTTGCCACACATTCTAGTCTTAGTTAGTAGTGAAGTAGTTCTAGGAGTTGAGCTTCTACGAGTTCCCGAAGGAGTCTTGGTAAGCCTAGAGCTCAATTATCTTTTATCCTTTGCTTATTTGTAAGACTTAGAGCCTTAATGAATATGCTATCTTGCTACTTATAGTCTTGTGTGTTCATCATATGAGATGTATGTCTTGCACCTTAGTCTAGCTGATGCATGTTATGGCAATGGCCCAGTGTACCGCAAGGTTGCTCTGTCTATGTGGACAATAGATAGAGTTGTATTTCATATGGTAAATGTGGTGTTTAGTATATGAAATAACATTGGGGATACCCTTCCCTACGTATTAAGAGGTAGGCGGTAGGTGGTGACAGCCCTGTCCGTCCCTTGTAATCCTCACCGTTCGGGTCTGGGCGTTTGCAGGCCTTCGTGATAAACATCGTGACAGTACCCTTGGATGAGGGGATCCCACGACTCCTCGATTTGCCCTCTAACATGTGTCCTTTACTAAGCTTGTATAGTATACCCTTGTAGGAGTGTAACCCATATGCAAGAAGTACATAGAACCCCTAATTCTCTGTTAGGACCTTCATATTAACTAGACTTATCTAATGAGCAATGAAACCTTCTGTGTGTCACACTACCCATCTATCAATGTGTACCCCTTGCTAGACTTTGGTGCATTAATAATGTTATAATTGAATACAATGGATACATACTCTAGTCAACCACTGCCTTTCCTGTGGATTCGATACCCTGAATACTTCCGGTGAAAGCTACAACGGTATTCGTGCGCTTGCGGATTTATCTGCGATGTAAGAAATACCAACAAGCTTTCTGGCGCCGTTGCCGGGGAACGGCAATGGTTGAATAGTGTTGTTAACCCATGTACTCAATTAATAGCATGATTAATTATCACTGCTCCGGCAGGGTTATCTTTGCTCTGTTTATCTTTGATGTGGAACAGGGTAGTGTATGACTAGTCTGGATCTGCCAATGGACTTCATCGACAACCCAAGATTATCGGGAAATACGATCTTGCATCGTATCTTCCTAGGTAGTCTGATCGGCAGCAACTCCTGTCAATCCTACATCACCAATATTGACGAGTGCTACTGCCGAAAGAACGATTCGCGAGTTCTCGATTCACTCTGGTTCGCAAACCGGCTAGAGCTAAACATGAGAGACACCGTGTTCGATCTTAGGCTAGCATCTGTCAAATTGGTATACGCCAGCCCATTACATGGGAAGACCAACGCGAATGGACCCAAGGCCAAGGCTCAACACCAAGGCCTACATGATCCCGTCCGAAGAAGACAAACAGGTATGGCAATACAAACTATCTCCAAATGTTACATAAAGTCAAAACTTATGATGGAGACGTCCTCACTCGATGGACGTAAATCGACGAGTCCTCACCGACAGGTAAATCGGTATGTATCTCATATTTATTTCACATTGCATTTTTTCTGAATTCCAATCTCTGCATGTTTAAATTTCAAATCAATTTTGTGCATTGAAATTTAAACTTGGAGTCTTTTATCTTGAAATCCCTTTGGATTCCCCGCTCCTGCATACACATACATAATCTCAATGAGCAGGGACCACATAGGATAGCCGAGCCAGTTGGGCCGGAAAGATACCAACAGGCCGTCGGCCGACCCCAAGTGTCGCCTGACCTGTGGCTGTCTTTCCTGCGCCGCATTCATTCAGATCCAAAATAGCTTTTGCATCTGGTATACCGCCGTGGAGGTTCAACAGAATGGGCCCTGTGCCAGAATCGCCCGACACCATCCGTCGGCCAACCTAGCCCTGGCCCTTCTGCAGCGACTTCAATTGCCATCAGTTCACACCAGCGAATCCAGTGCAACCCTTGGAAGCTTAGCTGAAACACAGCCGTGCTAGGGTCGGCCGACCCCAGGCCTCCTCTGCTTAGTAAAATTCGGTGCCCTCCATCGTCTTTTCGCACCCCCAGCTAAGCTACCAAGAGTCCTCGGCCTTTCTCCTATCCCTCCTTAGGATTTTCAAGTGACTGGCTCCCAAGTTTATAAAAAAAATACAAATAAAAGCAAGAACATGTTCTAGGAATAGTTCCTCTCGGTATTTTTGGTAGCTAACTATTCCAGGTTGCAACTGAAAAGACCTAATGGTGTATGATGCCTAAGAACACGGAGCTGCATTAGCAGCAACCATTGGTAAGTTTTGGACATGGAACAAATTTCGAACAAAGCCAACACACTTGATTTTTGTTGTCCCCATACACAAAAAAATCCAAGTGTGCGGGAGGTTGGTAAGTGCTTCATGACAAGTTCCATTTGTACAAAATTTTATCTTGGTTTTCAGGTGATGCTAGTTCATGTATCCTTTCTTGCTTAAAAATAATAATAATAATAATAAAAATAAAACAACATAGCCGGTGAGTCTCAGTGGGATTTAGACAATTGGGTGTACATGCCATTGTGGCAATGCACCTCGGTAGTCCTCACATGGCTCCTAGCTCCACATTGCCTTTGCATCCCTGGTTCTTGTGTTTGCTTTCATGAGAAAAGACGTCCGCTCGTGTTTTGCCGCTTTGCCAACTACTTGTTGGAGAATCTCAACATTTAGTGTGCACTTGCAATCCACTTGCGACCACGTCATCGTCAATGACATCACCAAGAGCCAAGGAACTACCGTGATGGAAATTTTGAAGTAATCACCCAACATCAGCGGTAAGTATGCTAAGGTAAGTGTCATGTCATGCTTTTGACTTTAAACAAAGCCCTTCCGAGAGGTACCCCGAAGTTCACCATTTATATATCAACTCATGCTCATCTCAATTTGAATATAGCTTGATTATGCTCTCATGCTACCTTTATCTGTGCTCGTATGCTTTGGTTTGAATGTATCCCTGGAATGCATTCATAGGCTTTTTAAATTAAGCGTGGTGCTTAGGTTAAGCAGTCTTCTTTAATCAAATAAGACATGGTGTCAAGTTTGATTAATGAACCTTGGAGCAATGCTTTTATAGATATTGGAGGTATGTACGGACTAACCCCTGCAGGAAAGATTTCAAAATTCAAATGGGTAAGTCGTCAAGCTTGATTCAAATTGAAGATAAACCAAGGCAATGGATGCACTGCAACAATGTTGCACAACATAAAAGGAGGTACAACACCTTTCGAAGGTTCACTGTGAGTATAATGCAAAACCCCTCTTTGATCATGTTGATGCGATTTAAATCCAGCCTTGTTTGAGTTTTGCTTAAAGGAAGGTGGTAAAAATAAAATTTGAAAAGAACATTTGAAAAATAAATATATATAAAAAAATTTGGCCAACAGGATCTACGCTTAACAATGTTAAAAGCCAATCTGTTTTTAAGCGTGGATGTGAGCAACTAACCCGATGGCAACAATGATTTATTCTTTATAGTCCTTTGGGTATTCGTTGTCCACTAACTTTTTGCAGGGATGAAGCAATGACTAAAGGATGGCGAGATAACTTCAACATTCAACATCTTTAGTCACATGGAAGAAATTTGCACAATGAAGCACGATGAACAATGGACAAATCTTTTGGCACTCTTAAAGCTCAAATCTTGCATTCGCTTGCAAGACTAGAGTTTGGGGGAATTCGTCTGGGAAGTATCCAAAATACTCTGTGCACTTATTTTCCTTTGATCTCCTGCTAAGTCACCTTGAAAGATTTGTTTGCCATAAAAAAAATAAGATAAAATAAAATAAAATAAAAACTTATAAAAATTTGCATAACATAAAAACAAAAAAATAATATTTGAATTCCAATAAAGGCTCATGGTTCTTAAAACCGTGGGACCATTGTTTTGTTTCCATTGTGTGAGAATAAATGCAGGCAAAAGAGCAAGTGTGGGGGTCTCTCGAGTTTCCTGACGTACACATGATCGAGACCACCCACAGACAGGATGTGCAACATCGCACAGGACAGTTCAAGAAAGATCAAGATGACCGAGGCTCAGGAGGGGTCGGCCGATCCTCTTGGTCGGCCGACGGCCCTCTGGTAACTCTCGCCCACATTTTCACCCAGAGCGATGGTTTGCACATCCTATCCACCCTTCTCTTTGATTCATGAGTTTAAATAATTCCAAATTTAAGACCATCACTAAAATTAAACTCAATGAATTCGTATGCTCCTTTGATATACATGTCCATCCTTGATTGGCTTGCATATTCTTTATTCCTTGCACATACACCTGTTGCTTGTGAACATATCTCTTTAGGAAAACATGTTTATCTAAGTGGTTGATTAATGAGATATGGTATGATGAAAGAAATCTTGCTCTTTCTGTATAAAGTACTTGGGCGGTTTTTATTGCAAAAGTTTAAAATCAATAGGCTCGCAAAGCTACTCAATGATATTCCATCCCTATCAAAGCCATATGTTGCTCACATTGAAAACCTTATACATTTGCTACTTGTTATTGCATTGAGCTTTGTCAAATTGTGGTGACCCTTGTAAGATGCTCTTCATGCTTTCGTGATCAAGATCACGTACACTCCACATACGTATGCTAAACTTCTACACTGGAAGTTAGCAATACCCATCCAACCACCAAATAAATGCTCCATATGTGTTATGAATCTCTCTCCAAATATTCTTTGCAAAAGAAACATGGGCGATAGAAAAACATTTTGGACGCATGAAGGTCCAAGAAAAAAAAGAAAAAAAGAAAAAAGGGAAAAAAGAGAGAAAGAGAAAATAAAAAGAAATGATAGCCATGTTTTTCAAAATAAAGAGGAGAGAGATCATACTAAAAGGGGCCATCATAATTTCCACATATATTTTCTATTGTTCCACACACATGCACATCTTGATCAGATTATATGAATAGTTTTCTTCTTGGATCCGCTTTTTGACTTTGCAATATATGTGATGCAAGTTTGCCTTATCTTTACTCCTACCTTGAGATCCACATAAGCCTTTTAGAAGTAGTGTAAAAGAAGGCAAATAAATGCCTTGGTGAGGAATCATACACAATGAGCGATCTGAGAGAATCATTTGAGGAGCTAGGTAAGGTTATGTTTTTGAAAATCTATCGAAAATCCAAGTTACTTAACAGAAGAGTTGAGATGACTTGAATCAAGGCTGTTCCGTTCCTCAACCATCGAAGATGACATGATAGATACATCAAAGTTTACAAGTGCAGGTATGTCCTGGAATAACTTATATGCTTGCATCATATCGATTGGAGCCATGTTTTCCACCTTAGTCTTTAAGCTTCACTCGAGGACGAGTAAAGGCTAAGTGTGGGGGAGCTTGTTGACGGTCCTAAGTGCCAGCTTTAACCGTCAACTCCTGCAAGAAATCTATCAAATATAATCACCAAACATAGTGATAGGGGTTTATTACTAACGAATTCCACGAGTGTTGGTGTTTTACATTGTTATGCAGGAAATGATGCAATGGGAGTTAAAAAATATCAATGTTACAAAGTATCTCAGATGCCCATTTGGAATATACCATTGCGTAGAGCTCGTCAAAGGGTTTCTAAAGGATATATTATTAATATTATTTGGAACTTGGGTCAGAAATATATATTAATGTCATGGGCCCGCTAGACTGGGACCCACCCAAGCGGACCCAACAGCCAATCAGCATGGTCAACACCCGGGCGGGTCCCAGCCAAAGCAGCGGCAGCGCTGCACCCTCCCTCTCGCGGTCAACGCCCAAGGGCGGACGCAGAGAGGGGCAGGCCGGCGTGCTAGCTCGGCTCAGGGCCATGCAGGCCGGACATGCATAGGCAGGGCCCACGGTGCACAGCGCCATGCAAAAGGCCGCTGGCCCAGGGAAGACCACGCACAGGGGGCCAGGTCCACATGCGTGAGCGCCGCAGGGAGACCAGGCCAGGCGTGCAGGACAGGCTCCACGAGGACACGTGGCGGCCAGAGAATGGCGGCACCACGGTTTTGCGCGGGAGGCACGGCTCAGGGAGGCTGTGGCCGGTTTTCTGCCAGATTTTGTGGCGGTTTCCCTTGGTTTTATTCCCTACCGACGTACAGAAGCACTACAGATCCGGTTCTCCTCCGGTTTTGGGCTATTCTCACCCGGTTTCTTCCGATTTTCGCCCCCACCGAACCCAGGAGGTCGGTGGGCGCGATTCTGGCGCCCGTGACCGACTCTGGGAGGTTGGTTTGCCTACAGGTGGAGGAAGGAGAGGAATTGGGGGAGAATATTCCCTAGAATCAAGTGAAGCATATCCACATCCTCAAGGCATCTCCTCCACTATAAGTAGAGGCCTCCACTCTCTCATTCAACACACACCAAGAAGGAAGAGCTCTCTTTGCCACACATTCTAGTCTTAGTTATTAGTGAAGTAGTTCTAGGAGTTGAGCTTCTACGGGTTCCCAAAGGAGTCTTGGTAAGCCTAGAGCTCAGTTATCTTTTATCCTTTGCTTATTTGTAAGACTTAGAGCCTTAATTAATATGCTATCTTGCTTATGTTACTTGACTTATAGTCTTGTGTGTTCATCATATGAGATGTATGTCTTGCACCTTAGTCTAGCTGATGCATGTTATGGCAATGGCCCAGTGTACCGCAAGGTTGCTCTGTCTAGGTGGACAATAGATAGAGTTGTATTTCATATGGTAAACGTGGTGTTTAGTATATGGAATAACATTGGGGATACCCTTCCCTACGTATTAAGAGGTAGACGGCAGGTGGTGACAGCCCTGTCTGTCCCTTGTAATCCTCGCCGTTCGGGTCTGGGCATTTGCAGGCCTTCGTGATAAACATCGTGACAGTACCCTTGGATGAGGGGATCCCACGACTCCTCGATTTGTCCTCTAACATGTGTCCTATACTAAGCTTGTATAGTATACCCTTGTAGGAGTGTAACCCATATGCAAGAAGTACATAGAACCCCTAGTTCTCTGTTAGGACCTTCATATTAACTAGACTTATCTAATGAGCAATGAAACCTTCTGTGTGTCACACTACCCATCTATCAATGTGTACCCCTTGCTAGACTTTGGTGCATTAATAATGTTATAATTGAATACAATGGATACATACTCTAGTCAACCACTGCCTTCCCTGTGGATTCGATACCCTGAATACTTCCGGGTGAAAGCTACAACGGTATCCGTGCGCTTGCGGATTTATCTGCGACGTAAGAAATACCAACAAATTGCAGCACCTCAACCCCAACGGGGTTCAACACCTCGCGGCGTTTGTCGCCATGTGCGAGGGGTTCCTTGGAGTGCTGCCCCACTTTGTGCTATGGAAGTGGTTTTTCACTATCGACTTGTACAAGACAAGTCAAAAGCAACTGGTTCTAATTGGATGCACCAGCATCCACCTCCGCAGAGATCGGGCGCCCAGCTATCTCAAGCTTCACCCTACCTCATCCAACAAGGGATGGCACTCCTCTTGGTTTTACCTGAGGAACGACCCCGCCGCCCCTCTCCCGGTCTTCTCGGGTCGCATCTTCACCAAATGCCCTGACGTGTTAGTTTGGGTCCCGGATGAGAGGGAGAGGAAGACGCTCCCTAACCTTCGAAAGGGGATCAATCAGTTGAGGAGGCAGGAGGTGACCGGAGCGGGGGTGATCGCGGCGTACCACGCACGACAAATTCTCCCGCTAATGGCGCGTCGGGTGGCGATCTTCCACATGAGGCCCGGCGTGGACTTGACCAGGACAATGATGTCTCACGACCAGCTATCGGCCGACGAGATTCGTCGACGCCTCCATGAGGACGTGGTCCGCGATGAGGTGGAGTATCCGGTCCGGTCACATCCACCCATGCAACCCGACAACCATTCTGTCGTCGTGGTGAGCATTCTTGACCCTCCTCTTTCCTTTCTTTGTTTCATGTGTAATTGATGCTGATTGGGCCTTTGCCCCTTGGGCTTGCAGGGCCTCCTCAACTATGTTGAGTCTCAAGCGCCACTGCTGGAGGACGCGCAGCGAAGAGCGCAAAATCCCTGGCGCGTAGAGGCCGAGAGGAGGGAGAAGGATGCTGCGAGGAGGAAGAAGAAGAAGGCCAAGCTGGCTATAGAGGAGAAGAAGCAGGAGGAGTACCACCACCACTGTAGCCTTGCTAGGATGGAAGAAAGGTGGGACGAGAGCCAGGGCCCGTACATCGACGAGGAGGCTGTCGATGACGATGAGGACGCCGATGGTTCCGATGCCTCCAGGTCCGATGGGTCTTCCGGGACGGAGTCCGAGGGGGACGACGCCGGGGGCCACGGGAGGAACACCGGCAGCGACGACGATGGGTCCCCCATCCATTGGAAGGAGATGGAGCGCGAAGACGACCCCGCGCTGGCACCCGATCCGGCTGCCGCACCAGTTGGCCCCGGGTCGGTTCGTGAGCCGGCGCCGATCTCGAGCCCCCGAGTACTTTCTCGCTGGTGGGGCCACGTGCCAAGCCCCCGAGCGACTCACTCTAGGAGGAACCGCATGCCGAGTCTCCAAGTACTTCGCCGCAGGCGAGCTCGGCCCGTGCGACGTCGACTTCCTGGGTCGACAAGGGCAAGCGCCTGCAGTCTGGGGAGGGGGATCGTACGGGAAGCGCTGGTGGGCGCTCCTGTATGAAAGAGCTGCCGCGGGGGAAGTCACGCCCGGTGGCATCCAGGTGCATTTTCCGCGTCTCCTTGTCTTTTCGTTACGGTTTTTCGCTTGATCTCTTAGGCTGTTAGCCTTGCTGGGTCGGAAGCCAGGTCAAGCCGTTGGTCCTGGCGCCTAGGAAGGCGATCGCATGACTGGTGGTGGCCGCTGCACTGGACCTAGGGATGAGCTATGCCGATCCCCTTGTACGGGAGGCAGTCGGCACCGCAGGCGAGAGTGGTGGGCCCGATGCCTCGCTCGTTATGGGGGTCACACCGCCATCCTCGCCAGTTCTCACAGCGGGCTCCGGGCAACAAATCCGGGGTACCGAAGCTATGGACGGTTCGACGGAAGTGCTCGATCAACTGGTCCCGAGTGCCGGGACCTCGGACCCTCAGGTGGCGGAGCCCGAGCTGCAGAGCCTGGGCACCGAGACCATGGACGGCCAGGTGCCGTTAGTTCCGCTTGGCTAGATCGTCGGCATGCGCGCCGGGTCTTCGGGCAGGCCGCTGTGAGACGCGCAGGCGGGGGGCGTCCTCGGCCGCGCCGCCGGGTCGTGACGCCAAGGAAGGGGTTCGCGCCCCGGCAGCCGTGGGTACCATGCCAGAGGGGGAGTTGGCGCCCCTAGGGGGGTCGGCCGGTGTTTCAGGGCCAAGCCTGGTCCGCCTTCCCTCTCCGAACGTGGAAATCATTGGCGGGCGCAAGGTGATGCGGCCGGAATGGGACTCCTATCGTTTGGGGGCCCACGGCTTTGATGGGTTGATCGACGGAATCCGGACACCACTGTGTTCGCTCTTGATGATGTCGCGGAGCAAGAGAACAACCAGCACATCGTGGCTGGGGTTGACTCCATGGTTGGGGCCCTGCAGGCTGCGATGAACACACTCTAGGACATGGTCGTCCCTGCCAGTGTTGACGGTCCTTATAACGAAAATCTGACCGTCAATAGGCTCAGAAAACCAATAAAGATCAAGCATAACTTAGACATTTGTGTTCGAATAATGTTGTAGCATGCATATCCAGAATATATTTGAGTACAAGGACCATGGTGTGTTGGGGGATTGGCCTGTCCAGGAAACGCCTTCATCCATTAATTTGCTGTTTGTTCAAGGCATTTGCCTTCGCCACAAGTAACTAAGAGGAACTTGCCTTCGCCGGGTCATCAGACATCGTGAGGCGATCTGTCGCTCCCGGCATTAATAAACATGTCGTACCAGATGCGAAGGCGTTGTGTGGTTTCTCATTGCCTTCGCTACTCTGACTTACTTTTGTGATGTTGCGAAGGCAATTCTCCAATATGGTGTATATTTGATTCATCTTGTTATACAGGTCCAAGGCAAGTTCGGGCGATGGCGCAGCGGTCCTTTCTCCTCTGAGCAGGAGAAGACGTCGCTCGACCGAATAGGCGCCTAATGGTGAAGGCGGCAAGGATGCACCGGGTGGTGAAGGCAACAAGGGTCACTAGAGGCATGATGAAGGCAGCGTGGACCAGGTCCAAACCGAGTCAAAGATGGAGTTGCTGGTCTATGCTTTCATACTATGACACAAGATTGTACTCTAATGCCCCTGGAAAGTCTATGTTGTTTAGTCTAGAGAATGATGCCTGGTTTCCAGGGGTATAAGGGGAATGTAAAAAGAGCCTCTTGACCTCCCTATAAAAGGGGACCCCTCACCAACGTGTAAAGGGCTGATTCCCAAGAACACTGTTGATAAGTAATTCACCGTTACTTGTCTCTGTTCTCTATCTTGGCTGTTGTCTGGGTTCATTGGCTTCGGCTATATCCCAACAACTGGCACCCACCGCTTGTGCTGTGCACGAAGGAAACCCACGAACACCTCTATGCCACCCAAAAGAACAATAACAAAATCCACCACCACCCAAAACACAGCTTCATCTGGCGAAGCCGACGTCCAAGCCATAGTTCCACTAACCACCTTAACACCCATAACCGAAGCCGTCAATGAAGACACGAAAGTAGATGAAGACACTCTCACCACCGAAGAAAAGCTGCGCAGGGTGGAGGACAGGCTCCGTCTTCGCCGTCTGGAGCAGCAAAGAGAGCTCGAAGCCGCTCAGCTCGAACTGCAGCAGCAAATGCAGGAGGAAGAGGAAGAACAACAACACCAGCTATTGTAGGTCAAGAAGCAGTTGGAGGAGCTGAGACAAGCGAAGCAAAGAAGATTGAACTCCACTGGTTCTAGAGGTGCGAAGCTCCGAGAAGAACTCGAAAAGGCCAAGAAACAAGTTGCTCAACTCCAAGCCGAACTCAACGACCCAATTGCCTTCACCAGCGCAGGGACAAACTACATTTCCACATCGGAAACTGGTTTCCAAGTGCTGCATACACGTCCCATTGATCGTACTTGCCCTCTCTCAGAAAGTCTTCAATTGGCAAGATGGCCGCCTTCATACAAGCCTATCTCTCTGCCAAGATACAATGGCCTCACCGACCCCAAGCAATTCCTCATGAGCTATGAAGCTGCAATAGCTTCGGCAGGGGGAGATGATGTGGTACTGTCAAAATCTTTCATCATCGTCTGTGATGGCACCGCAATGAACTGGTACACCAAGCTCCCAGGATTATCTATCACCAGCTGGTATGACCTGAAAAGAGAGTTGATCAAGAATTTCAGCATTATGGGAGACCAAGCATTATCATATGCAGAGCTAACCTTACATCAACAGCCGAAGGAGTCTCTGGAGGACTACTTTCACAGGTTTGTGGGACTCAGATCTCAAGCTCCTCATATTCCTGACGAAGCCGCCAAATTTGCAGCTATACAGGGGCTTCGGCCAGGTCCTTTCGCCCAACATATTGCAAGGGAAACACCAGCAACCCTTGAAGATCTATATGAAGAGTTCAAAAAATACTGTCGATCCGACAATGACAACCGAATGCGAATTGCCAGAGAAGCCGTCCTGAAAAACCAATACGATTCCCAAAACAAGCAGCATCATTACAGCCAAAACCACTACCAAAACTACCCATCCCAAATAATCATGAATGTGGAGAGCCCACCTTCACTTCCACTGAACAATCCCACTTACTCAGAAAATCAACACCAGAGCCAAAGAAATGAACCTACTCAAAGAGGTGGAAAAGCCGACAGAGGCCGAGGAAGAGGAAGAGGTCCACCTTCGGGACCAGAACTATTTTGTCAATACCATGGCAAAAATCATACCCATGGCACAGAGCAGTGCCGAGACATTAAAAGAACCATCGACAAGCTGAAAGCAGACAAAATCCAAGCAACCCAAATGAAGCCATCCTCGGCTTCGCACCCAAACACCCAAACCCAAGCTATCCAACCATATTGCCCAGTTTATCCCTCCCTAACCTCAAATTTTGTGCATCCCACAACAGCGATGGCGACTCAATTTTCGCCTTCGCGTAAACATTCCAGCACTACTACCCACAAGCCATGTACCCACAATTCAACACTCAAAACCAACAGCCTATACCAAACAAAGACATTAAGGTGGAGGAATTACCACCACCACCCCCACCACCTCAAAAACAGCAAGACCACAATCCAGCAAACCCCTTGCCCAGTTATGGCCTCATCATGCCTATAACATTTCAGTTGACGGTCCATACAAGAAATCGGAATGGTCTCACATGCCAATTACCTTCACTGAAGAAGATCTCAAACTCCACAACTTTCCACACAATGATGCAACGTCAATCGAAGCCAATATTGCCGACTGGAGAATTGGAAAAGTGCTAGTAGATATAGGCAGCTCAGCGGACATCGTCTTGGCAAAAACTCTCAGATCGATGACCAACATCAACCCAGATAACTTGGAGCCATCTGACACACCTTTGGTTGGCTTCAGGGGGAAGTGCACCGCAACATTGGGGAAAATCACATTGCCAGTATCCTTTGGCGACACATCAAATGCAAGAACAGAGTTCATTACCTTCGACGTCGTTGACATGTTCTTTAACTACAATGTTATCTTCGGCAGGGGAGTTATAAATGCCTTCGACATCATCATAAGACAAGCTTTCTTATGTATGAAAATGCCAGCTCTCAAAGGGGTCATCACCGTCTATGGTGACCAAACAGAGGTAAGAAGAATTGAGTATGCCAATACCCCAGGACAGCGAAAGGTCCATGTCCTCAAAGAAAGTGACCCCTTTTACCCAGAGGAGAAGCCAATTGCTGACAAAAGCAGCCACAGTATGCAAGGTGCAGCTGAAACAAAAGAAGTGCAATTGCAACCTGATGTCTTCGACAGAAAAGTTATAATCGGCTCAGATCTTGAGCCAGACGAAGAAGAAAGACTCATCGAGTTCTTGAGAAACAATAAAGATGTCTTCGCTTGGTCAAGCAAAGATTTGTCAGGTGTTGACAGGAGCATAATTGAACACAAACTCGCAATTAGCCCTGACATGAGACCGAAGAAGCAAAAACTCAGAAAAATGTCTGAAGAAAAAGTGAGCGCAGTCAAGGCTGAGGTGCAAAGGCTGCTCGATGCAAAAGTTATATGCGAAGTTCAATATCCCAAGTGGTTAGCAAACACTGTGCCTGTGAAAAAGAAATATGGCAAGTGGAGAATGTGCATCGATTTCACCGATCTCAACAAAGCATGTCCCAAGGATGATTTCCCCCTCCCAAGAATTGATAAAATCATTGATCAAGCTACTGCAAGTGAGATGATGTCTCTGCTAGATTGCTTCTCCGGT
>CM014271.1:43865653-43898086 GCA_004135705.1 Alloteropsis semialata
GGTGGCCGATATGCTTGTTGATGCAGCATCAGGCCATAAAGTAATGAGTTTCCTGGATGGTAATGCTGGTTATAATCAGATTTTCATGGCAGAAGAAGATATTCCCAAGACTGCATTCCAATGCCCAGGTGCTCTCGGTTTATATGAGTGGGTTGTTATGACTTTTGGTTTGAAAAATGCCGGTGCTACTTATCAACGTGCTATGAATTATATTTTTCATAAGCTGATCGGCAGGATAGTTGAAATCTATATTGATGATGTGGTGGTCAAATCAAAAGGTTATCAAGATCATTTGGCCGATTTGAAGGAAACGCTGAAGTGCACAAGGCAGCATGGATTGAAGATGAATCCGCTCAAGTGTGCCTTTGGCGTATCGGCCGGCCAATTTCTCGGTTTCCTGGTACATGAGAGAGGAATCGAGGTAAATGATCGGAACCGCAAAGCGATTGATGATATTGAACCTCCAATAAACAAGAAGGAATTGCAGAGTTTGATTGGAAAGATCAATTTCCTAAGGAGATTTATATCAAATCTGTCGGTCTGATTGGAGGCGTTTACTCCTCTATTGAAGCTGAAAGATGAAGAAGAGTTGGTGTGGGAGCCTAAACATCAAAAGGTATTGGATGAAATCAAGCAATATTTAGCATATCCGCCAGTTCTTATTCCACCACAAAAGGGTAAGCCGTACAAACTTTATTTATCGGCTTTTAATCATGCAATCGGCTCTGTCTTGATTCAAGAGGTTGATGGGAAGGAACGAGTTATATTCTATTTAAGCCGAAGATTACTAGATCCTGAGACTCGGTACTCATATGTGGAGAAGCTTTGCCTTTGTTTGTATTTTTCTTGTACAAAATTAAGGCATTATTTGCTATCGGCCGAGTGTACTGTGATCTGTAGGGAGGATGTGATCAAATATATGTTATCGATGCCAATCATGAAAGGGAGAATTGGCAAATGGATTTTTGCTCTGACGGAGTTTGATCTTAGATACGAATCGGCCAAAGCGGTAAAAGGGCAAATAATGGCTGATTTAGTTGCTGATCATTGTGGACCTAACATTGATGTTATTGAGCAATGCACTATGGAGCTTGATGTGTCTGGTCCGATGAAAAAGGCCGATGTGGTTGACGCGGTTCCTTGGACTATATTCTTTGATGGTTCTTCCTGCAATGATGGTTGCGGAATCGGCTTGATTATTATTTCGCCTCGGGGAGCAAGGTTTGAATTTGCTTTTCCAATTGAAAAATGCACAAATAATCAGGCGGAGTATGAAGCATTGATGAAGGGTCTCCAGATTCTTAAAGAAATCGGCGCTCAGTTTGTTGAGGTATTTGGAGATTCTTTGCTGATTATCAATCAATTACTCGGCAAATATGATTGCAAGATGGATGCTTTGTTATCTTACTTTGAAAAGTGCCGAGATTTGATTGGTCAATTCGCCTTGGTAACTCTTAAGCATGTTCCAAGACATCATAACGAAGAAGCAAATCGGCTGGCGCAAAAAGCGTCTGGCTATCGGCCTATGTCCGATGTGATGGTGCAGGAGATACCAGAAGGAGATTGGAGGAAAGAAATCATTGAATATTTGAGGGATTCTTCTGTCAAGACTTCTAGGAAGATACGCTACAAATCGATCAGACATGTCTTGGTTGAAGAAGTGCTTTATTTTCGCTCGATTGATGGAGTCCTGTTGAGATGTATCGGACCTGAAGAAGCCAAGGTTTTAATGGGAGAAACTCATGAAGGTGTTTGCGGGGCTCATCAATCGGCGTTCAAGATGAAATGGATGATCAGAAAAAATGGGTATTATTGGCCGACGATTCTAGAAGACTGCTTTGAATATTACAAAGGATGCCAAGAGTGTCAAAGATATGGAAATATTCAGAGGGCTCCAGCATCGGCCATGAACCCTGTTATCAAGCCATGGCCATTTAGAGGATGGGGAATTGACCTGATCGGCCAAATTTTTTCACATTCAAGCAAGGGGCACAAATTCATATTAGTGGCGACAGATTATTTCACCAAATGGGTTGAAGCTATTCCTTTGAAGAAGGTGAAGTCACAGAATGTTATTGAATTCGTTAAAGAACACATTGTCTACCGATTTGGAATTCCACAGACGATCACAACAGATCAAGGTACGATGTTTACATCAGACGAATTCAAAAATTTTGCTGCTGATATGGGTATCAAGCTTCTTAATTCTTCGCCGTATTATGCACAAGCCAATGGTCAAGCTGAAGCCTCCAATAAAAGTTTGATCAAGTTGATTGATAGAAAGATTGAGGAGTATCCAAGAAAATGGCATATTGTGCTTCCTGAAGCTCTATGGGCCTATCGAATGGCTTGTCATGGATCGATCAAGGTTTCTCCGTATGAACTAGTTTATGGACATGAAGCCGTTCTTCCATGGGAAATTCGTACTGGATCAAGGCGTATCGAGCTTCAGGATAAATTAAAGGCCGGCGAATATATGGAGCTCATGAATAGTGAGTCCGATGACTTGGCTGTTCGTCGGCTGCGCGCTCTCGAAAGTATTGAGGCTAACAAACTCAGAGTGGCGAGGCATTATGATAAGAAAGTTAAAGGGAAAGAGTTCAAAGAGGGCGATCTTGTCTGGAAGGTTATTCTGCCGATTGGTTCTAAGGATCCCAAGTATGGCAAATGGTCACCAAACTGGGAAGGACCCTATCAAGTCGTCCGATGTGTTCCTGGAAATGCTTATATTCTACAAACACTTGAAGGAGAAGTGTTTCCTAAGGCATTAAACGGAAAATATTTGAAGAAGTACTACCCTAGCATTTGGGTAAATTCATGAAGCCGATGCTATGCGTCAGGCTTAAAAGCCGATGGAAAAATCGCCTCAAGAACAAAAAATAAGAGCCGATGCGATATGCATCGCCTTAAGGGCTATATACAAACAGAGAAAAGTATATTACATCATCAAGCCGCTCGATGGCGGAGCAGGCTGCTGGAAAAGGGATTGCATATATATTCATATATTTCTCATACAGAAGGATTTCAGAAGATAAAAGGATCTAGTAGGCGCCGATGTACTTTGTTCATCATTGCCAGAACAAGACTAGAAAAAGAAGGGCAAAAGGAAGCGCAAGTTTGAGGAGATATCTTCTTCCTTGAGTCGAAGAAATCCACTCTGGGTGCAGTCCCTTGAAGAGCGCGCCGGTGGACCGGTGGCTTTGCCCTAACTTGTAAAGGGCACTCTATTACACCCCTCTGAAAAACCTTCCCTTTGGTGAATCATGAAGAAACCTCACGAGGATTCTTCTAGCAGGAGTTCCACCTGGATTCACTGCAGGATCAGAAAAAGGGGAGAGTACCCTATGTTACTTCACGAGAATTCTTCTAGCAGAAGAGGAGGAAGGAGTTGGATCCTATATCAAACAGAAGGAGTTTGTGTTCTATCATGAATATTAGCTGCGCCATGGCTAAGGGATGGTGGAAGAAGAAGACCTGAGGCAGGTATTTATAGCCGGCGATCGATGGAAGCATTAAAGGAGAAATGGAATCCAGGGGGTGCTTGTGGAAACTGTCCAAATAAAAGAACAGTATTCTTGTGAAGATATGTCATTGATTCAGAGCTGATGTAATTGAAGGAGAGGGGCGTCTTTTGAGGAACTGCATTGAAGAGTCGTTTCGCCTGGGTCAACAGACGCATGGATACCCGTGAGGTAAATGCAGGGTTCCATATGCTATTCGTTGTCAGAGATGCTATCGCTCAGGAGAGAGAAGGGAGAAGATAAGCTCTGCGGGTTATTGATGAAGAAAGAAAAACTATGGTCCGAAAATCAAGGAACTACATGGTGCAAGGATGTAAAGTTTCGGCACAAAAATCGGTGAAGGAGTTATGATGACAGATACGAATTTTGGAATAAAACATATTTTATCCCAAAATTGGGGGGCATGTGTTGACACCAGATTTTCGCACCAGATATGCTGAGTCATGAGGTGACGTGGTAAGGCTGGTGGACCCATTGACTGGTCAAAGATGAAGATGACAGAGAAGGAAGCCGATATGCAGAAGAGGTCCGATAAGGCAAGGAGTCCAATCTAGTGACGAACGAAGAAGGGCGCGTCGGCTGAAAGAGGACTCTCCATGACCAGGGTATAAATATGAACCCTCGTCCATTGTAAAAACTATTCTCACAATCAATACAACCCGGCTTCACGCCAAAAACCTAGTAGTAGTTACCGACGAAGCTCATTGGTGGACGGGCTGCATCAGTTCTGATCTCCGGCTTACCAGTAAGTTAGTCAATTTATCGAACTAGTATAGGCTTTGAATTGAGGCGCATCACCCTTTCTCGTTTATACTGTTCAACCGATTTATCTCTGGATAATCAAGATTGATATAGATTCTCTACGTCGGAGCTAGATCAATATTGATTATTCAACAGATTATCGTTTATCGGACTGCACTTTATGTCTAGATTCCCTACGTCGGAGCTAGATCATCAAGATTAGTCTAGATTCCCTACGTCGGAGCTAGAGTAATCTTGGTTATTTAAAGGCAGTCTTTTGCGGTTTGTTTGGAGTTGCTAGATTGGTTTAGATCTACGCCATGTGAATTAATCTACTTCTTCAACGGCTTTGAGCATTGGTCTTGGTCCGATTTAAGCAATATTTATGTTACAGTATCGTTCTAGGTCCGATCCATGCTTTGTGGTTTAATCTGGTTGTTCTTTGAGTATTGCGCTGGTGTAGATTCCCTACGTCGGAGCTGGATCTTTGCAATACGATTAGATTAATCTTTGATTGTCATGCTTGGTTTAGATTCCCTACGTCGGAGCTAGATTCATCTTGATTAGTCAAAGGAAGCTTTGGTTATGCTTGATTGCTATTTGAGTGTTATGCATGATTTAGATTCCCTACGTCAGAGCCAGGTTCTGCTTAATTATTCGATAGCATACTTTAGAATCAGAACGATCCTGTTAATGTTTTATCTATTTATTTGCTTAATCTGATTAACACCTGTGCGAGCATCTTGTTTAGTTGACAAGTTGGTGAGTTGAGTTTGACTGTCTAGCTATCTGATCTGATTATAGCTGGAGAAATCTAGATTCCCTACGTCGGAGCTAGATTTCTCTGAAAAGGCTCTGATCCGATTGGCTAGTTAGATGGTCCGATAAGATGAACCAAACTGGTAACTAGGCAAGATGGACGATGTATCGGCTTACACTTTGATTATTTAATATCTTGTCCAAAGACACAGCTGATCCATTATTTACATATCGGTCATATTTTATGCATCTTAATTATTTAAAGACTGATCTGTTACAAGGTCCGATCCTGATTGGTCCGATTCTGAGGTCCGATTCGATGTCTGATTGAGGTCCGATTATTTGGTCCGATTGACGTCATCTATGAAGTCCAATTTTGAGGTCCGATTGGCATCGGCCGATACATTCTGATTGGGTCTTGGCTAAAATCCGACGTGCCTTCGCCGTTTGGAATAGAGCCGGCACAATCAAAGAGTAATTTAACTGTTTTATTCCCTTGTCAATTTCAGGTCAAATTGACTAGCACGCCGCGAACCTGAACTGGAGTGTAGGCTGGCACTGGAGCGAAGCAGATCTCCCTGGTCTTCGTGTGCTGCACGTGGAGGATACGACCGCCGATTTTTCGCGTCAACACTGCTAGACCTATATGTGTCAACATCACCTGAAAGCTTCTCCTTGGCTACGTTCAATGTATTCACCTCACCCTTTAGAATAGAAATCAAATCAGTATCCTCAACAATTTTCTTACGAAGGCCCTCCACGGTGTCATCCTTATCAACAATTTTAGCCTCCAAGGCAGCAACCTTTTCCTTAAGGGAATCGGCTTCGCCAGCTTTAGCCTCCAAAGCTGCGACCTTGTTCTTCAAAGAATCATTCTCAACGATAATAGATTCTCGGTCCTGGTGAAACAGAGTCTTTTCATTTTCAAGATCCTGCTTAATTCTATCAATAGTCGCCTGGATCTGGAGAAGCTCTGCTTTTTCCCTTCGCAATTTCTCTAGCTCTGCCCGTTCAGCAGCAACTAAGTTGAGGTTGGGAACCTGAGCAGCCAACTCGTTGATAGCTACAACAACCTATGGTAGAAAACAGTTCAGCATTACGAAATAAACAAAACAAAGTTAAGGTCAAAAACAAAATCACAAGACGAAGGCAACAAGGACATACCTTCATTCCCGAAGCCAAAATAGTGGAACATATGCTTTCAGGATCAAGTGTCTGGACAAGTCGCTGATATTCTGCAAGGAAAAAATAATGATAACACTGTTATCTTCGCAAAATAGCCAAAGAAAAAACCAGCTATAATCCCAAACAAAAAACACCTTCCAAATCAAAGTCTCGAAGAGGCCCACCTTCGCGCATGCGAGACGGCCCATCTCCCTCGCCACCTAATAAACAGGTCTCAATCGCATTAGTATTAAACAGAAGAGCAAGCAACGTCGCTAAAGGAAAAAAGCAAAGAAACAACATGAGTACCTTCGGGAAAAGGAATACTTCTACCCATATCAACATCCATATAAGACGGAGAAGCGGCAGCCCTCTCAGCAGCTTCGGAAGTCTCAGCTTCGGCAGCCTCCTTTCCCTTAGCCTGGGCATCAACATCAACTGTCCCGACAGCATGCGCCAGAACCTCCAAAGAGTCCTGAACAGGAGGAGAGGAAGCCAAAGCCGACGACGGAGGGCTAACCGTCAAAATGTTAACTGGAGCTTTGGCTCTGGGCTCTTCAAAGCCAGCCTCGACATGAACCTCCTCTGGCACATTCTCCATAATGGGAGCATCCCGAGCAGGAGTCTCCTCAAACATGCTAATATCAATGCCATCATCAAACGGATTCGGAACCCGTACATCTTCGGCCGCTTCATCAACGCCTTCACAAGTAATATTGACATCAATCACGGGATTCCGCGCCAAGTAGTCTCCTAGAAAAGGAAGACTTGTGCCTTGAAAATAAATCCCAAAGAGAGGAACCTCACCTAAGAAAATATCATCTCCGCTCCGGGGAGCTGAGCTCATAAACCCGGTGACTTGCGAAGCCGGCCGCTGCATGGGAGCCGAAGCCGCTGGGGCTGGCCGAGGAGGACGAGGTGGAAGACCATCTCGTGAAGCCGAAGAGGTGACTCGGGTAGCCGGAGCGACAACAGACACAGGAATGGCAGCAATCGGTGCGTCTTGTCGACGACGTTTCTCAGCAGACTCATGAGAGCTGCTACTGCCACGCTTGGCTGGCACAGAGGAGGAAGTTGTCTTCGCAACAGTTTTTCTACCTCGGCCTCCGTGACCAGAACGACCACCACCTCGTGGGCGCGAAGAAGCAGATTCATCTTCATTCCGCTCCTTCGCCTTACCCTTCCCCTTCTTCTCCTTCTCTTTCTTCTCCTTCTTCTTCTCCCTAGCAGGGATGGGAACCTGTTGACACCAGATTTTCGCACCTGATATGCTGAGTCAGATGGTGACATAGAGAGGCTAATACTGTGCGATGGGCCCGCTGACTGGTCAAAGATGAATGTGACGAGGAAGGAAGCCGACGCTGAAGAGGAGTCCGATGAAGCAGGAGTCTGACCCGATGACGAGTACAAGAGGAAAGGCACGTCGGCTAAGAAGGAAGCGTATCAGATCCAGGGACTATTTCCTTTTCAGAAGGCATATGGGAGTCCCGTTTTCTATCTTAAGCTTAGTTTACCTTATTTAGTTAGTCTGGTCCGATCAGGACTCTCCATGACCAGGGTATAAATATGAACCCTCGTCCATTGTAAAAATTATTCTCACAATCAATACAACCCGGCTTCACGCCAAAACCCTAGTAGTAGTTACCGACGAAGCTCATTGGTGGACGGGCTGCATCAGTTCTGATCTCCGGCTTACCAGTAAGTTAGTCAATTTATCGAACTAGTATAGGCTTTGAATTGAGGCGCATCGCCCTTTCTCGTTTATACTGTTCAACGGATTTATCTCTGGATAATCAAGATTGATATAGATTCCCTACGTCGGAGCTAGATCAATATTGATTATTCAACAGATTATCGTTTATCGGACTACACTTTAAGCCTAGATTCCCTACGTCGGAGCTAGGTATCAAGATTAGTCTAGATTCCCTACGTCAGAGCTAGAGTAATCTTGGTTACTAAAGGTAGTCTTTGCGGTTTGTTGGAGTTGCTAGATTGGTTTAGATCTACGCCATGTGAATCAATTCTACTTCTTCAACGGCTTTGAGCATGGGTCTTGGTCCGATTTAAGCAATATTTATCTTACAGCATCGTTCTATGTCCGATCCTGCTTTGTGGTTTAATCTGGTTGTTCTTTGAGTATTACATTGGTGTAGATTCCCTACGTCGGAGCTGGATCTTTGTAATACGCTTAGATTAATCTTTGACTGTCATGTTTGGTCTAGATTCCCTACGTCGGAGCTAGGTTCATCTTGATTAGTTAAAGGAAGCTTTGGTTACGCCTTATTGCTATTTGAATGTTAAGTGTGGTGTAGATTCCCTACGTCGGAGCTGGATCTTGCTTAATTATTCAGTAGCATATCTTAGAATCAGAACGTATCTGTTAATGTTTTATCTGCTTACTTTGCTTAATCTGATCAACACCTGTGCGAGCATCTTGTTTAATTGACAAGTTGATGAATCGAATCTGATTATCTAGCCATCTGATCTGATCATAGTTGGAGAAATCTAGATTCCCTACGTCGGAGCTAGATTTCTCCGAAAAGGCTATAGTCCGATTGGTTGGTTAGATGATCCGATAAGACGAATCAAATTGGCAACTAAACAAGGTGGACAATGTATCGGCTTACACTTTGATTATTTAATATCTTGTTTCAAGACATAGCTGATCCATTATTTTACATATTGGCCTTGTTTTATGCTTTATTTCATTATTCAAAGGCTAATCTGTTATATCAATCAAGGTCCGATCCTGATTGGTCCGATCCTGAGGTCCGATTTGGTGTCAGATTGAGGTCCGATCACTCGGTCCGATTGACGTCATCAATAAGGTCTGATTCTGAGGTCCGATCGGTATCGGCCGATACGTGTCTGATTGGGTCTTGGCTAAAATTCGACGTTACTCCATCGTCTGAAATAGAGCCGGCACAATCATAGAGCAATTTAACTGTTTTATTCCCTTGTCAATTTCAGGTCAAATTGACTGGCACGTCGCGAACCTGAACTGGAGTGTAGACTGGCACTGGAGCGAAGCTGATCTCCCTGGTCTTCTTGTGTTGCACGCGGGGGATACGACTGCCGATTTTCCGCGTCAACACATTTTTGGCACGCCCAGTGGGACACGAGAAACAAATCCAAGATGTCGTCGTCTGATGCTGAACAAGAAACTGCAGCAAGACTTGCTGCTGAAAAAGAAGCTGCTGAGAAGGCTAAGAACGACAGAAACAAGACGCCTGAGGTGACCATGCCCATTACAAAGGCCGATCTGTCCAAAGCTCAGTTGGATGCTGTTCAGGCCCAGATTGATGCGTTTGAGAAGCTCTGCCTTGGACAGTTTGGGCGTAATCGTTCAGGTCCTATACTCAAAGGTCCTCTCCCGGATCCAGAATTGATCAAAAAGACAACTGATGCTCGGGAGTACCAGGTTAACATGACAGAGATGATTCACCAGGCTGTTCATCATGCATTGATCAACCAATCAGGCACGTTGGTGAATTCTTTGGACAATCTCATCAAGAAGGCGGTGGACGATGCTATTTGCTTGAAGGGTCCAGTGTTTATAGCGGATTCTGCAGGAGCATCGGGATCAGGAAGAGGAAAAGAAACTACAGATAATACAATGACCGTTGCTCCACAGATGCCGATTGCTCCACCACCTCCTGTTGAACTGGCCAACGGTTTCCTGTTGATGGCCGATGGAACTATAGTCGGCCCACATGGTGAAAAGTATGCCAGAACTCTGAGCGAACAAGAAAAACAACCTGCAGCTGCAAGGCTACGTGCAGAGGTTCCTTCACATCAGCGTATGGTCGGAGATTACAATAACTATGTGATGGACATAGCTGATGGGACGCCACATGGAAATCAACAGTCCGATTGGTCACAAAAGATAGCCGAGGTGATCCAGAATCAATTCGGCTTGAAGCCTAAAGATGAAGCGAGGTTGTATCGGCACCCGTACCCATCTTACTTTGATGCAGTGCCACTTTCTCCACGTTACAGAGTGCCGGATTTTTCCAAATTCTCCGGGCAAGATGATATGACCACCATCGAGCATGTGAGCCGATTCTTGGCTCAGTGTGGTGAGGCTGCTTCAGAGGAGGGACTTAGGCTCAGATTTTTCCCTCTGTCACTATCGGGGCCGGCGTTTACCTGGTTTACGTCGTTGCCAGCAGGATCAGTCACAGGGTGGTTCGATATGGAGAAGCAATTCCATAAATACTTCTTTTCTGGTCTCAATGAGATGAAGATCTCTGATTTGATTGCTATCAGGCAGAGGAATGATGAGACCGTCAAGGAGTACATTCAACGATTCCGAGACACAAGGAATCGGTGTTACAGTTTGAAACTGTCTGACATGCAGTTGGCCGAGCTTGCATTCCAGGGTTTGCTCGCGCCGATTAAAGAAAAGTTTTCTGCCCAGGAGTTTGAGACATTGGGGCAACTGGCTCAGAAAGTGTCAGCTCATGAGGTCAGATATCAGGAGATGAAGCGTGTGAAGTTCTCCAAGCAAGTATCTTATCTCTCTGAATCTGAAGAGGAAGCTGATGTCAACATAGCTGAATGGACTAAATCCAAGAAGCCAGTGTCGCTACCGTGGATCAAACAGAATCCTGAAAAGTTTGGATTCGATATAACAAAGGCCGATAAGATTTTTGATTTGCTGCTTAGTGAGAAGCTTATTCAGCTTTCTCCAAATCATTCTATTCCATCGGCCGATGAGTTAAAAAACGCAAATATTGCAAATGGCACAACTCGACATCTCACGAGACCAATGAATGCAAAGTGTTCAGAAGGGAGATCCAATTGGCTATTGAGTCAGGCAAGTTCAAGTTTGAAGACAGCAAGAAAGCCATGAAGATCGATGGTCATCCCTTTCCCAATAACTTTGCTGATTTCTCCTTTTCTGTTAATATGGTTAATGCTAATGAAAAGGGGAAGTTCAAGGTGCTTACATCGGACCACGCCAAGAGTTCTGGTGCCGTTGATCCTGTGGTTCAAGTTACTGTTGAAGAGCTACGCAGGAATCATCAGGCGTTTGGACGTGAATCTAATGTTCCTGGTGGGTATCGGCCGCGTGTGACTTCCCAAATGTTGATCAACAAATACAAGAGGCAGCAGGCAGCAGCCCGAGCGTGGGAAGAACGCGAGGAACGACGACGTCGGAGGCGTGAATATCAAGCAAGGCGGCATGATGAAGAGTTTGATGATCGGCGCCGACGTGATGACAGGTCCGATGGCCGACGCCGATATAATGAGTGGTCCGATGGCCGACGCCGATTTGATGACAGGTCCGATGGTCGGCGCTGGTTTGATGATAGAGTTGACGGTCGTCATCAGTACGGATATAGGTCCAATTGGTATACTGATGAACATCAAGGTTACGACCGATACGACCAGGATGATGATCATTGGGGATGTCCTTTCTTTGTATTCTGCTGGAACGAGAAGCTTAGACTGCCGTCGAAAGCAGATTGTCCTGAATGTAGCTTCCAGTATGAAGAGTACAGAGCTTCCAAGAGAGGTCGACGATCGGTTCATGAACGGATCGGCGTCAGGATTGATGATCATCATCAAAGAGATGAAGGCCGGGTTAACACTCATGGCCACAAAAATAATGAAGGCCGGGTTAACACTCATGGCCACAGAAATAATGAAGGCCGGGCTGATGCTCATGGCCCTGAAAAAATGGAAGAGAAGGCTCCAGTTCAGAATCGGATTGAAGAACCTCCAATAAGGCCTGGACAGTGGTGCCCATCGGGGATTTCTAAGTCCAAGAAGAGACGTGTGCAACGCTTGCGCTATAACGAACAGATTCAGGAGCAAGAATTGGCAAAAGAAAAGAAGTGGCGCGTCAAGATGGCCAATGATGGTGAAGCAAGTACATCGGCCACAATAAATATGGTTTTGATGTTGCCTTCTGATTTCGCTGCTCCTGATGAACAAGACGACCATGAGATCGATTATGAACTGGAAGAAGCCGCTGCGTGCTTGGTTCTTGATTCAGAGAAGGCGGTCTTTGAGAAACCAAATGCAAATGGGTATCGGCACCTGAAGCCTCTGTATATCAACAGATACGTTGATGGGAAGCCGATGACCAAGATGTTGGTTGATGGAGGAGCTGCAGTCAATCTCATGCCTTATTCCACGTTCCGCAAATTGGGAAAAGGGATTGATGATCTAATCAAGACCAACATGACGCTCAAGGACTTTGGTGGAAACGTTTCCGAGCCTCAGGGGGCAATTCATGCTGAATTGACCATCGGCAGCAAAACATTGCCGACCACCTTCTTTGTGATTGATGGCCAAGGTTCCTACAGCATGCTCCTTGGGCGAGATTGGATTCATGCCAATTGCTGCATACCATCCACAATGCACCAGTGTTTGATCCAATGGCAAGGCAATAAAGTGGAGATTGTCCCAGCTGATGATTCGGTTGGCATTGCTACAACTGAATCAACGATTTGGGAGTTCGAAGGAATTGAATGCCTATCAGGAAGAACATGGGATGGTGACTTTCTCAAGGTGTCCGATCAAGGACTACAGCCGATTCAAGCAGTCGGCTCTGAGACTTTATTTTAAATGACTGATTTGGTCACTGATCTTTATGGACCTAATATTGATACTGCTGAGCAATGCACCATGGAGCTTGATGCAATTGGTCCAATCAATACAGAGGCCGATGTGGTTGACACAGTTCCCTGGACCATGCTCTTTGATGATTCATCTTGCAATGATGGTTGCGGAATCGGCCTGATTATTATTTCG
This sequence comes from Alloteropsis semialata, assembly GCA_004135705.1. Classification (NCBI taxonomy): domain Eukaryota; kingdom Viridiplantae; phylum Streptophyta; class Magnoliopsida; order Poales; family Poaceae; genus Alloteropsis; species Alloteropsis semialata. The sequence goes on from CM014271.1 coordinate 43,878,604, forward strand.
TCTCGGGGGGCAAGGTTTGAATTTGCTTTTCCAATTGAGAAATGCACAAATAATCAGGCGGAATATGAAGCATTGATGAAAGATCTCCGGATTCTTAAAGAAATCGGCGTTCAATTTGTTGAGCATATTCCAAGACATCATAATGAGGAAGCAAATCGGCTGGCGCAAAAGGCGTCTGGCTATCGGCCTATGTCTGATGTGATGGTACAAGAGATACCAGAAGGAGATTGGAGGAAAGAAATCGTTGAATATTTGAAGGATTCTTCTGTCAAGACTTCTAGGAAGTTATGTTACAAATCAATCAGACATGTCTTGGTTGAAGGGGAATATTTCCTAAATCATTAAACAAGAAATATTTGAAGAAGTACTACCCTAGCATTTGGGTAAATTTGTAAAGCCGATACCATTGCTGCTCATGCCGTCACTGCTGATGAAAGAACAGTGCTGGAATACCAAGATTCAGAAGAAAGGATTTCAACATCTATGCCAATACGACGTCGGCTCGTCGATCTGAAAACTATGGTATGATCAAAGTAAACTTTATTTCTTACTGCGAAATACTTGGGAATTTTATTTTGTGAAAATAAAATACATAATTTAGCTCTTCAGTGATATGAAATTTCTACCAGAGCCATATGTTGATATCTTCTGAAAACCTTACACATAGGCTGCTTGTTTTGTATTGAGCATTGTCAAATTGTTTGTGACCCTTGTGAGATTTGTTTCATGCTTTTAAGATCGAGATCACGTACACTCCACATATTATTCCATTGTTGGGTATATTAGACTTTAATTTCCGGGCACATTGGTCATTTGGTCTGGATTCACATACTCGACTATTCATATGCTGACTTCTACACTGGAAGTTACGCAAAAACATGCCTTCCATCCATACAAAAATACTCCGTCCCTTTGACATGACTTTTCAAATTCATTATGCAGAAAGGTATGGGTTATGCAAAAAAGGAAAAGAAAGAAAATTATCCGTGCTCAAAAGCATAAGGAAGAGTGATAAAAAAGATAGCCCATATCTGAAAAGAAAAGTAAAATGAAGAGTCATGCAAAAGGGAGTTTCATCCAAAAAATTCCACACACATGCACATCTTGATCTGATTGTATGACTTATTTTCTGCACTGGATTCGGTTTTTGACTATGCAAGATATGCAGTGCAAGTATGCTTCCTTTCTATATCCTACCCTGAGCTCCACAAAAGCCTTATTAGAAGTAGGAAGAAAAAGAGACGATACAGTGCCTTGGTGAGGAATAATACACATTGAGCGATCTGAGAGAATCATTTGAGGAGCGAAGTTATGTTTTGATTTGAAAATGAAAAAACCAAGTTATTTAGCAGGAAGAGTAGAGTTTTCTTGATTATTCATATTGGCTGACATGTTATGATAAAGAAGCTTGAAGAAAGGTATCGGCTATGAAAAAGGGCAGTGCTAAAGAAGTCAAGGTGTTGAATCTGTGAAGCGAATTGTATCGGTTAGGAGATTGAGACGCTGGATTTACAGAATTTCAAAGCATGAATCCTTCATACTCCGAAACTGGGGGGCATGTGTTGACACCAGATTTTCGCACCTGATATGCTGAGTCAGATGGTGACATAGAGAGGCTAATACTGTGCGATGGGCCCGCTGACTGGTCAAAGATGAATGTGACGAGGAAGGAAGCCGACGCTGAAGAGGAGTCCGATGAAGCAGGAGTCTGACCCGATGACGAGTACAAGAGGAAAGGCACGTCGGCTAAGAAGGAAGCGTATCAGATCCAGGGACTATTTCCTTTTCAGAAGGCATATGGGAGTCCCGTTTTATCTTAAGCTTAGTTTACTTTATTTAGTTAGTCTGGTCCGATCAGGACTCTCCATGACCAGGGTATAAATATGAACCCTCGTCCATTGTAAAGAATTATTCTCACAATCAATACAACCCGGCTTCACGCCAAAACCCTAGTAGTAGTTACCGACGAAGCTCATTGGTGGACGGGCTGCATCAGTTCTGATCTCCGGCTTACCAGTAAGTTAGTCAATTTATCGAACTAGTATAGGCTTTGAATTGAGGCGCATCGCCCTTTCTCGTTTATACTGTTCAACCGATTTATCTCTGGATAATCAAGATTGATATAGATTCCCTACGTCGGAGCTAGATCAATATTGATTATTCAACAGATTATCGTTTATCGGACTACACTTTAAGCCTAGATTCCCTACGTCGGAGCTAGGTATCAAGATTAGTCTAGATTCCCTACGTCGGAGCTAGAGTAATCTTGGTTACTAAAAGTAGTCTTTGCGGTTTGTTGGAGTTGCTAGATTGGTTTAGATCTACGCCATGTGAATCAATTCTACTTCTTCAACGGCTTTGAGCATGGGTCTTGGTCCGATTTAAGCAATATTTATCTTACAGCATCGTTCTATGTCCAATCCTGCTTTGTGGTTTAATCTGGTTGTTCTTTGAGTATTACATTGGTGTAGATTCCCTACGTCGGAGCTGGATCTTTGTAATACGCTTAGATTAATCTTTGACTGTCATGTTTGGTCTAGATTCCCTACGTCGGAGCTAGGTTCATCTTGATTAGTTAAAGGAAGCTTTGGTTACGCCTTATTGCTATTTGAATGTTAAGTGTGGTGTAGATTCCCTACGTCGGAGCTGGATCTTGCTTAATTATTCAGTAGCATATCTTAGAATCAGAACGTATCTGTTAATGTTTTATCTGCTTACTTTGCTTAATCTGATCAACACCTGTGCGAGCATCTTGTTTAATTGACAAGTTGATGAATCGAATCTGATTATCTAGCCATCTGATCTGATCATAGTTGGAGAAATCTAGATTCCCTACGTCGGAGCTAGATTTCTCCGAAAAGGCTATAGTCCGATTGGTTGGTTAGATGATCCGATAAGACGAATCAAATTGGCAACTAAACAAGGTGGACAATGTATCGGCTTACACTTTGATTATTTAATATCTTGTTTCAAGACATAGCTGATCCATTATTTTACATATTGGCCTTGTTTTATGCTTTATTTCATTATTCAAAGGCTAATCTGTTATATCAATCAAGGTCCGATCCTGATTGGTCCGATCCTGAGGTCCGATTTGGTGTCAGATTGAGGTCCGATCACTCGGTCCGATTGACGTCATCAATAAGGTCTGATTCTGAGGTCCGATCGGTATCGGCCGATACGTGTCTGATTGGGTCTTGGCTAAAATTCGACGTTACTCCATCGTCTGAAATAGAGTCGGCACAATCAAAGAGCAATTTAACTGTTTTATTCCCTTGTCAATTTCAGGTCAAATTGACTGGCACGTCGCGAACCTGAACTGGAGTGTAGACTGGCACTGGAGCGAAGCTGATCTCCCTGGTCTTCTTGTGTTGCACGCGGGGGATACGACTGCCGATTTTCCGCGTCAACAGAACCTCTCGAGCATCATAAGAAATCTTCAATTCCTCAAAAACTCTATTGAGTCTAATATGAACATAATTGTCTTCGTTAATACGATGCTCCTTTGAGGTATATGGACCAAGAATATCTGTGGCCCGTCGCTCCACTATGGCAACGAACTCCGCCGCTGACATACCTTCGGGCAACTTCGCTCCAAAGTGAGGAAAAGCAACCTTAGTACGTTCACCAAAGGGCTTCCACTCAACTTTGTAAGGCTCCCAGTCGACGGATAAGAAATAAACCCCAGCAGCCAGATCGGCTGCAACTCCTTCTTCAATAAGATCATGGCTGCAGAATGCATGCGAAGCCGCTCGAAATGCCTTCCAACACTCCGTGAAACCAGTGCTTTCCGCGTCAAAAATTGGACAGGAAACAAACTTGAGCCAATCGATCTGGCTGTGGAGAGGATAAGAAACTGATCTCGTACCATCATCCAGAACAGTTTCCTCTTAAGGTACCCTCACATAAAACCAGTATTTCTGCCAGTCTTTCGTCCATTTGTTCCTCTGAGCGAAGGTAGTTTCCACCTTCGCAAAATGAGACCCTCGGCGGCGCCCAGTAAATGTCACACATCCAAAATCTGGAGTGAACAGCTCGCCTTCAACCTCAGATGATTTACTCTGATTATGCCCCTCATATAGCCGAAGGAAGCCATCAACTGTAACCGCCGAGTCATGCGTCTTTACTGACCAAAAGAAGCGAAGGAGATGGCTGATGGCATTGGGTGTTAGATGATGCAGTTGCAGGCCATAAGGTGCAATCATCTTCATAATTATATTATCAATCGGCATCTTAAGGCCAGCAATGAAGAAATCCGTGAAGACTACAGCTTCGTCTTCGCGAGGGCTAGGGGTAGTTTCAGTACCAGGAGAACGACCCCAACCCTCAGGGAAATATCCTTTTTCTTCATAAATTTAATATCATTTCTGCCGACCTTGGATTTTCCAAACACAAGTGTCTTCGCCCTCTTGCTGGGATCTACAAGATCTTCCACGTCGGCCTCCACATCATCAAGATTTTCTTCTTCGCCACCTTCTTCGTCCCCGCTGTGATCATCGTTAGAAGCTTCCTCAACAGCAGGGGTCTCTTCTTCTATCTGATGTGCAAGCTCAACAGCCTCGGCATCATCCAACCCACGACGAGGAGAAGCTTCCGCTCGTTGGGCATCGGGGCTGCCTTCGCCAACCATATCAATAAGAACAGCAGTTTGCTTGGTGCGTGCCACTGCAGGAATGATAACAAGTGTCATTACCTAAGCAAAGAAAACTAGCAGGAACAAGTGTCAAAATACGAAGAGAGAACCTTACTTGTACAAAAGCGGATATCGGAAGAGAAGACAGCATGAACGTGAAAGAAAATGATAGCTCGCGATCTGTGTGTGCGAAGAAGCTATCGCAGCTGAAAGCGATTGAAAGCGAAAGTGAAGAAGCGTAAAAGGGGGGACCCCTTCGGTCCTATTTATAGGGCAGTAAAAAACTGACCGTTACCGCGGCTCAGAATTCGAAAAGGCCTGAAAAATAATATAAATAAAAATAAAAATAGAGTACAGAAAATCAAAAGTAAAGAATGCGAAGCCATTTTCAGAGCGAAGATATCGACTCGGGACTTACTCCAACGGAAGGAGGCGTTTTCTCTGGAACAGGCGAAGGCAATCCTGAATATTCGAGGACATCGGCCTGTTGGAGAAAGCCCTCATCCCCGAGGGGCTACTGTTGGGGGATTGGCCTGTCCAGGAAACGCCTTCATCCATTAATTTGCTGTTTGTTCAAGGCATTTGCCTTCACCACAAGTAACTAAGAGGAACTTGCCTTCGCCGGGTCATCAGACATCGTGAGGCGATCTGTCGCTCCCGGCATTAATAAACATGTCGTACCAGATGCGAAGGCGTTGTGTGGTTTCTCATTGCCTTCGCTACTCTGACTTACTTTTGTGATGTTGCGAAGGCAATTCTCAAATATGGTGGATATTCGATTCATCTTGTTATATAGGTCCAAGGTAGGTTCGGGCGATGGCGCGGCGGTCCTTTCTCCTCTGAGCAGGAGAAGACGTCGCTCGACCGAACAGGCGCCTAATGGTGAAGGCGGCAAGGATGCACCGGGTGGTGAAGGCAACAAGGGTCACTAGAGGCATGATGAAGGCAGCGTGGACCAGGTCCAAGCCGAGTCAAAGACGGAGTTGCTGGTCTACGCTTTCATACTATGACACATGAATGTACTCTAATGCCCCTGGAAAGTCTATGTTGTTTAGTCTAGAGAATGATGCCTGGTTTCCAGGGGTATAAGGAGAATGTAAAAAGAGCCTCTTGACCTCCCTATAAAAGGGGACCCCTCACCAACGTGTAAAGGGCTGATTCCCGAGAACACTGTTGATAAGTAATTCACTGTTACTTGTCTCTGTTCTCTGTCTTGGCTGTTGTCTGGGTTCATTGGCTTCAGCTATATCCCAACACGGTGCAAAAGATGGACAAAAATGGGCACAGGCCCATGTCGGCCGACCTGGCCTGGACCCCATCCAAGTCCATCCTCCACATAGGCCAAGAAGCACAATCAGAGGTGATCATGGACGCTGAATCATGGTCGATTGAAGTCAATGGTGAAAGATGAGCCACGTGTCAACCCCATGGATTGAAGGGCCCATAACCAGAGCCAAGTGCACCCAAACCGATAGTACCCACCTGGAACCAACCTCAGGACCCACATGGCAGTCTCCCATAGAAAGGTGGGCCCGAGAGGCGGTTGTGGAGGGTCGGCCGACCCCCCTAGGTCAGCCAACCTCTCCGTGCGACTGACTCGACCCTCCTTTGACCTACAACTGTAAACTACCTTGGAGATGACATCTGAGCCGAGCAATACTGAAGACGGTGGATCCAAGGGTCGGCCGACCTGGCCCCACGTCCAAATGGCCTCAACCGCCTTTGACCGGCTCCAACCGCCTATGTGATGCTATAAATACCTGCAAGGGGCGCCGTACTCAACACACACCAGAAGAAGAGCTCTCCTTTGCTACAAGCTCAGTCTTAGTCTTAGTAGTGATAGTTCTAGTATTAGATCTTCTGAAGGGCTTTCGGAGGTGTCTTGTTAAGTTCTAGAGTTCAGTTCTTGTATCTCTTTACGTACTTATAATACTCTGAGCTTAATAGAAATACCTTCATACTTATGTTGTATGCTTCAATTGTACTTTATTTACTTAGTATATACTACTTATGTCCTGCACCTTATTCAAGTGAATGTATGCTATGACATTGGCTCAATGTGCCTTATGGCTGCTCTATTTATTAACGTGATAGATAGAGTTGTATTTCATATTGCAAGCATGGGGTTTGGAATACGGAATACTGTTGAGGGTATCGCTGCCCCACGGTTTAGTAGAGGTAGGCGGCAGGTGGTGACAGCCCTGTCCGTCGTTTGTAATCCTCCATGTTCGGGAGTGGATATTAGGCCTTTATGATAAGACGTCCTACTGTCGTCCCTTGATGAGGGAACCACGGGATACCTCGATATGTCCTCTTGCATATGTCCATTGTATGAGTTTGTATAGGGTATTGTAGTATATCCAAGTCCCATATGTATGATGCTAATGAACCCCTTTGTAATCTTTACTAATATCCTATTACTAACTAAGACTACTTAATGATGAGCAATGAACTTCTGTGTGTTACATTACCCCAACACTTCCATATTATTTACCCATGTCTAGACTATGTTATGTTAATAATGTTGTAAGTAAATACATCGGATGACACCTCTCTTTAAATAAATGATTTCCCTGCGGATAAACAAATAACGATACTCTGGAATACTCCCGGGTGAAATGCTACAACGTACTTCTGTGCACTTGCAGAATATCTGTAACGTTTAGATTTACATTGAGGCATCTCTAGTGCCACCACTAATCTAGTGGTGATGCTAAGAAATGCCAACAGCCGGCACGGTAAGTTTTGTTTCTTATTTTTGACCTTCGACTTCTCCTGGAGGGGACAATCCTGACCCTCGCCGTGCTCTTACAGGCCTTAATGGACCGCAGCCGCGACAAGTCCCTGTTCCTCTGCCAGGAGAAGGGCATCTGGGATTGGCTCGCGGCAAAGGAGCAGGTGCGTGAGACGCTCGCCGTGCGCCAGGAGGCGGCGCAGGCGGGCTGAAGAGGCGCGTCAAGACGTCGAGGACAAGATCGCCTGGCTTGAGGCCGAACAGCGCCAGCTCGAGTCCACGTTTAAGCCAGAGGGCAATGAGTTCGATGGTCTGCGCGTAGCCGTCAACACCACTCTTGGCGACCTCGGGATGAGGTCGGAGGTAGGGTCGAGCTCGTTGCCGACCCAGCTCTCCCACATCCCCGCCTAAGTGCACAACCTGGCGACAGACGCGCTGTACCTTGGCGTGCGACACACCCTTGCCGTCGTTCGCTCGCACTATGCAGATATCAGGCTGGAGTACATCGCCGAGGGCTTCGCGCCGGGCTACCCTGCTGATGAGCTGAAGGCGATCAAGGAAGAGGTGGCTCCCTTGGTGGTGACCCTTGCTGCGAAGATAGAGGTGGAGGACAGGCCTTGGGCCCTTTAGTTTTTGTTTGCAATGTTTCGGGCCATTGCGCCCACTTAATGTGTAACTGAACTTATGGTCGAGCAGGATGTGATCCTGGGTCGGCCGAATTTGGTTTTAATATTCGTCAGCTTTTGCGAATCGTATGTATGTGCACTAACGCCCGAATTCCCCTTCTGCGCTCCGCGCACGAAGGGGGCTTGTCACGAGACAGAGTGTACCGCGGCGCGATTTGTGAGCGTCCGAGCTGTTGCCTTCGTGGCCTTTCGGCCTTCTACAATCCGACCAATATTTCAGGGTTCACGCTGCTGTGGTTTGCCCTCCCCTTTACTCATGGCCCAGGAGAGGTTAGACGTTGGGTAAACCTATTGTCCGAGGAGACCTTGGCTAGCCCTCGAGGAGTGACGCCCATCACCGTGTAGTGGGGTCGGGAGTCGCTTGCAAACGGTCGAGGGAGTGTGTCAAAAATATGTATAGAATTGATTAAGGGTTAAGGGTAGAAACGACGTAGCTATTCGATGTTCCAGGCGTTGGTGAACTCTTCACCGTCAGCGTTCTATAGTTTTTACGAGCCAGGTCGGAGGACCTGGGAAACAATGTACGGGCCTTCCCAGGGAGATGATATATTATGCCGGTCCTTGTTGCTTTGGACTAAGCACAGGACCACGTTGCCGACGTTGAACACACATTCCCGCACTCGACGGCTGTGGTACCGCCGCAACGCTTGCTGGTACTTTGCCGAGTGCGATAACGCGACCTCACGGGCCTCTTCTAGTTGGTCAACCGCGTCCTTGAGGGAGGCTTGGTTGCCAGCCTCGTCGTAGGCCCGGACCCGCGGCGACCCGTAGTCGAGGTCCATCGGGAGGATGGCCTCCGACCCATAAACCATGAAGAATGGTGTGAAGCCGGTCGCTCGGCTGGCCATCGTCCTCAGACTCCAAACGACCGCGGGGAGCTCCTCAACCCATCGGCCGCCAAATTTCTTCAGTCGTTCGAAGATTCAGGGCATGAGACCTTGGAGGATCATGCCATTGGCGCGCTCGACCTACCCGTTTGTGCGGGGGTGCGGCACGGCTACCCAATCCACTCAGATGTGGTACTCGTCAAAGAATCGTAGGAACGTTTTCCTAGTGAACTGCGTACCATTGTCTGTGATAATGGAGTTTGGGACCCCAAAGCGGTGAACGATGTCGAGTAAGAATTTGACGGCCTCCTCGGACTTGATTGTGGTGATGGGGCGGACCTTGATCTACTACTGAACTTGTCGATGGCGACCAGTAGGTGGGTGAATCCCCCGGGCGCTTTCTTGAGGGCCCCGACCATGTCCAGCCCCCAGACTGCGAATGGCCATGTGATGGGGATGGTTTGGAGGGCCTAGGCCGGCAGGTGTATTTGCCTCGTGTAGAATTGGCACCCTTCACCGGTACGCATGACTTCTACAGCGTCACTTACTGCCGTTGGCCAGTAGAATCCTTGCCGGTATGCATTCCCAATGAGGTTTCTGGGGGCGGCATGGTGGCCGCACGTTCTGCCGTGCATGTCCCTCTGCAGTTGTCTTCCCTATTCGATGGGAATGCAACGCTACAGGACGTTGGCGGGGCTTCGCCTGTAGAGCTCCTCTCCCATGATGATGTAGGATTCGATGCGGCATGCGATCTATCGGGCCTCAGCCTTATGCTCTGGGAGCTTCTCTCGTAGGAGGTAGTCGAGGAATGGCTGGCGTGAATCCGTGGGGTCGGCTTCGCTGGCCTCGCCCTGGATTAGCGTAGCCACTGCCAAGGCCAAGAAATCGGACAGGGCTTGGTCGGCCGGGTTGGCGCCGGCCGTAGTGTCATCGAGTTCCATGACCTCAGCCGCGGTCGGGGTCGGGGTGTGATCAGCCCCCGAGCCTTGGACGGGTGGCTATGGCGAGCCCTGGGTGGGCAACATGCCAGTGGCTCCTCCTTGGCTTGGGATACTGGTCGATGGGATTCGTTGGTCACTTGCAAAAATGCCAGTCGGGACTGGTTCCCGACCAGATGCCTTTTTGGCCAGCGCATCAGTGGCTTTATTAAACCGCCGTTTGATGTGTTTGAGCTCGAGGCCATCAAATTTGTCCTCGAGCTTGTGAACCTCACGGCAGTATGCTGCCATAGTCTCACTTTCGCAGTTCGACTCCTTCATGACTTGATCGACTACGAATTGGGAATCACCCCTGATTTCGAGGCATCGGATCCCCAACTCGATCACGATTTTCAAGCCATTGATGAGCGCCTCGTACTCGGCTACATTTTGGGGGCGAAAAGTCCAGCCGGACTGTGTACTTCATCCTTACCCCCAGGGGGAGACGAAGACCAGTCCAACTCCTGCGCTTGCCCTGACTAGCGACCCGTCGAAGTACATGACCCAATACTCCTGGTCGACCGGTGCTGGTAGCATCTAGGTCTCGGTCCACTCCGCCATGAAGTTTGGGAGGACTTGGGATTTGATCACCGTTCAAGGGGCATACATTATCCCTTGAACCATCAACTCAAGCGCCCATTTCATGATCCAACTCATGGAGTCACGATTGTTAATGATCTCGCTGAGGGGGAATGAGCTTACCACGGTGATCGGGTGTGAGTCAAAGTAGTGGCGCAACTTCCTCTTGGCAATCAGGACAGCGTACCGCATCTTCTAGATCTGTGGGTAACGCGACCTCGTTTTGCCCAAGACTTCGCTTATGAAATACACCAGGCGTTGAACTTTGAGGGCGTGTCCTTCTTCTTCCCGCTCTACTACTGGCGCCGCGCGGACAACTTGCGTGGTCGCAACGATGTAAAGCAGGAGAGGTTCGCCCGGGGTCGGGGGGACCAGGATCGGCGCCTTGGTCAAGATGGCCTTAATCTGGTCAAAGGCCTCTAAGTCCAAGTGAATCACTTGGATTTTTTTAGGAGTTAGTATAGGGGGAGGACTCATTCTCCGAGACGTGAGATGAATCGGCTCAGGACGGCCAAGCATCCCGTGACCCTCTGTACCGCTTTGAGGTTTTGGATCGGGCCCATATTGTCGATGGCCTCGATCTTCTCCGAGTTGGCTTTGATGTCTCATTCGGATACGATGAAGCCGAGCAGCATTCCTCTCGGCACTCCGACCACGCATTTCTCGTGATTGAGCTTAATGTCATTTGCTTGGAGTTTATCGAATGTTTTTTGCAAGTCGGCCACGAGCTGGTCGGCTTGCTTGACTATGATGTCGTCCACGTACGCTTCCACAGTTTGCCTGATGAGCACATCAACACGTTTGAGCATATGTTGCTGGCATGTGGCTCCCGCATTCTTGAGTCCGAACGGCATCGTCACGTAGCACTACGATCCGAACAGGGTGATGAAAGAGGTCGCAAGCGGATCGGGCTCTTTTATCGCGATCTAATGGTATCCGGAATACACATCAAGGAAGCAAAGGGTTTCGCACCCCGAGGTCGAATCGACTATCTGATCTATGCACGGCAAAGGAAATGAGTCCTTTGGGCATGCCTTATTGAGACTCGTATAGTCAACACACATTCTCCATTTCCCACTCTTTTTGTGTACAAGAACGGGATTGGCTAACCACTCGGGATGGTACACCTCCTTGACGAATCCAGCCGCCAAAAGCTTCACGATCTCCTCGCCAAAGCGTCGCAAGCGTTGCTTCACCGGTCTGGATCTGGCCCTGATGTCCAAGGAGTGCTCGGCGACTTCCTTCGGGACGCCAGGCATGTCCGAGGGCTTCCATGCGAAGATATCGATGTTCGCGCGGAGGAAGTTGACGAGCATACATTCCTATTTGGAGGACAGCTTGGTCCCAATCCACGCCACCTTCTCCTTGGCGTGGTCAGGGTCGAGCTGCACCTCCTTGGTATCTTCCGTCGGTTGGAAGGACGTCGCATTGCGGTTGGAGTCTGGGGCCTCCTCGACCAACCGCGCCCGGATCGGCGCCAATTCTTCCACAGAAGCGATGGTGGCCGAGGCTAGCTCGTAGCTCTCGGCTTCGCACTAGTAGGCGCGCTGAAAGGACATGCCCACAGTGATCACCCCTTTTGGCCCTGGCATCTTGAGTTTAGGTAGGTGTAGTTTGGGACAGCCATGAACTTTACGTAACATGGCCGGCCCAGGATGGCATGGTAGGATCCGTGGAACCCGACCACCTCGAATGTGAGGACTTCTGTCCTAAAATTGGACAGAGTCCCGAATGTTATGGGCAGGTCAATCTGCCCGAGGGGGACGGCCTGCTTTTCCTAGACAACCCCATGGAAAGGTGCCCCTATCGGGCGGATGCGCGACCGGTCGATGCCCATCGCATCGAGCATGTCGGCGTAGAGGATATTGAGCCCACTTCCACCGTCCATGCCCATCGCATCAAGCGTGTCGCGCGTAGAGGACAAACTGCGGGTGGTCCCCGTGGTCGAAGGTTATCGCCGCCTCCGACCATCGCAGGAAGGTCGGTGTGGTCGGCTCGACGGCAAACACCTCACGGCACTCCACCTTCGTTCGACCCTTGCTGATTGAGGCCTCGGTGCTGCCGAAGATCATTAGGCATCCATTGAGCCATCTTGTTCTTCTTCTTCTTCTTGTTCAGGCGGTCGGAGGGGCCTTCGTCAGCTCCCTCATCTCGCTTGCTCCTACCCTCGGAAGGGTGGTAAAAGATGGCTCCGACTGCCTCCTCGCCGGAGGCGTGGCTCGTTGCTATGTCAAGGAGATCCTTTGCCGTCCGAGGGCTCTTTCTCCCAAGCTTGTGGATGAGGGATTTGCAGGTTGTTCTTGACAGAAACATGCTGATGACATCGACATTGGCTATGTTTGGCAGCTCGTTGCACTGTCGGGAGAAACGTCGGATGTACTCTCGGAGAGTTTCTCATTGTTTCTGCCGGCAGTTTTTGAGGTCCCATTGATTCATAGGGCGAGCGTAGGTCGCCTGGAAGTTTTCGACGAAGACCTCCATAAGGTCAGCCTAGTTTCGGATCTTACCTGCGGGGAGGTGTTCGAGCCACGCTCGGGCTGAGTTGGCCAAGTACAATGGCAAGTGGCGAATGATGAAATCGTCATCATCCGTCCACCAGCTTGACAAGCGAGCTAGTAATCTTCGAGCCAGAGCTCGAGATTCGTTTCCCTGGTGTACTTCGGTAAGTTCATCGGGGCACCAAATCGTTGAGGGCACGACGCGCCCCTAATCCGGGAGCTGAACGCACGTGGCCCTGGCGCATCTGGACTCGGGCTTCGTTCCTCCTCGTCGTCACCGTAGCGCCCGCCTTGACGTGGGGCGCACCCGCGCGGAGCCTCCTGGTCGTCATCAGCAGGTCTATGGCGATGCGCGTTCAGTGTGTTGCGCGCGTCCCGAACCGGACTGAGACGCCCCTGCATAGGGACTCGAGCCCTCCCGTCAGGTCTGGGGTGTGCTTGGTGGACCGAGACGACCTGCGGGTTGTGGTTGCCGTGGTCGTATGGAGGTTGCCTCGAGGCGGGGCATTGGCTAGCCTGAGAGCAGCGTCGTCGATACTGCGAGCTCTCAGCTTGCTGCACCGCCACTCGCTCGAGGAGCTCACCCACCTCGCACTAAGCCCTCTGAGCTTCCGGCGTCACGGGGTCGGGGAGTCCTCGCAGGAGCACTGCCGTTGCCGCGATGTTCTAGCACGCTCTCGCGAAGCGCGGGGGCGCCTCGTCGTCGACGATGATCCGCCGTTGCACGTCGTGTGCGCGCTCACGCGCCGGCGCTCCGGTGTCACACTGCCAAAGCTCGCGCTCGATGTGCGCCTGCTCTTGCTCCACGCGCACCCGCTCTTGCTCCACGTGGAGTTGTTCTTGCTCCATGCGCGCGCGGTCCTGCTCCTGTCGGTTCACGCCGTTCCCGCGTTTGGTCAGGGTGCGTTCACGGGGATGGTGGGGTTCCAGCTCTCCCGCACCCTGGTGCGGCTGCGTTGGCCATAGGATTCGTGGGTAATGGTGGCTTGGATCCTTCCTCGCTTTCCTCCTCTAGGGCTCCCTCCAGAGTGTCCACCATAAAACACTCACAGGACGCGTGGTGGCTCTCTACGATGAGCTCTGTCTCAGAGGCCTTCGATGGTCCGTCGCTGAGGAAATCAAAGACAGACTCTGATACATAATCAATTGTTCCTACAAACTCGTTGTTCACATGAACTTGACGCATGCGGCGTGACACAGTTTCACCCGCATTGAGCCGACCGAAAGGCGCCACATTGGGCGGGGCAGGGCTCAGCATCTCTGGTGAGAGTGAAGAGCCTCCTGCGAGCTGGGTCGTAACATTCGCCAGTGCGAACGTGACGCAGCGTATGTCTTCCTGGGACGGTCGCGGTCCCAGGAACGCGTTGAGCTGCCGCCAGAGGTCTCTCCCGCTGGAGTCCATGGGGACTCCCGGGCCTTTGGGGCGTTGAGCCAAAGGCTCACGAAGGTCTCGGTGACCGCCGCGATGTCGGCATCGGTCTTGACAGACGGATGAGTGCCGATGACTCGCTTCAGTTTTCCGCCGTCGGTGGTGATGAAATCCAAGCTCCCAAAGCACACGTGCACCCCGGGAGCCCAGCTCAAGCCGTCGCTGGCCATCCGAAGCCTGAGGGAGATCGACGAACGCGTGAAGGCCCCTACCTGGCGCGCCAACTGTCGGTGTACGAAATCACCGACTAGTGAATTTAGTAGATTACGCGTTTAGGCTCGAATGGTTCGTGAGAGGACACAAGGATTATACTAGTTCAGGCACGAAAGCCCTATGTCCGGTGAGGCTTCTCGTGTTACTCGCATTGTCTGTAGTAGGGGTTACAAACGGTTGAGAGAGGGAAGGAGCTCCCAAGTCTCATGCGTGTGGAGTGTGGTCGTGTGGATTGGATGGATTCGAACCCGTGCTAAGGTGTCACACCCGGATTTACGAAGGAAATCCAAATGCTACTATATGTGTACCCAGGAAGTCTTTACACACATATAGCTCAGAAATGAATATCAAAGAAAAGGAAAACAGTGCTCGATAACATAAACAGAAACAAGTCTTACATCACAGGCATTACATTTATTAACGAGTTTATCAAAGTAGCGAAAGCCTGACGTAGTCTAACTCCAGAACATCTCCACAGGGACTCTGACTGGGGGAATGCACTGCCTAGAAGTCCGGGAACTCCTCGGGGAAGACAAAAGCATCCACTGGCGGCTCATCTGAGTACCCATCCGGGATTTTGTTGATATGAAGCAAGTGTAAGTAATCCATCTTACTTAGCAAGCATTACATGATTAAATGAGGCTCAAAAGGCTATGCAAGGTTTAAACTGCGGTTAGCATTTTAGTTGATTGATTTTAAAAATTAACCTGAATTACTAGAATTATATGACAGCCCCGGTTGTAACCCACATTAGAAAAAAACAACATGTGAGATATTATAAGTAACCAACATCATTATTAACCATTACTTTAGAAAACAAGGAACCGCTCGAAAAGGATCCAGGCCGCTCTTGACCGTGAGCACGGCTGTTATAACAGTTTTACACTCTGCAGAGGTTGTACACTTTCACCACAAGTCGCGTAAAAGTTCAGAAGAACTTTAAACCCAACCATGCAGTGCTGATCAGGCACATTCATCACACTACCTTTGGTGTGACTGCATAGGGACGCTACGAGGCCTTTCGACAGACACTCTAACAAGTTAGTGGCCGCTATGGTTTCCTGACAGGCGCATGGACCCCTCCAGGCTCCAGCCAAAACATCACACAAATCCATCACACACAAACCCCAATGAGAACTGACCGAGGTCCACACTTAAACCTGGAAGCCCCACTTGCGCCTTTCGGTAACCACTAAACAAGCTAGAGCCGTACAATGTACTTAGCCAAGACCAGAGCCATGTGATCCTTGTGGTTGTACGGTTTTCCTGGGTGGCCGCTTTAAGATCGGAACCTTAAGAAGAGACACTAGAGCAATCCAAACACATGCTCTAGTTCCCTAAACCATGTTGCTAAAAAGCACATTTTATATCAATTCCATATAACCATTAATCAAGATTAACAATTAACATCGATCATTAGCGTTTGAGCAACTAAGCAAAGCTAACCTGTCTACCCACATGCATAAACCCAAGGTAGTCAAGGTATAGGGTAAAAGATTCTAGTCATCCCTATGGTTTCTCAAATTTAGACACATGCATGAATGAATAAAGTGATTATAAGGTGAATAGGCATCAAGGATGAATCATGTTACACTTGCCTTCTTCAAAGTATTGCTGCTGATCCGATTCTTCAAACTCTTGATCAAAGCCGGCCTCGTACTGCTCGCACTCTAAACACGTATTCCAATCACCACACATACACCATCACAAGCCAGTACATGCATACAAAAGTATATCTATTAGAACAGTACATAAAACAGAAACAAAAAGGATATAAAACTAATCTACGCATTTCTACGAACACAACAACGCGAAAATCACTCTAATCGGATCTACGGTGAAGAAACTACGCTAAAAACAAGAGCGAGGGCTATCCTGCGATAAACCGAGGACCTAATCGTGATTAACCCTAGACTTTGAGGGGTAGCAGGGAAGTTTTTCTGAACTGCAAGAAGGACGGCGGGTTGATTTGTGAATTTTGGAGGGACTCTTTAGCAAAGTCGCGAAGGGGTATGCTGGGATCTATTCTGGGCCGTTGGATCAAGGATGGAGGGCTGCTGTTGATTCTTCTTGCTCTGGTCGGACTGCACAGGGGAGGCGACGCAACTTTCACGAACAGAAGGGCCGGCGGCCATTGTTGCAGGCCAGAGGTCGCCAGGGACAGGGGCCCCAAGGCCTCGGTGCATGGATTTCAGAGGTGAGCGGCAAAACGAAACCGGGACGGCGACGCGAACCCGTCTTCGTGCTCACCTCGGACAAAAGAGCAGCAGAGACGGCGTGCTTCCAAAGGGGGCGGACTGGTCACAGGGGTGCGCGAGGGAGACGGGCTGCGGCCTCTGTGTCACGCTTTTGGGGCCGGGAGTCCTCCTAATTTCCTGTGCAAGGGACAGAGAAGAGAAAGGGGTGAAGGGGGAGGCGCGGACAGCAGCAACACAACATCAACGGCGGCAGCTTTTACCTCTGTTGTTTTGGCGACGAAAACCGGCGGCAAGGATCACTGGTGGCGATTGGGAGGAGATGTGCAGGGGCGAAAGGGATGGAGAAAGCTCAGCCATGGAGTTTTATAGGAGGGGGAGAGCACTGGATTGGGAATTGAAAGGGGGGAAGCGGTTCCTGCAGGACAACGGCAAGAAAAGGGGCAACGATCTGTTCCACCCTCCATTACTGCCCATGAAAACTATTAACAAGAATTAAGGCCCGGGTTAAAGGCTCTTGAGTGAGAGAGGAAAGGGAAGGGGAGGGGTCTGGCCACCTGCGTGATATGCTCCTGCGCGTGAAAGAGGGAGGGGGGGCGACGGGATCAGGAAGGGGCGACGGCGTCCTGTGCGTGCGTGAGATGCAGGGGGAGAAGGGGGAAGAGAATGGATCTGTTTTGGGCTTGGGTTGGATCTGCGGGCCCGGGTTGGATCTGTTTGGGCCCAAGGGGAAGAGAGGGATCAGCTTGGGCCGAGGAGAGATGAGGCCGGGCTAACTGCGATTGGGCCACGAGGAAGAAAAGAGCAGGCCTGGGTTGGATTTAGATCGGGGTCGAGTTTGGGCTCTGGGGCTTAGCACAAAAACACACATACAAGAAAACAATGCATCGGCATGAAATGCACAAACAAGTTTCTAAACCTAGGGTTGATTTTAATTTCCGAAAAGGTTTTTAATTTTTCCTAAATTTTGTGAATGCACACACAAGAGCTAGCAAATTAATTACTATATTAGAAAAGAAATTTTTAGGGTGTTACATAAGGAAGGCCCCCATTCCCTTTTATAGCTCAACGAAATGGGCCGGGCTGTTACACGAGAGAGAGAGAGAGAAAGAGAGAGAGAGAGAGAGAAGGCTTCAGGCCGAAGGAAAACATCCGGGATCTTTCGCCTTTGCCCACGCCTGGGCCCCCTCCTGGGGCACTGTGGACGACGCTCAAGAACGGTATTGTGCGACGTGCTCAACAGAGCCGCCTGACGCCTCCACGCCGCACGTTAGTGCCTCTCCGTTCGCTAGGACAGAGTGGCCGTCATGTTCGCAATAAAACGCCCATCGTGTCCGCCCACGCCGTTGGCTGTGCTCGCCCTTCGAGGCTGAGCTCCCTGGGCCCCAGGGCCCGGGCGAATCTTTGACTTTTGCTGGCGAGGTCAGGCGGGGCGGGGAGGGAGGCGGGTCCGCCTCGCCCGATCCGCACGTCCTGGGGTTGGGCGAAGCGGAAAGTTCCGTCCGTCATGGGCCCCATTCCCGATCCCCCTGCTTGGGGTCGGGCGAGGCGAAGGGCCCCAGAGATGGCTGCCTTTTCCTGACCCGGAGGGTTGGCGGTCGAGCGAGACAGGATCTCACATGCTGGGTCCTAGCTGGGCCGGCCCGTGTGTTGATATTTCGGTTGTCGCGTGTTGCCCTTTGCAGCCCAACACGTCTGACGGCCAACAACGCCGTTGTTTATGCCTTAACCTAGTTAGTTAAGGTATCTCGGATATTGATATCTGACACGGCCTATCGTCACCCCCAACCCACATTGGTACCTGTTTTTTAATACCCGGTACCAATGGTAGTCATTGGTACCGGGTCTAAATTTGGTAGGCCCCGAGGACCCTTTAGTACCGGTTGGTAACACCACCCTGTACCAAAGATCACCTTTTGGTAGCAGGTGTTGGGTTAGCAGCCGAAGCCAATGAACCCAAACAACAGTTGAAACTGAATGACTGGGACAAGCAACAATTTATTACTTATCAACAGTATTTTTGAAATCAACAACCTTTACATGGAGGGGAGGGGTCCCCTTTTATAGGGAGACCAGGGGTCTTTACATCCCCATTGTACCCCTGAGATCAGGCATCATCCTCTAGACTATACAATACAAATAGCCTATGGACACTTTGGTACATTTACTCCTCCCAATGTGAATGCGTAGACTTGTGATTCCGTGTTTGACTTGGCTTGGACTTGGTCTCCTTGGACTCGGTCCACGTTTGCTTCGCTCGCCTTCAAAGGCTCTGTAGCTCCTGGAATTGGCTTCTGCTGAGTCGAGATGACCTTAAGCCGCTTTCCAGCGTCCAGGAAGCCATTGGCTCCTGCAAGAACCTGTAGTTCAGAGTGAACCGAAGCTTGCCATTAACTTATTCATAGATTTTGACATTCAATAGTATCAATATTTCACCGAATTGGCTTCTAACTTGATTCCGATAACATCACATTGGCTTCCTGCTGCACGATCACCGAAGCCGATTGGCTTCCGCATATAGCGAGATGTGATTACCGAAGCCGATTGGCTTTTGTGTTCAGCAAGACGCGATGAGCGAAGCCAATTGGCTTTCGCATACAGCAAGATATGCTCGCCGAAGCCGATTGGCCTTTCTATGCAGCGAAACATGTCGACCGAAGCTGAATTAGAGATCTATAGAGCAAGATGAAGCCAAATTGGCTCTATCTCCTT
>CM014271.1:43899086-43912921 GCA_004135705.1 Alloteropsis semialata
CTAAAAAGCCAAGGGCCGCTAAGGTTTCAACATAAGCGCATGAACCCAACTCCCGAGATGAACAAACACCCATGGCGCAACGTGAGTGTGTTGATGGCGTTCAGGGCGCAACGTGAACAAAATGCCTACGGACATCAGGGCGCAACGTGAGTCCGTCCCCGAGCAGATCAAGCTCATACTTAAACCACGGTTCCCCCCCTTGCGCCTTTCGGTAACCCCCAACTAGTTAGAGTTGTGCATTTTACTTAGTCAAGACCAGAGCCCATTGATTCCCGTGGTTGCACTATTTTCCCTGGTTGCCACTTTAAGATAGACCATAACAAGTGATGCCCAGAACAAAGCACACAACATATGTAACAATTAAAAGGTTATTTAGAACAAAGTACACAGCACATGTTCCATTTTATTAGGTTGCCTAGAACAAAGCACACACCACATGTTCCAGATCGTGAATTGCCTAGAATAAAGAACACAGCACATATTCCAGAATGAGGGTTGCCGAGAACAAAGCACACAGCACATGTTCCAGCTTCCTAACCATGTTGCTAAAAAGCCAGTTTTAACAATTCATCATTAAAAGGTATCAAGTATCATCGTTCAGCGGTATCAAGTTGCATAGCCTAGCACATTATTACCCATAATGCATAACCCAGGCTGAACAAGAAAGTAAGTCTCAAAGAATACTAGGGATATCCTAAACAAATTAACTCATGCATGAATGTAAGTAATTAATGTGTATAGGTATCAAGGATTTCTAGTGTTATACTTGCCTTCCTCAAAGTATTGCCGGTAATTCTCTTCTTTAGAACCTTGCTCTGCTTCAACGTCGAACAGCTCACCGATGGGCACGATCAACACCAGCACACAAGATATATCTAATAAAGCAATACACCAATCAATACAACAGTTTTGAAAAGCACACTACTAGAAAACACTAGCTACGACGAACTCGGGAGCGCAAGAAACACTAGGACAGAGCTAAGGTCGAAAAGGTTTGGGCTATTGAAGGGTCAAGGGCATACTGGTACAAAGAACATAGGTTGGGATTATTTTCGTTGAGAACAAATAGATTGTGACATCATCAAGGCATGAACATGATGTCATCATGGAATATTGGAATAAAGCTTCAATGGAATTTTGTATAAATGGATCAACAAACTTTAGTATATGCACATACAATTCAACATACTATTTTAATATCTAGATTTCACATATGCGGCCGCAATATATGAATTCAGTATTAAAACAATACGTTGGGATTATAGTGGTTCATACACTAAACATTTATTAAGCCAGACAACAAATTACCATAAGCTAGAAATTCAAGATGTAGGCAAATTATGTGGCAAATAAAAGGGATGAAAGGTATGAAATTTGGATAGGTCACGATCACCATGAAAGGTGGGCTCTACTGCACCTATGGGCAGGACACAAGGTGGGTGTAAAAGCCTAATCATATTTTATTTAGAAAAGCTAGTTTAAATTGACCATTAATCAAATCAATTACTAAATTAATTTCCAAAAACAAGTTTTATGAAGACTAACACCACTAACGCATAGATTAGGTTACTACGAAGCTAACGGAGCTTGAATGGATCAAAACGGAGCTAAAACGTGAAATCTATGGGCTAAACAAGGTCTAGGGGCTTATCTGTGAAAAACCAGGGACCTAAACGTAATTAACTATAGACTACAGAGGCTAGCAGAGAAGATTCCGCAAGACTCAAGGCCGGACCTCGGGTTTATTTCAGGGTTCTTGGGGGTCTCTTTAACAAAACGGCGAAGGGATATGCGGGGTTATGATCTGGGCCGTCGATCGCGAGATGGATGGCGGAGGGCTCTTCACGGGGTTCTGCTCGCCGGCGAGAACAGAGGGCGGCAGCACACAGCGGGCGGCGGCGGCGGACTCGTCGGAGAAGAGCAGCGCAGGGGCTACGGGGGTCGGTTTCGCGCGGGGATTGGACCAGGAGAAATAGGGGGCGACGGCGGTCCTCACCGGGGTGATTTTTGCGGCGATCGGGCGGTGATGGTGACTGACGACGAAGGACGGCGGGTGACGGCTGGAGCTTTAGGCGGGCAGCTCCTCTGACGGCGATCGGACAACTCCGATGCGATGGGTGGACGTGGCTCGGAGCGGGGGACCTCGTGGCGGTGGCGTCTTGCTCCAACGGGCAGCGAGCGCGACGAATTGGGGCGGCGGCGACGCTCGGGTTGCAGGGCGGCGGCGCGACGCAGCAGATGAAAAAGGGAGAGAGATAGAGGGCGCAGGGCTTTATAGAGACTTGGGGCTCGCTGATATTGCGCACGGGGCCATTGCGAGCGATGCCGAGGGCAGCAGGGCGCACTTGAAGGCGGGTCGAGCTCGGACTTGAGCTCGGCCGGGGCTACCTGCAGAGACCAGAGAGGGAGAGAGGTAAGGATGACATGCGGGCCTCGCGTTGCAGTCAAAGGAGGAGGGGGCTGGCGAGTTGGGAGGGGCAAAAGTAAACTCGGAGAGAGTTTGGGAGTGAAATGCAAACTTATCGGTTTGGGGTTAGATGGGCTCAGCCCATTAGGCAGATAGGGTTTTTTCTCCTTTTTCTTTATCCGGGAGATCTTTATCACGTTAAAACTCTTAAGCCTTGAAAAATATCCCGGTGCGTCCAGAATTTCCAGGAAAAATCCCAGAGATAGAGTTAGACACGATGAACCCAAATAAAATATTTGGAGCTCATGAAAAAGGTTCTAGTAGATTCCAAAAATTGGATTTAGCTCTAAAAAATAGGAATAAATTCCAGAAAAATCCAGAAAATTCCCAGAGGAACCTATTCGAGAACCTAATCGGGTTTTTAAAACAAACTCGCACAACAACCACTATGCAGCCTAGCACAAAAGCAACACTCACTTTCTATTTAATTCTAACCAGATCTTAGGATTTATTGGAAACTCCAAGAAGGCCAAAAACCAGGGTGTGACAGATCTACCCCACTTAACAGGAATCTCGTCCTGAGATTCAAGTGGGGGCTAGCAAGAAAAGGTTGGGGTTATGGGCATGACTCTTCTTCGTGCTTCCTTTGTGATCATCGGTTGTATCTTCTAAGTCTGCTGAAGTTTTTTGATCACACCTCTTCCTACTCTTTTCCTGACTTTCCAATAGTTCCCTTCTTGAACCATCCATGTAGGCATTGGGTGGTCAATGGTCCTCTTATTTAAAGTGATTTGAATAGAGCTGGATCTGCTGCTCTATTGTCCTGTTAGGCTTGCTTGATGATGGTTCCTTCTCGGTTTGCTTTGAACACACCTTCTTGTTTGCTTGTGGCGGAGTGTCGAAGATATGAGTATCCTTCCATGATGCACATTTTCATTGTTCTGGGAAAGTCCACTCTATGTTGCAGTCTTGTATTGGGTTTGTCATCGTGCAGTGTTTTTCTTCAGCTGGTGTTTCTCAACGATGAAGCTAGTTCTTTGTGTGTCTTCACTTTGTATTTTGTCTCTTGAAGCCTATTGTGTATTGCTCGTCTTGTAATGGGGATTTGTATAACAACCTAGGGTGTTATATTTGGAAATGTTGGAAGGAGAAGAGTTTTCTAAAGCACTTAATGGAAAATACTTAAAGAAATACTACCCAAGTATTTGGGTCGATTAATAAAGCTGATGATCTACGCGATGTTAACATAGCCAATACGACATGTATCGCCTTTAGAGCAAAAATATTTACAACAAAAGTGTTCATCGATTATCGATGTCATCGGATTAGGTCAAATGCAGCCAACAGTTTTAAATATTATAGTGCTTGCGAATCACCTCAATCGCGTGCAGGCGAATATTGTCAATGTTTTAAATTGCTTCCAAGTCCTCGACATCAGAGCCAGGCACGTTTTCGATGCTTTTGTGGACTTGGCGGACTTTAGCTAGGCGTTTGTGCAGATCATCTTTCGCCGATGCGATGGTTGCTGGGATCGAGCCAAGTTGGTCTCGAGTATCGAAGATTTCTTTGCGAACTTCTTCAAGCCTCTTGATTAGTTCAGCTTCAGTGGCTTAAAGTTGCTTAATCTGATCTTCCAGTTGACTTGGCTTGGCTTCTAGGGATTTGATCTGAGTCTGCATTGACTTTAAGTCTTCCCTACCTTCATCACATTTCTTGATGACGTCTTGCTGAGCCAGCCGCTCCGATATTCTTTGGAGAGCCGCAGATACTTGGGGCTGGTGAACTTCGATGAAGGCAGCAGGGATGATGGCACTTTCGAGCTCCGATGGCAATTTGCCCTTCAATTCCTTGAATAGCTGGCGAATCGGTTTTGTGTCCTCCACCAATACGGCAATACTTTTGCCTAAATGAGTTAGCATCTCTTGGAAGTTTGTCTTGACTGCATTGGGGACGGCTTCAGAAGTTTGAGCAGAGCTGATTTCTTCGTCACCGATTGCAGCGTCCAAATCAAGCGATGCAAAGCTCATTGCTGGTGAATCCTGTGCCTGAAATAAGATATTAATAAACTAGGGTTATTGAAATAATGATTGTAACACAGAGAATCGATCGGTACTAGTTTAAGTTGCCCTTCTCGGACATAGTCGGGAATTACTTCAGATGCAGGGATGTTTGCATTGGGCATTTCAGCTTGGAGTGACTGAGGGTTTGATTCAATCGGTGGGGCAGTCGGTGGAGTTATGATTGGTTGCTCAGGTTGATTTAAGATTGCCTCCGACAGGGTGCTTCCGATTGGGTCCTCAATGATGGGCTGGAGAGTAGCAGGAATCTATGATTGAATCGGTTAGAATGAATATGTATAAGATTAAGATAAGTTAAATCGGAATCACCTGTTGGGCTGATTCTATCTGTGCTTCCTGGGTATGAGTTGGCTGCGGATCAGGAAGGATAATATTTGTTTTCTAAATAATAAGGTTTTCATTGAAGATTGTATAGTTTTGAAAATGGAAAGGCATGTGAAATCGGATCGTTACCGTCACTGCATCTATAAGCATCCGTGCTCCTTAGCAGCTTTCTCTGCAGCTTCTTCTGCAGCCTTGGAAGTTGAAGTATTTTTCCTCTTATGCCGATGGACTGTATAAAGAGAAATTATTTATCTGATTTTAAATTGGGAAAAGGATCGGAGTTATGAGGAAATCGTACCGGGGTGTGGCTTTTCTTCAAATTTTTTTTTGTCACGATGACCTTAATGGTAGGAGCCTTCCTTTTAAATTTTCTGTCCATGATATCAGCAAGGGACAGTGCAGAAGAGCCGATTCTTGGATCCGGAATTCTGACTGCATATCGAATCGACCTTCCGCTATTGCTTACAACTGGCACGTTTTCTTCAGTTGGCTGTTGAGGATTCAAGATATGAGTTTTAAAAGTTTATTTAAAAGAGAAACTGAATAGAGAAAAACAATTTTGAACAGGAAAGACTTACGGGATTTTCCAAAGCCTCATAATCGGAGATAATGAGACTGCAATAGGTAATGGTAGGAACTCTAAATAGATGGGTCGACCATTCTTTCCACCAAATTCTGAATAATTTGGATTGGAAACTGGTGCATAGCCATTCGGTTATCTCAAAATCAGCTTCGGGGGCTAGCAAGACCCTGTCCATTTCCAGATTGGTAGATACCGATTCACGGTGTTTAATCTTGTCAGCGAAGTATAAACCGATCGGAAGCTGACTGTCACACCCGATTTTAAGGACAAAATCGAATGCATCGCATATGTGTGCCAGGATCCGTTCATCACACATATGTTGACGTCATCAGTGAATATATCAAAAGACAATGTTCAAAAGCGTACAAAAGAGATTACATAACTTTATTACACTCATCGTAAATAGACACGAAGGTCTTAAACGTTCACCGACAACCTAAACGATAAAACAGCTCCTTGACTTCATCCACAGGCACTTGACTGGTTGACGCGCCTAGAACTCATCAAAGTCGCTGAAGTACTCCACATCATTGTTATTTTCTGAACAGCAGTTGTTTAGCAAGGGTGAGTACACTTATGGTTGGTACTCAACAAGTGGGGGAAAAATGCAAGGCCATCAAAGGGGGTTCAGGCTCATGCGGTTAGCACTTTTAGTTGATCAAGTTTTATTAGCAAGCACCTAGTTACTAGATGTAAGTTTATACCATCCCAAAATTAAGCAGGATAACCCAAAATTATTCCACCAAGAGACCAAGAACCACAAGTTAAGATCAAGTTAAAGTTCAATTATCATGTGAGGGTCCAAGCCGCCCTTAACCGTGGGCACGGCTGATATATCAGTTTTACACTCTGCAGAGGTTGTACACTTTACCCACAGCTCGTGTTCCCTTTGTCGCCCGGGTTTGCAAGGCCCTTAAACACTTCCTTTGGTGAGTGGCGAGGGTTCACTACGAAGCCTTTACAAAGACCTAAAGTTAAACTAGCAGCCCGCTAGAGTTTCAGCAGCGGTGAGGTCCACAGCCCTCCCAAGAGAGGACGTACCTTAGCAAAGACTACTCCTACAAAAGGACCGAGCTATGACCCCTCACCGGCCCCCTCCTTGCCCTTACGGTAAGACCACTAGCCAACCCCAAGTCTAATTAATTAGCTAAGTCAGAGCCATGTGAAACTGTGGTTGCACTGTTTTCTTGGGTGGTTCTCCATGTTCCAATTAATCATGATGATCTTGTAATTAAGCAAGAATATAACAACATAAATAAATCATGATTAACATTTGCATAAAAGGTAACAGAACCATCCCAAGTTTAAGCAAGCTAAGCATTTCTACCCATGATATAACCAGGTGATTCAAGGTTCAAGGTAAAAAGATCTAGTCATGTCCTAATAGGATAACCCGTCAAAATTAATGCATAACAGTAAAGTAAAAGTGAATTTCATGAATGTAAATGGGACAAAAAGAATGTTCATGTAGAGGGAGGCCACTTGCCTTCCTCAACAAACTGCTGTTGGTCCTCTTCAAACAGCTGCTGCTCCTAATCTTCCTCGAACGGCACGTTCTCTACACGATCACACAAGACATACAACAAAATAAATAAAAACAGTACACCAAACAGTACTAAAAGTACAGAACAAGCACCTTAAACTAAAGAGCATACAAAGACGATCGCGTGGACGCGAAAATCGCCCAAAACGGATTTAAAACGACGAAACTACGCTACTGTTTTGATAAAAACCGAGGGCACAAACATAAATAAACATAGATCTCAGGGGCTAGCACATGAAAAGGCCATGGACAGGACGGCGGGTTGGATTAATCAAAAGATCAGGGGCTTAAACAGGAAACATAAGGGTATATGTATGAATACTTTCTACTGCATATGGACCGCGGGTTGATTATGATAAAACAGGGGGTCTCTTTAACAAAAATGCCAGGAAACCGGCTGATTGACCGAGTTGACCGGTATCGGGGGTATGATTTGGGCCGTAGATTGCAGATCGGACGATGCATATCAAAAGGGGACGCCGGCGACCTTTGACACGGCGGCGCCGCCACGGGCGCGGCGGCAGATCACCGGAGGGGCGGCCGTAGGGCGCTCCGGTGCACAAGGATGTAAATAAATGGCACGGGAAGCATAAGGAGGCCATGGCGAGCTCACCAGAGAGCTTTTTGAAGCCGATTAGGGGACGGAAGGTGCTCGTCGGCGTAAGGAGGCGGCGGCGAGCTTCGGTGTACGGCGAGAAGGATGTTCCGGCGTCGGTGGCGGCTCCTGGACGTCGGGAAACGGCTCCGGAGCTTCCTGTGAGTGAGCGAACACGATGGAGAGGGTCAAAGGAGGTCGAAGCGCAATGAACCGAGCCGGCGGCGTTGCCTACCTCACGGCGGCGGTGATGTCGAGCTCCGGTGAGTGATTGCACAAGGGTGAGAGGTGATTTTGGTGTAGGTGTTGCGTGCACGCGAGGTGGAAGCTTCGTCGGACTTTATAGAGGGGCGAGAGGGATTGGAGAGGGCTCGGCCGAGGGGAATTGAAGAGGGGGCGGAGCTCTCGGCCATTGATGGCATTGAGGGCTCGGGCCGTTGCCGAGGGGGAGGAAAGGAGGGGAGTGAAGGAGCGAGGGCGGCTCGGGTGGAGTGATGATGGCCTTGACGCTGAGTTAAGAGGGAGGGGAGGGAGACGCGGGCGCGCGAGGACGTGGGGGCACGGCGATTGCGGCGTGCGGCGGCTCGGGCGAGCGGGCGCTGGAGGAAGGCGAAGGCGCCGACAGGCGGGGCCCGGTGTCAGCGAGAGAGAACGGGAGAGAACGCGGCGAGGGATGGGCCGGTTAGCTGGGCCTGGCCGTTGGGCCGACGGGAAAAAGAGGAGGAAAAGAAAAAGGGCCGGGCCAAAAAGGAGAGAAGGAAGGGAGGGAAAAGAGAAAGGGTTTGAACATTGTTTGAATTTGTATTTGGAGAGTTTGAGAGATATTTGAGTGGGATTTGAATTTGGAGAGGAGTTTGAGATCACTCAAGCAAACAAAAACAAAAGCAAAGCATGAGATGCAACATACACTTATTGAACTAAGATTAATTATTTAATGTTCAAGTAATTAAGGCCACAAATTAAATAAAGGAAAATAAATTCATTAAACCTAAGATCAACCTAAACAAAGTTTCTATAATTTGTTACATGATGGAATTTGGGTGTTACAAATCCTACCCCCTTAAAGAGAATCTCGTCCTCGAGATTCGGATAGATTTGGATACAACTGCGGGAAGTCTGCAATGAGCTCGTCTTCTCGTTCCCAAGTAGCTTCATCTTCCGAATGATGACTCCACTGTACTTTGCACATTTTGATGACTTTGTTCCTTGTAACTCTTTCTGATGTTTCCAAGATCTTGACCGGGTGTTCTGAATAAGTCAAATCATCTTGCACATTAAGCTCTTCCAGTGGTAGTTGCTCTTCGGGTACTCTCAAACACTTTTTCAACTGAGAAATGTGAAACACGTCGTGAACATCCGACAGTCGCTCGGGTAACTCCAACTGATATGCCACTTCACCTTTCCTTTCCAAGATCTGAAAAGGACCAATATAGCGAGGTGACAACTTCCCTTTGACTTTGAATCTAGAGACCTCTGATAGGTGACACCTTGAGATATACATAATCTCCAACTTCAAACGTCAATTCTCTTCTCCGAGTATCGGCATAACTCTTCTGTCGTGACTGAGCAGTTCTGAGATTATCCCGGATTATCTGGACTTGTCTTTCGGCTTCTTGCAGAATTTCGGGTCCGAAAACCTGACTTTCTCCTGTCTGACTCCAGTACAACGGTGTTCTACACTTTCTTCCATACAGAGCTTCAAATGGAGCCATCTTGAGACTAGCTTGATAGCTGTTGTTATAAGAGAATTCTGCGTACGGCAAACTCTTATCCCAACTACCTCCATGCTTCAAGGCACAAGCTCTAAGCATATCCTCTAAGATTTGATTTGTTCTCTCAGTTTGTCCATCTGTTTGTGGATGATACACTGAACTGAAATTAAGCTTGGTGTCCATTGACTCATGCAGTTTCTGCCAAAAACGAGATGTGAACTGGATACCTCGATCAGACACTATCTTCCTTGGTACTCCGTGTAAACACACAATTCGGGACATATACAGCTCTGCTAACTTGGCTCCCGAATATGTAGTTTTAACTGGAATGAAATGAGCAACTTTAGTCAATCTGTCCACAATGACCCATATAGAATCATAACCATCCCGAGTGCGAGGCAATCCTACGATAAAGTCCATACCAATTTCTTCCCATTTCCACTCGGGTATTTTCAATGGCTGAAGCAAACCTGCTGGCCTTTGATGTTCTGCTTTCACTCTTTGACATACATCACACAAAGCTACGTGAGTTGCCACGTCTCTCTTAAGACCATACCACCAATATTTCTCCTTTAAATCTTGGTACATCTTGGTACTGCCGAGGTGTATAGAATATACGGAATCATGTGCTTCCTTCAATATGAGCTCACGAAGACGATCGATATCTGGTACACAGATCCTTTTCCTGAACCAAACAGTGCCTTGTTCATCTTCGGTGAAATCCGTTGTTTTTCCTAAACCAATCAGAGTCTTGATCTCTTTGATCTTAGCATCAGTCAACTGACCTTGTCTGATTTCCTGCTCAAGAGTAGGTTCAATCTCCATTGTCATAGCTTCTGAGTTATAAAGAATCCCGAGATTGAGTCGTTCCATTTCCCAACACAATTCTTGAGGCATTAGTCGAGCTATAGCCATGTTAGCTTGGCTCTTCCGACTCAAAGCATCTGCTACGACGTTAGCCTTGCCAGGATGATACTGAATATCCAAGTCATAATCTTTTATCAATTCCAACCATCTACGTTGTCTGAGATTGAGATCCCTCTGAGTGAAGATATACTTCAAGCTTTTGTGATCTGTGAAAATTTGGCACTTGTTTCCAACGCTTCCTTTTTGGCCGATGCACATTCTCCAGTACTCATCATCGGATCGGACTCCCTGCTTCATCAGACTTTTCCCCTGCATCGGCTTCCTACTCCGGCACCATTTGTTTGACCATTCAACGGGTCCACAGCACAGTACCAGCCTCACCACGTCATCATCTGATTCAACATGTCAGGTGCGAAAATCTGGTGTCAACAGGACCTTCTTTCTTCAGCTGCTTGCTTATGGGGACAGAGCCAAGTGAGAAAATGTTGAGGAGAGCCAATGTGTAGAGAATAGATGTTTAGGGGGACTTTAATTTATTTTGAGGCAAGACGACAGCAGATGGTAGACATGGCAAGGCTAGCCCATCTGAGCAAACTAGATGCAGCAGAACCCGGATGCAATGCACCACATCTGTCCCGCTGCTACATTCATGAAGAGTAGTAATTGGCCTTCTTTAGCTATATGGGTACACACATAGATGGCAATTTCTTATCAGACTCGACTGGACTACTGACATGACTATTTGGTCCACTAGAAGAAATACAGCGACAAAATGTTTTCGAACGTAATCAATTCCTTGCATAGGCATTTTCCATTCTAACCCTTCCATGTCTCAGTGATGTGGACACTGATGGAAAACCAACCTTTTATCCCGGTTGGTAAGGGTCTTAGGTACGGGACTAAAGGAACCTAAAGGGTGCCGCATGCAGGCGCCTACGCGGGCGCGCACGTGGACCCTTTAGTCCCGGTTGGTATTACCAACCGGGACAAAATGTCCCTTTTTCTTTTTCTCCTAACCTTTTTTCTAATCTAATTCTAATTGTTGCTTCACTAATAAATATATGCATATATTTTAATTGTTGTCTCACTTAATTATATATCTACATATGCGTGCTTACACGTATATGCTGGTATATTAATTAAAACACTTATATATATATATATATATACAATTTTATACATTATTCTCACACTAACTGACATGTTGGGCCCAGGCCCGGCCCTGAGGGAGGGCGAGAGGGGCGGCCGCCCCGGGCCCCGATTTGTCGGGGCCCCCCTCCAGGCTTACGTTACGTACTTACGTACATCTAAACGAACACAGAATGAGAATGAGCTACATACACGTACATAGGAGAACGAGCCAGCGATCGTAGGAGCCTGATCTCTACGCGGCCCACAGGCCCACAGGCAGTCCGCGTCTCTACGAGACCGCGACTCGCCGCACGCGGCACGCGCGCGTCCGTGACTCAATCTATCTGCCTGACGGATCGACTACCAATCTACCATCCCCCGGTCCGCGTCCGCGTCTTCCAAAATCCAATCTGCTGGTTTTCCCCTCGTCTTCTTGCTCGGCGGCGGCTTGCTCCGTGGCTTCGTTGCTCTTGCTCGGTAGAGGTAGATAAGCAGTCACGGCAGTTCATCTCGTCGTCTTCGTCGAACTCGGAGAATCTGCCGGCTGCCGCTGGAGTGTGGAGTCGGCGATGCCGACGGCAACCGATGACCACGTGACTGCGTGAGTGGTGAGCCCTCAACTATGAATCTCAATTCCATATTTTCATGGGCGTCTCCTATGATCATTTGAGGTCTAAATGTCTCAAGAAAGGTTAAATGGTTTGGCAATTGTATGCACTGAGAAGAAATTATTGAATATGATTGATATTGATATTATCATCGAGGACCTGTCTTCTAAAAATGCTAGATGTTGGGTTAGAAGCCAAAGCCAATGAACCCAAACAACAGTTGAAACTGAATGACTGGGACAAGCAACAATTTATTACTTATCAACAGTATTCCTGAAATCAACAACCTTTACATGGAGGGGAGGGGTCCCCTTTTATAGGGAGACCAAGGGTCTTTACATCCCCATTGTACCCCTGAGAACAGGCATCATCCTCTAGACTATACAGTACAAACAGCCTATGGACATTTTGGTACATGTACTCCTCCCAATGTGAATGCGTAGACTTGTGATTCCGTGTTTGACTTGGCTTGGACTTGGTCTCCTTGGACTCGGTTCACATCTGCTTCGCCCGCCTCCAAAGGCTCTGTAGCTCCTGGAATTGGCTTCTTCTGAGTCGCAGTGACCCTAAGCCACTTCCCAGCGTCCAGGAAGCCGATGGCTCCTGCAAGAACCTGCAGTTTAAAGTGAACCGAAGCTTGCCGTTAACATATTCATAGCTTTTGACATTCAATAGTATCAATATTTCACCGAATTGGCTTCTAACTTGATTCCGATAACGTCACATTGGCTTCCTGCTGCACGTTTACCGAAGCCGATTGGCTTCCGCATATAGCAAGATGTGTTAACGAAGCCGATTAGCTTTCGTAAACAGCATGACTTGACAAGCGAAGCCGATTGGCTTTCGCAAATAGCAAGATATGCTCACCGAAGCCGATTGGCTTTTCTATGCAGCGAAACATGTCGACCGAAGCTGAATTAGAGATCTGTAGAGCAAGATGAAGCTAAATTGGCTCTATCTCCTTCGCTCATTGCTGCCCTTACGCGTGAGATGAAGCAAAAACAAGTACGAGGCGTTTGTCGGCGGGCCAAATCCCCAACAGTAGCCCCTCGAGGACGAGGGCTTTCTTCAACAGGCCGAGTTCCACGAAACTAGGATTGCTTGCCAGCCTGAGAAATGCCTCCTCCTTGTTGGAGAAAGCCCCTTAGTGTTTTTGTCGTGTTTGCTCTATTTTTGTTTCGTTTGTCTGTCGTGTCATGTTATTTGGCTTCGTTTATTGGAAACTTTGTTGAATTATTTTAACCGTTATTGTAATTTTTGCTTCGGTTTGGCCGATTTTGAAATGGCGGTTCGTTTTTCGAGGTTTTAACGGTCAAAAATTACTGGCCTATAAATAGGACCGAAGGGGGGGTCAATTTTGCTTCTTTCGTTTTGCTTGGCTTGAGCTTGATGCTTTCTTTGGCTTTTGGAAGCTCTTGATTTCAAGCTTTGGCTTTCTTCTCTCGACACAAGTAAGTTTTGCTTTTTGTGCTCTACTATTTCCTTCGTTCTTTCCTTTTGTCTTTTGCTCTTTTGTTTGCTTATTGTTTTTTCTTGTTTGTTGTAGCGGCTCGTACGAAGCAAACCGCTCGTCTGATTGGCTACGTCTCTGACGAAGACAACTCAGACGGCGTGGATATGGATGCTGCCGAAGCTGCGCAGTTTGCCCAGGAGATTGAGGGCCACGTGGCCGTGAACCCCGAAGCCGGAGCTGCTATGATTATTGATGACCGAGGCAAGGGACTTGCCGAAGAAGATGCAGGTGATGACACAGAGGACGCTGGATCTACAGCCGAGGATGCCCTTGAGGACGTAGAAGCTGATGCCTCATATCTTGTGGACTATAGGAAAAAGCCAAAGACCACTGTCTTTGGTGAGTCTCGTGTTACCCCTTCATTGATTCGCTTCTATGAGGAGAAAGGGTACTTTGGAGCCGGTCAAGGACGAGCCCCTGGCACAGAGACTACCCCGACACCTGAGGCAGACGAAGCTGTTGTATTCAAAGAGT
>CM014271.1:43912957-43930374 GCA_004135705.1 Alloteropsis semialata
TACAGCTTCATCATCTTACCCCCAATGCTATTACTCACTTGCTTCGCTTCTTCTGGGCTGTCAAGACCAACGCTTCAGATGTTAATGCGGACTGCTTCGTCCGTTACTTTGAGGGGCATCGGCAGACAAAAAGCGTCAAGGTTGATGGTTTTGACTATGAGCCGGACTATGGTAGTGTTAGCTTTTGCGCGCGGTGGAGGCAGACTGACAAACAAAAGGTGGAGCTTACTTTTTGTCAGAGAAACACATGGGACAAGAGCTGGAAGAACTATTGGCTTTATGTCAAGGTGCCTGCGCTTGAAAATGTGCTGGGTGATGGAACGAAGCTGATGGCTTTTCCTCTGCGTAGTTCTATTGGTACTTGTAATTTTGTGGCTTGCCCTTCCTTCGACAGGAATGCCCCCGGCTTTGATCGCTGTGAAAGTGCTTTTTTCAGAGCCAGTCGGGTCTCGAGCAGCCGGGACTTGATTGAGGAAGGGCTTGCTGTTGGAGTTAACATTTTATCTGCTTCGTGGAAGCAGTTTACTGTTGTGACTAGGCTGTACAGAGGTATTCCTAATGTTTGCTTTCCCAAGTTTGGGGTGAAAAAGCCAGAGAATATGTCTGATTTTGCCTTCGTTCAGTCCATTGAGTTAATGGCTGAAATTATTTGTGGGAAGTGCACTACCAAGGAACATGAGAGTTGTTTGGCTTTGGTGGATGGGGTCCGGCTTAACAGGGTGTTCGATGAGATGGGTGTTAGCTATCCTCAGCGCTCGGCCCCATCCAAGCCATCGAAGAAGTTCGTGGATCAGGATCATCCCAGCCTGCAACCAGCCCCGAAGCCGAGTCGTGGCCGTGGAAGGAAAGGTCGTGGTGGGGGCCGTGGAAGCGGTCAATCGGATGAGGGTGGTGACGAGGCTGGGGGCTGCAAAGCCGGAGTCCCCTCCAAGGTGACTGGCTCAAAAAAGCGAGCTGCTTCCTTAGAGACTTCCAAGCGTACTTCTGCCTTGGAGTCCTCCAAGCGTCAAAAGCTTGGAAAAGCTCTTCCCATTACTCCGCTTGCCAGCGCACCTCCTCGTCCCATTGCTTCGGCTGCGGAAGCACCTCCCGCTATCGCTGCTAAGCAAGTTGTTCCTGCAGCTGCCGCTGTGATTGATTTGCCCTCTTCTGGAGGTTTGTTTCTTTTGTAACTCGTCTTTTTACTTTTAGCTTCGGTTTGCATTTAGCTTCGGTTTGCTTATTTGTTTTTGTCATCTTATTGCAGTTAAAACTGCTGTTCAACCTCTTCGTCGCGAGCGTGTACTTGACTGCATCGACGACGAAGATGAGGTGAGCTACAGTCGTCTTTTGAGGGAGGACGAGACAAAGGATTTTACGCTTGGTGACGCCGAAGTGTCGTCTGTCCCCCTCCAGTCATCCTTGGATTTACTGGCTGGTGCCGCGGCCAAGTCCCTTCAGATAGAGGGGCGTGCTGAGCCGGCTTCGGATAATATTGATGAAATTCCGCGTACGACTGCGGGTATCACTGAGGAGCCGATGCAGTTGGCTTCGACTGATGTTGAAGAACTTGCACAGATGGCTGTGTAGGGCCCTGTCGATTCGGCTCCACGCACAACTGAGCCAGTTAAGCTGGTTCCTTCAGCAATCGCCGAGCGATCTGCCCCTGGCAAAGACATTGAACCAGCTCCTAAAAGATCAGCTCCTGAGAGGCCAGCTCTTGAGTCAAAAGGTAAGTTTGATGAAGCAGTTGTACTTGCGTTTTAACCTGACATGCTTTTTCTTGATATGTCAATTATTTTGCTTCAGAAACAAGTTATGCTGGGTATGGACCTCTTGCAGATCGGCTTCGACAAAGCGGCTTTCGTCCGCCCAACGATATTCCTGTTATTGTTCCAAATGGTTGGTAACTTTTAACTGCTCACCCGAAGTTGTTTGATTTTAACTTTTTGCCTAAACATTGGTTTCGCTCTTTCAGAGCTTGAGACTCGTGTCAAATCCTTGGATTTGGACACACTTTCGATTTCCAGCCTCAGTGGCGGCATCCAGGTCTGTTTCTTTTCCTTCGTTTTTGAGTTTGCTGTCCGGCTTTTTGCTACTTATGCTTTTCTTGGTTTAGTCTATAATGTCCATGCAGGAGCTTTTCGCTCGTCTTCCGCTTCGTCTCAATGATGTTGAGAGCGAGCGGGCCGAGCTCGAGGCTCTAAGGAAGGAGCACGAGGGCTTTCTTCTACTTAAGAAGACTTTGGACGATGAAAAGGAGCAGCTTCGTCTTGAGCGTGAGTCTACCTCGTCAGAAATTGCTTCGCTCAAGCGTCAGGTAGCTTCGCTGGAATCTGCGCGTACACACAATGGTCAAACAATTGAGGGGCTTCGGGGCAAGGTAATCGATGCTGCCATCTTGGAGCATGACCTGAAGAACCAAATCAAGTCTCTCGAATTTGATAAAGAGAGAGCGGCGACGGATGCTGAAAAGTACAAGAAGGAGCTTTTGGTTGCCGTTGACTTAAAGGACTCTCTTGTTTCCGAAGCCAGTCAGCTTAGGGCTCGAGTGGAGCAGCTTAGGACGGACAAGGAGAGTTTAGATTCTGAATTGCTCAGTCGTAGCTTGGGCATGCTGAATACGAAGCTGCTCTGAAACAGTATGGAGCCGAGCCGCTGCCCTTTCCCTCTGATTATGCTTCGCGGACATGCATCACTAATGCCTTTAAGATGCTGGCGGATGATGGATGCTCTCACTACAAAGGCTTTTTGAGGAAAGACTTTCAGTTTCCTTCGGCTCTGAATCCTGATAGGAAAGATCTTTTCAGCGAGGCTGTTCTGGCGACCCGCGGCCTTTTTCTCAGAAAGTTCTGGTCTGTAACAGGGAGGGAGTGTGCTCGGCGCACTGCATAAGATCGTTTGTTTAAGGTTAGCTTCTATTATCATTTCGTATATTTATTTTGGCTTCGGGCGTATCCTGTTTAGCTTTGCTTTCGGTACTGATTGTTATGTTTAATTTCAGTACAAGGAGGAGCTCGCTCTCGAGCAGCGGCAGAAAACCGAAGCTGAAGCCGCTGCTGCCGCCGCCACTGCTGGGGCCTCAACTTCAAGAGCTGGTGCCGAAGCTGGTCGTGACGGTGCTGAAGCGGGAGCCTCTGATGCTGATCCGAAGGTTTAGCTTCAACAGAGCTGATGACTTTGATTCTTTTGTTAAGGGATGTTAAAACTTTGTAAATTTGTATATACTCAGATCCCTGATGAGGGAGGTGTTCTTAAGCCCATGCCAATCACTATGCGCGATGGTCCCTTGTGTGTGTCTGGCTTCGCGTGGGAACAGTATCGGAAGTTATGTCCAAGTCAAAGAATTGACGATTTCTGGGAGTTTTGCCATGAGTTCTTTAGTCATTGCGAATTCGATGTGTTTGAGTTTTTTAACTCCTTCATCGTTCGATGTTCTCCTCGTGTCGAACTCGCTCGTTTAAGAAATGCCGAAGCTGCACGTCTGCTTCCGGTTAAGGTGGAGCCTGAAGATTTAGATAATGATAGGGATTTTGCTTATGTGTATAATGCTCCTAGATTTAGGAGATCTGGCCAGCTTTTTGATGGCTATGTTTTTGAGATGTTCTGAGTCATCCATGTGTGAAACACATTGTAATTCGCTTGGTCATTGTTTTGATCCGAAACACTTGAATGAATGTAAGCTCGATTTGGCTTCATTGCGAAAGAAACGCCTCCTCCCCCCCAAAGCGGGGTTTTATTCGTTCAAGTGTTTTGCACTTTTAGTTCGGAGCCGCCTTAACTCTTTTGAACTTTGTACGGGGATGTGCTTTGCGTGATTTGCCGAAGCCCCTATTATTTCAATCATTTTAAAATACTGATAGCCGAAGCTGATTTTAATTTAAAATATATGTTTTAGCCGAAGCCCTCTTTTGGTCTATTTGTAGTAAGCGCTTTTGGACCGAAGCCCCTTTAGCTCTTGTTTTTAGAGATCTGAATTGGCCTTACTCTTGGTAGGGCTAATTCAGTTCTATTTGAGTTATCGAATATTAGCGACTTGGTCGAAGCCAATCGCTTTCGATGCTGTTTTTGTCAGTTCTAACAAGTTGCCGAAGCCCTTATAGGCTTTTTAGGGCGTTGCTAGACGAAGCTGTTGATGATTTCATTTTATAACAATTGTTTGGGTCAGAGTCCCTTTTACTCTGTTTTTAGAGTAAGCGTATCTGGACCGAAGCCCCTTTTACTCCTCTTTGGAGTAAGCTTTTGCTTTAGATCTGAATTGGCCTTACTCTTGGTAGGGTCAATTCAGTTCTATTTGAGTTTGTCGAATGTGAGCGACTTGGTCGAAGCCCATCGCTTTGGATGCTGCTTTTTTGGGGAATACCTCGTTCATATATGATTTGACGAGTTACAATAAGCACCGCCTCGTTAAAAACCTCACCCCTTGGTCAGGGTCCCCTTGTGAGGAAAAGAGTACGGGCTTTTGGAAACAAAGTAAAAATGCTGTTCTACTCAATGACTTTGTTTATAGGATACGAAGCCATTTTACATCTTTTCATAGGTAGTATTTGCGTAAGCTATCTGCATTCCATAAATGCGGCAGCTCATTGCCTTCGTCATCGCTTAAGCGAAATGAGCCAGGCCTGTTGCTTTTGATGACTAAGAATGGGCCTTCCCATTTCTGTTGCAGCATTCCAGCGGGCATGTTTGGATTTTTCCTTAGGACCCAGTCCCCTGCGTTGATATCTTTTCTGACTACCTTTTTGTCTTGCCACTTTCTTGTCTCAGCTTGATACTTGGAAATGTTTTTAGCTGCCTGGAGCTTGTATATTTCAACGAGATCCTTGTCAACTGCTTCGCTCTCTTTGGGAGCTTCTTGTTGGGTGCGAAGCCCTTTGTGCAGTATTTCCTCTGGGCATACTGCTTCTTCACCATAAAGCAATTTGAATGGAGTAAACTGTGTTGCCCTTGATGTGGTGGTGTTGTGAGCCCAGATAACCTTTGGCATCTCTTCTACCCACTTGCCTTTTTTCTTACAATTTGCGAGGCACTTTCGGATGGCTGTAAAGATTAAGCCATTGGCTCTTTCAACTGCTCCATTTGTTTGCGGATGATATACCGAAGCGAATTTAGCTTTTGTTCCAATTGACATGCAGTATTGCCTGAATTCGTCACAGTCAAACTGCTTCCCATTGTCCACTGTTATTTCCCTTGGTACTCCGAATCGACACACAATTTGCTGCCAGAAGAATTTGATAACTGTTTTTGCTGTGATGTTAGCCAAAGGTCTGGCTTCGATCCACTTGGTGAAATACTCAACTGCTACTATGGCTTATTTGAGATTTCCTTGAGCCGTTGGGAGCCGGCCAACTAGATCAATGCCCCATCTTTGCAAAGGCCATGTTGGAGTTATCAGCTGTGATTGCTCCGAAGGAGATTTTCTGTTCGCTGCACACTTTTGACACTGATCACACGTCTTGACCGTGTTTGTTGCATCCATGATGATTGCAGGCCAGTAGAATCCTTGCCTCATTGCCTTGCCCACTAAAGCTCTTGCCCCAAAGTGTGCCCCGCATTAGCCGCTGTGTATCTCTTGGATCAGTTCTTTTCCTTCGTTGTGAGAAATGCAACGAAGCCAAGGAGCTACAACTCCTTTCTTATACAGGACATCATCAATCATCTGATAGCATCTTGCTCTTTGTTGCATAGCTTTTAGGTCATCTTCGTCAATTGGCTCATAGTATCCCCGAAGGAAAGCTATTATTGGGGATCGCCAATCCTCAGAGCTTATTGCATTGATCAGCTTCGGTGGGTCATCTGAATCCTTTATTGATGGTGATGTTAATGTTTGGAAGAACACATCAGGTGGAAGCTTGTCCCCCTTTGCAGCTGCCTTAGCCAAAGCATCTGCCTCATCATTTTTTGCTCTTGGAATATACTCCACAGTGAAACCTTTGAATTTTTTCTCCATTGAGCGTACAGTGGTCAAATATTTGATGAGTTCTGGTTGCTTCGCTATGCTCTCTTTTTCGATGTGATCTGCTACCACTTTAGAATCTGTTTTGATAGTGAACCTCTGAGCTCCCAAAGCCCTGGCTTTTCTGAGCCCAAGTAACACTGCTTCGTACTCAGCAACATTGTTTATGCTTCTGTCACTACATTTGCAAAACTCTAAATTTGCTGCATATCTCATTTTCACGCCCGAAGGCGATTGTACAATTGCCGCGATGCCAGCTCCTTTGTCCCCCCAAGCACCGTCACAGTATATCAGCCAATTTTCCTCTCTGATAGCATTTTGTGGCGAAGGCGATGTCCACTCCGCGATGAAGTCAGCTAGGACTTGCGATTTGATTGATGTTCCTCTTTCAAAATCCACAACGTACTCTGAAAGCTCCGCTGCCCACTTGCGAATTCTCACCGAAGCTTCTTTGTTGTTCAAAAGCTCTTTAAGAGGCTGATCTGTGAGT
Organism: Alloteropsis semialata; assembly: GCA_004135705.1. Taxonomy (NCBI): domain Eukaryota; kingdom Viridiplantae; phylum Streptophyta; class Magnoliopsida; order Poales; family Poaceae; genus Alloteropsis; species Alloteropsis semialata. Next base: position 43,919,383 of record CM014271.1, read on the forward strand.
ACTTTGATGTTGTGGCCCTCAAAATAGTGTCTCAGCTTTCTAGAAGCCATTATCACTGCATAGATCATCTTCTCGATCTCTGTATAGAACAGCTTCGACGCATTCAAAGCTTCGGATACGTAGTAGACTGGCTGCTGAATGTTTCTGCCATCTATCAGCTTTTCTGTGATGAGCGCTACACTAACTGCTGATTGTGATGCTGCAATGTACAGTAGGAGTGGTGCTTTTGGGTTTGGTACTGTTAGCTTCGTGAGGTGCATCAAGTATTGCCTTAGCTCATTGAATGCTTTTGACTGCTCTGGCCCCCATTGGAACTTAGCTGCATTTCTGAGTGTTGCAAAGAATGGTAAGCTTCGCTCTGTAGCTTTTGCAATGAATCTGTTGAGTGCGGCAATTCTGCCTGACAGCTTCTGCACGTCTCTCATGCACTTTGGCTCTTCCATGTCAAGGATTGCATTTATCTTGTCTGGATTGGCTTCTATCGCGTGAGCCGGAACCAGACAACCAAGTATTTTGCCTTTTGTCACCACAAATACACACTTTTCTGGATTTAGCTTGAGACCGGCCTGTCTCATGCGAGCGAAGGCGGTTGCTAGATCTGATACGTGATCTTGTCTTTTGGCACTTTTGACCAAGATGTCATCAACATATGCCAATATAGTTTTGAACAATTCATCCTTGAACACTGTGCTTGACATTCGGCAGAAACTGCTTCCTGCATTCCGAAGCCCCTCAGGCATCCTGACGAAGCAAAAAGTGCCAACTGGTGTGATAAAGCTGGTTTTCTCCTCATCCTCCTTTTTCATCCAGATTTGGTGATAGCCAGAAAAGCAATCTAAGAGGGACATCATTTCACTTGCTGCTGCTTGATCAACAATCTTGTCAATTCTTGGTAGTGGGAAATCATCTTTTGGGCAAGCTTTGTTGAGGTCTGTGAAGTCAATACACATTCGCCATTTTCCATTCTTCTTCTGCACTGGTACAATGTTTGCTAGCCATGTTGGATATTTGACTTCGCGTATGACATTGGCGTCCAGCAATCTTTGCACTTCGGCTTTTACTGCATCAGCTTTTTCTTCTGACATCTTTCTCAACTTTTGCTTTTTTGGCTTCATATCAGGACTGATTGCCAGCTTATGCTCAACTATGCTTCTGTCAACACCTGATAAATCTTTGCTTGACCACGCAAACACATCTTTGTTATTTCTGAGGAATTCGATGAGCCTATCTTCTTCGTCCGGCTCTAAATCTAAGCCAATGATCACTTCTCTGTCAAAGACATCGGGCTGCAACTGCACTTGCTTCGTCTCTGCAGCTTTCTGCATCTTTCTGCTATCTTTCTCAATATTTGTCTTTTCTTCTGGGTAATATGGATCTTTCTCTTCAAGCAAATGCACATTTCGCTGGCCTGGAGCTCTGGCTTTTTTAATGTTTCTGGCTTTCCCCTGGTCAACATATACAGTTATAACTCCTTTGAGAGCTGGCATTTTCATGCATAGAAATGACTGCCTTATGATGATGTCAAAAGCATTTATGACTCCTCTTCCGAAGATGACATTATAGTCAAAGACCATGTCCACCACATCAAAGGTGATGTATTCTGTTCTTGCATTGGATGTGTCACCGAAGGAGACTTGCAGTGAAATTTTCCCGAGTGTTTGGGTTCGCTTCCCCCCGAAGCCGACCAACGGAGTGTCTGATGGCTCCAGGTTATCTGGGTTGATATTGGTCATATTTCTGAGTGTTTTTGCTAGGATGATGTCAGCAGAGCTTCCTGTGTCCACAAGCACCTTTCCAATCGTCCAGCCAGCAATATTGGCTTCGATCGACATAGCATCGTTGTGTGGGTAGTTGTGGAGCTTGAGATCTTCCTCAGTGAAAGTGATGGGCATATGAGACCATTCCGACTTCTTGTACGGGCCATCAACAGAGATGTTATTGACTTGGCGAAAATAGCTTTTCCTTTGCTTTTTGTTCTCAAAGCAAGCGATGATCCTCCAGAAATGGGCATGATGTGTCCATAGCTTGGGAGTGGACTTGGAGCTTCTTTCTGATTGGCTTTTTGCTGTGAGAGTGGTGGTGGTGGTGGCAGCTCCTCAACCTTTATGTTTTGCGAAGCTGCTTGCTGGGATGTTTGAGGGTATAGGTGAGGATATATGGCTTGTGGGTAATAGTGTTGAAAGGTTTGTGGCGAAGGTAAATATTGGCTTGCCATCGCTGTTTATGGATGCACAGTGTTTGAGTTTAGCGAAGGATATATTGGGCAGTATGGTTGGATAGCTTGGGAAGGGTTTTGGGTATTTGGTGGCGAAGCCGATATTGGCTTCGTTTGGGTTGCTTGAATCCTCTCTGCTCTTAGCTTTTCTATTGTTTTCTTGATATCTCTGCACTGTTCTGTGCCATGGGTATGATTTTTGCCGTGGTATTGGCAAAACAGCTCAGGTCCCGCTGGACCACTTCCTCTTCCTCGGCCTCTGCCGGCTTTTTCACCCCTCTGAGTGGGCTCATTTCTCTGATTGTGATATTGGCTTTCTGGGTATGATGGTTTGGTTTCGTAGGAGGGAGGTTGATTGTCCACCTTCATGATTGTTTGGTGGGAGTAGTTTTGGTAGTTGTGGCTGTGGTGATGGGTTTTGGCTTGTGACTCATATTGGTTTCTCATGATGGCTTCTCTTGCCAATCTCATTCGGTTGTCATTATCAGAGCGACAGTATTTTTTGAACTCCTCATACAGGTCTGCCAGAGTAGCTGGTGTCTCTCTTGCGATATGCTGTGCAAACAATCCTGGGCGAAGCCCTTGTATTGCTGCGAATTTTGCTGCTTCATCAGGGATATGTGGGGCTTGAGCACGTAGAGTGACAAATCTGCGAAAGTAGTCCTCTAGTGGCTCCTTCGGCTGCTGGTGTAGCGTGAGTTCGGCATATGAGAGTGATTGGTCTCCCATAATGCCAAAATTTTTGATAAGCTCCCTCTTCAGATCATACCAGCTGTTGATTGATAGGCCAGGCAGCTTCGTGTACCAATTCATTGCTATGCCATCGCAGACAATGATGAAAGATTTTGCTAGCACAACATCATCTCCTCCTGCCGAAGCTATTGCGGCTTCATAGCTCATTAGAAATTGCTTTGGGTCGGTGAGGCCGTTGTATCTTGGTAGAGAGATAGGTTTATAGGAGGGGGGCCATCTTGCCAGTTGGAGGCTTTCTGAAAGTGGACACATATGATCGATGGGATGAGTATGGAGTGTTTGAAAGCCAGTTTGGGATGAAGAGTTGTGGTTTGGTGGGTTGATGGTGATGTTTGGCTCATTGAGCTCTGCTTGGAGCTCAGCGACTTGCTTTTTGGCTTTCTCGAGCTCTTAGCACAGCTTTTCAGCTCTGGAGCTTGTGTTGTTCAGCCTCCTCTGCTTCGCTTGCCTCAGCTCCTCGAGCTGCTTCTTGACTTGCAGCAATTGATGTTGCTGCTCCTCTTCCTCCTCTTGCATTTGTTGCTCTAGTTCGAGCTATGCAGCATCCAGCTCTCTCTGCTGCTCAAGGCGTCGGAGACGAAGCCTTTCTTCGATTCGTTGCATTCTCTCCTGGGTGGTTAGTGCTTCTTCATCGGTCTCTTGATCGTCGAGAACGGCTTCGGTTATTGGTGGTGGGCTTGTTGGTGGATTTGTGGGTCGGGGGCAGCTTCGATGCTGAGGGTTGCATTTGACACGGTGGGGGTTGGTTTGGCTGGCTTGGTTGGCTTTTTTGGTGGCATGGTGGTTATCGTGGGTTTTGTTCGTGCACTGCACCCACGGTGGGCGCCAGTTGTTGGGTTAGCAGCCGAAGCCAATGAACCCAAACAACAGTTGAAACTGAATGACTGGGACAAGCAACAATTCATTACTTATCAACAGTATTCCTGGAATCAACAACCTTTACATGGAGGGGAGGGGTCCCCTTTTATAGGGAGACCAGGGTCTTTACATCCCCATTGTACCCCTGAGATCAGGCATCATCCTCTAGACTATACAATACAAATAGCCTATGGACACTTTGGTACATTTACTCCTCCCAATGTGAATGCGTAGACTTGTGATTCCGTGTTTGACTTGGCTTGGACTTGGTCTCCTTGGACTCGGTCCACGTTTGCTTCGCTCGCCTTCAAAGGCTCTGTAGCTCCTGGAATTGGCTTCTGCTGAGTCGATATGACCTTAAGCCGCTTTCCAGCGTCCAGGAAGCCATTGGCTCCTACAAGAACCTGCAGTTTAGAGTGAACCGAAGCTTGCCATTAACTTATTCCTGCTTTTGACATTCAATAGTATCAATATTTCACCGAATTGGCTTCTAACTTGATTCCGATAACATCGCATTGGCTTCCTGCTGCACGATCACCGAAGCCGATTGGCTTCCGCATATAGCGAGATGTGATTACCGAAGCCGATTGGCTTTTGTGTTCAGCAAGACGCGACGAGCGAAGCCAATTGGCTTTCGCATACAGCAAGATATGCTCGCTGAAGCCGATTGGCCTTTCTATGCAGCGAAACATGTCGACCGAAGCCGAATTAGAGATCTGTAGAGCAAGATGAAGCTAAATTGGATCTATCTCCTTTGTTCATTGCTGCCCTTACGCGCGAGATGAAGCAAAAACAAGTAGAAGGCGTTTCTCGGCGGGCCAAATCCCCAACAGCAGGTTGTGTCACCAACCGGTACCAAAGGATCTTCCACGGGTTAATTCAAAAGAAAAGCATCTGGAACTTGATCAGCAGTGGTGCATAGGTGAGATGATAAGGAAGTAACGCACGAAGCAGAAGGTCATGGGTTCGAACCCCGCGTGCCACACGCATGTATTTTTGCGTGGAAAATCATGTGACTTGTGCCTTGCGATGTGCGCGTGTGTGCGAGCCTCCTCGGAATTTAATATATTTTTTGACCTGAAAATCTTTGGTATCGGATCGTATTATGACCCGGTACCAAAGAGGCCTTTGGTACCAGATCCGTAACCGGTACCTATGGCCGAGACCTTTAGTCTTGGTTACCGGTACCTATGAGCCTCATCACCCGATACCGATGTACCGTTTTCTAGGCATGTAAATTTCATTTTGTAGTTTGTATTCAACATCTGTACTTTACTACCACGTGCGGTGTGCCCGGGTGATGAATCAGACACACATTTGGCCCTCTCACGCACAACCCAACATTTCAGATGCCTTAGAAACCAGAGCCGACTCTCTTTGTTCTCACCTTCTGCAAAGGAAGAAGACAAGGAGACTATCTGTTGGTTCTGTTGATGCGGAAAATCGGCGGTCGTATTCCCCGCGTGCAGCACAAGAAGACCAGGGAGATCAGCTTCGCTCCAGTGCCAGTCTACACTCCAGTTCAGGTTCGCGGCGTGCCAGTCAATTTGACCTGAAATTGACAAGGGAATAAAACAGTTAAATTGCTCTATGATTGTGCCGGCTCTATTTCAGACGATGGAGTAGCGTCGAATTGTAGCCAAGACCCAATTAGACACATATCGGCCGATACCGATCGGACCTCAGAATCGGACCTCATTGATGACGTCAATCGGACCGGGTGATCGGACCTCAATCAGACATCAAATCGGACCTTAGAATCGGACCAATCAGGATCGGACCTTGATTGATATAACAAATCAGCCTTTGAATAATGAAATAAAGCATAAAACAAGGCCAATATGTAAAATAATGGATCAGCTATGTCTTAAAACAAGATATTAAATAATCACAGTGTAAGCCGATACATTGTCCACCTTGTCTAGTTACCAGTTTGACTCGTCTTATCGGACCATCTAACCAACCGATCGGACTATAGCCTTTTCAGAGAAATCTAGCTCCGACGTAGGGAATCTAGATTTCTCTAACTATGATCAGATCAGATAGCTAGATGATCAGACTTAACTTATCAACCTGTTAATTGAACAAGATGCTCGCACATGTGTTGATCAGATTAAGCAAAATAAGCAGGTAAAACATTAACAGATACGTTCTGATTCTAAGATATGTTACTGAACAATTAAGCAAGATCCAGCTCCGACGTAGGGAATCTACACCACACTTAACATTCAAATAGCAATAAGGCATAACCAAAGCTTCCTTTAACTAATCAAGATGAACCTAGCTCCGACGTAGGGAATCTAGACCAAGCATGACAGTCAAAGATTAATCTAAGCGTATTACAAAGATCCAGCTCCGACGTAGGGAATCTACACCAGTGTAATACTCAAAGAACAACTAGATTAAACCACAAGGCAGGATCGGACATAGAACGATGCTGTAAGATAAATATTGCTTAAATCGGACCAAGACCAATGCTCAAAGCCGTCGAAGAAGTAGAATTGATTCACATGGCGTAGATCTAAACCAATCTAGCAACTCCAACAAACCGCAAAGACTACCTTTAGTAACCAAGATTACTCTAGCTCCGACGTAGGGAATCTAGACTAATCTTGATACCTAGCTCCGACGTAGGGAATCTAGGCTTAAAGTGTAGTCCGATAAACGATAATCTGTTGAATAATCAATATTAATCTAGCTCCGACGTAGGGAATCTATATTAATCTTGACTATCCAGAGATAAATCGATTGAACAGTATAAACGAGAAAGGGCGATGCGCCTCAATTCAAAGCCTATACTAATTCGATAAATTGACTAACTTACTGGTAAGCCGGAGATCAGAACTGATGCAGCCCGTCCACCAATGAGCTTCGTCGGTAACTACTACTAGGGTTTTGGCGTGAAGCCGGGTTGTATTGATTGTGAGAATAATTCTTTACAATGGACGAGGGTTCAAATTTATACCCTGGTCATGGAGAGTCCTGATCGGACCAGACTAACTAAATAAAGTAAACTAAGCTTAAGATAGAACGGGACTCTCATACGCCTTCTGAAAAGGAAATAGTCCCCAAATCTGACACGCTTCCTTCTTAGCCGACGTGTCTTCCCTCTTGAACTCGTCATCAGATCGGACTCCTGCTTCATCGGACCCTTCTTCAGCATCGGCTTCCTTCTCTGTTACCTTTGGCCTTGACCAGTCAACGGGTCCACTTCGCAGTCTCAACCTCACCACGTCATCATCTGACCCAACATGTCAGGTGCGAAAATCCGGTGTCAACACATGCCCCCCAATTTTGGAATAAAATATCATTTTGTTCCAAAATTCGTATCTGTCATCATAACTCCTTCACCGATTTTCGTGCCGAAACTTTCCATCCCTGCACTGCGCGGCTCCTCGATCTTTCTCCCGGTCAATAACTTGATCAAACTTTTATTGGAGGCTTCAGCTTGACCATTGGCTTGTGCATAATACGGTGATGAATTAAGAAGCTTGATACCCATATCAGCAGCAAAATTTTTGAACTCGTCCGATGTAAACATCGTACCTTGATCTGTTGTGATTGTCTGTGGAATTCCAAATCGGTAAATAATGTGTTCTCTAACGAATTCAATAACATTCTGTGTCTTCACCTCCCTCAAAGGAATAGCTTCAACCCACTTGGTGAAATAATCTGTTGCCGCTAATATGAATTTGTGCCCCTTACTTGAATGCGGAAAAATTTGGCCGATCAAGTCAATTCCCCATCCTCTAAACGGCCATGGCTTAATAACAGGGTTCATGGCCGATGCTGGAGCTCTTTGAATATTTCCATATCTTTGACACTCTTGACATCCTTTATAATATTCAAAACAGTCTTCTAGAATCGTCGGCCAATAATACCCATTTTTTCTTATCATCCATTTCATCTTGAACGCCGATTGATGAGCCCCGCAGACACCCTCATGAATTTCTCCCATCAAAACTTTGGCTTCTTCAGGTCCGATACATCTCAACAGGACTCCATCAATCGAGCGAAAATAAAGCACTCCCTCAACCAAGACATGCCTGATCGATTTATAGCGTACTTTTCTAGAAGTCTTGACAGAAGGATCCTTCAAATATTCAACGATTTCTTTCCTCCAATCTCCTTCTGGTATCTCCTGTACCATCACATCGGACGTAGGCCGATAGCCAGACGCCTTTTGTGCCAGCCGATTTGCTTCTTCATTATGATGTCTTGGAACATGCTTAAGAGTTACCAATGCGAACTGACTAATCAAATCTCGGCACTTTTCAAAATAGAATAACAAAGCATCCATCTTGCAATCATATTTGCCGAGTAACTGATTGATAATCATAAAGAATCTCCAAATACCTCAACAAACTGAGCACCGATTTCTTTAAGAATCTGGAGACCTTTCATCAGCGCTTCATATTCCGCCTGATTATTTGTGCGTCTCTCAATTGGAAAAGCGAATTTAAACCTTGCCCCCCGAGGCGAAATAATGACCAGACCGATTCCGCAACCATCATTACAAGAAGAACCATCAAAGAATATAGTCCAAGGAACCGCGTCAACCACATTGGCCTTCTCCATCGGACCAGATTCATCAAGCTCTATAATGTTTTGCTCAACATCATTAATGTTAGGTCCACAATGATCAGCAACCAAATCAGCCATTATTTGCCCTTTCACCGCTTTGGCCGATTCGTATCTGAGATCAAACTCTGTCAGAGCAAAAACCCATTTGCCAATTCTTCCTTTCATGATTGGCATCGATAGCATATACTTGATCACATCCTCTCTACAGATCACAGTACACTCGGCCGATAGCAAATAATGCCTTAATTTTGTACAAGAAAAATACAAACAAAGGCAAAGCTTCTCCACATATGAATACCGAGTTTCAGGATCTAGCAATCTTCGGCTTAAATAGAATATAACTCGTTCTTTCCCATCAACTTCTTGAATCAAAACAGAACCGATTGCATGATCAAAAGCCGATAAATAAAGTTTGTACGGCTTACCCTTCTGTGGTGGAATAAGAACTGGCGGATATGCTAAATATTGCTTGATTTCATCCAATGCCTTTTGATGCTTAGGCTCCCAAACCAATTCTTCTTCATTTTTCAGCTTCAGTAAAGGGGTAAATGCCTCCAATCGGACCGACAAATTTGATATAAACCTCCTCAGAAAATTAATCTTTCCAATCAAACTCTGCAATTCCTTCTTGTTTGTTGGAGGTTCAATATCATCAATCGCCTTGCGGTTCCGATCATTCACCTCAATTCCTCTCTCGTGCACCAAGAAACCGAGAAATTGACCGGCCGACACGCCAAAAGCACACTTGAGCGGATTCATCTTCAATCCATGTTGTCTTGTACACTCCAGTGTTTCCTTCAAATCGGCCAAATGATCTCGATATCCTTTTGATTTGACTACCACATCATCAATGTAGATTTCGACTATCCTGCCGATCAACCTATGAAAAATATAATTCATAGCACGTTGATAAGTAGCACCGGCATTTTTCAAACCAAAAGTCATAACAACCCACTCATATAAACCGAGAGCACCTGGACATTGGAACGCAGTCTTGGGAATATCTTCTTCCGCCATAAAAATCTGATTATAACCAGCATTACCATCCAGGAAACTCATCACTTTATGGCCCGATGCTGCATCAACAAGCATATCGGCCACCGGCATCGGATACTCATCCTTCGGGGTTGCCTCGTTCAAGTTCCTGTAATCAATGCAAACACGTAGCTTTCCATTCTTCTTATAAACAGGAACTATATTTGATACCCACTCAGCATATCGACATGGCCTGATAAACTTAGCTTCAAACAGCTTCGTTATTTCGGCCTTAATTGGCTCATGCATCTCAGTCTTGAACCTCCTTGGGTACTGCTTGTGTGGTCGATATCCTGGTTTGATAGGTAGCCGATGTTCAACAATATCACGGCTTAAACCTGGCATTTCATAATATTCCCAAGCAAAACAATCAGAATACTCTTTCAAAAGTTTTATTAACTCCTGTTTATACTCGGGATCCAATTTAGCACTGATATACGTCGGCCTTGGTCTATCACCAGATCCTATATCTATTTCTTCTAATTCATCGGCCGACGTAAATCCAAATCCTAATTTACCGAACTCATTTCGGTCTTCAAGATCTTCTATATAATCATCCATTTAAAACAATGTCTCAGAGCCGACTGCTTGGATCGGCTTTAGTCCTTGATCGGACACCTTGAGAAAGTCACCATCCCAAGTCTTCCCTGACAGGCATTCAACTCCTTCAAACTCCCAAATTGTTGACTCAGCTGTAGCAATGCTAACCGAATCATCAGCTGGGACAATCTCCACTTTATTGTCTTGCCATTGGATCAAACATTGGTGCATAGTGGATGGGATGCAACAGTTGGCATGAATCCAATCTCGTCTGAGGAGCATGCTGTAAGAACCTTGGCCATCAATCACAAAGAAAGTAGTCGGCAATGTCTTGCTGCCGATGGTTAATTCCACATTAATTGCCCCCCGAGGCTCTGAAACATTTCCACCAAAGTCCTTAAGCGTCATATTGGTCTTGATTAAATCATCAATCCCTTTACCCAGCTTGCGGAATGTGGAATAGGGCATGAGATTGACTGCAGCTCCTCCATCAACCAGCATCTTGGTCATCGGCTTCCCGTCAACGTACCCTTTGATATACAGAGGCTTCAGATGCCGATACCCATTTGCATTTGGCTTCTCAAAGACCGCCTTCTCTGAATCAAGAACCAAGCATGCAGCGGCTTCTTCCAATTCATAATCGACCTCATGGTCGTCTTGTTCATCAGGAGCAGCGAAATCAGAAGGCAACATCAAAACCATATTTATTGCGGCCGATGTACTTGCTTCATCGTCATTGGCCATCTTGATGCGCCACTTCTTCTCTTTTGCCAATTCTTGCTCCTGAATCTGCTCATTATAACGCAAGCGTTGCACACGTCTCTTCTTGGACTTAGAAATCCCTGATGGGCACCACTGTCCAGGCCTCATTGGAGGTTCTTCAGTCCAATTCTGAACTGGAGCCTTCTCTTCCATTTTTTCAGGGCCATGAGCATCAGCCCGGCCTTCATTATTTTTGTGGCCATGAGTATTAACCCGGCCTTCATCTCTTTGATGATGATCATCAA
>CM014271.1:43931374-43953457 GCA_004135705.1 Alloteropsis semialata
CATTAACAGATACGTTCTGATTCTAAGATATGTTACTGAACAATTAAGCAAGATCCAGCTCCGACGTAGGGAATCTACACCACACTTAACATTCAAATAGCAATAAGGCATAACCAAAGCTTCCTTTAACTAATCAAGATGAACCTAGCTCCGACGTAGGGAATCTAGACCAAGCATGACAGTCAAAGATTAATCTAGGCGTATTACAAAGATCCAGCTCCGACGTAGGGAATCTACACCAGTGTAATACTCAAAGAACAACTAGATTAAACCACAAGGCAGGATCGGACATAGAACGATGCTGTAAGATAAATATTGCTTAAATCGGACCAAGACCAATGCTCAAAGCCGTCGAAGAAGTAGAATTGATTCACATGGCGTAGATCTAAACCAATCTAGCAACTCCAACAAACCGCAAAGACTATCTTTAGTAACCAAGATTACTCTAGCTCCGACGTAGGGAATCTAGACTAATCTTGATACCTAGCTCCGACGTAGGGAATCTAGGCTTAAAGTGTAGTCCGATAAACGATAATCTGTTGAATAATCAATATTAATCTAGCTCCGACGTAGGGAATCTATATTAATCTTGACTATCCAGAGATAAATCGATTGAACAGTATAAACGAGAAAGGGCGATGCGCCTCAATTCAAAGCCTATACTAATTCGATAAATTGACTAACTTACTGGTAAGCCGGAGATCAGAACTGATGCAGCCCGTCCACCAATGAGCTTCGTCGGTAACTACTACTAGGGTTTTGGCGTGAAGCCGGGTTGTATTGATTGTGAGAATAATTCTTTACAATGGACGAGGGTTCAAATTTATACCCTGGTCATGGAGAGTCCTGATCGGACCAGACTAACTAAATAAAGTAAACTAAGCTTAAGATAGAACGGGACTCTCATACGCCTTCTGAAAAGGAAATAGTCCCCAAATCTGACACGCTTCCTTCTTAGCCGACGTGTCTTCCCTCTTGAACTCGTCATCAGATCGGACTCCTGCTTCATCGGACCCTTCTTCAGCATCGGCTTCCTTCTCTGTTACCTTTGGCCTTGACCAGTCAACGGGTCCACTTCGCAGTCTCAACCTCACCACGTCATCATCTGACCCAACATGTCAGGTGCGAAAATCCGGTGTCAACACATGCCCCCCAATTTTGGAATAAAATATCATTTTGTTCCAAAATTCGTATCTGTCATCATAACTCCTTCACCGATTTTCGTGCCGAAACTTTCCATCCCTGCACTGCGCGGCTCCTCGATCTTTCTCCCGGTCAATAACTTGATCAAACTTTTATTGGAGGCTTCAGCTTGACCATTGGCTTGTGCATAATACGGTGATGAATTAAGAAGCTTGATACCCATATCAGCAGCAAAATTTTTGAACTCGTCCGATGTAAACATCGTACCTTGATCTGTTGTGATTGTCTGTGGAATTCCAAATCGGTAAATAATGTGTTCTCTAACGAATTCAATAACATTCTGTGTCTTCACCTCCCTCAAAGGAATAGCTTCAACCCACTTGGTGAAATAATCTGTTGCCGCTAATATGAATTTGTGCCCCTTACTTGAATGCGGAAAAATTTGGCCGATCAAGTCAATTCCCCATCCTCTAAACGGCCATGGCTTAATAACAGGGTTCATGGCCGATGCTGGAGCTCTTTGAATATTTCCATATCTTTGACACTCTTGACATCCTTTATAATATTCAAAACAGTCTTCTAGAATCGTCGGCCAATAATACCCATTCTTTCTTATCATCCATTTCATCTTGAACGCCGATTGATGAGCCCCGCAGACACCCTCATGAATTTCTCCCATCAAAACTTTGGCTTCTTCAGGTCCGATACATCTCAACAGGACTCCATCAATCGAGCGAAAATAAAGCACTCCCTCAACCAAGACATGCCTGATCGATTTATAGCGTACTTTTCTAGAAGTCTTGACAGAAGGATCCTTCAAATATTCAACGATTTCTTTCCTCCAATCTCCTTCTGGTATCTCTGTACCATCACATCGGACGTAGGCCGATAGCCAGACGCCTTTTGTGCCAGCCGATTTGCTTCTTCATTATGATGTCTTGGAACATGCTTAAGAGTTACCAATGCGAACTGACTAATCAAATCTCGGCACTTTTCAAAATAAGATAACAAAGCATCCATCTTGCAATCATATTTGCCGAGTAACTGATTGATAATCAATAAAGAATCTCCAAATACCTCAACAAACTGAGCACCGATTTCTTTAAGAATCTGGAGACCTTTCATCAGCGCTTCATATTCCGCCTGATTATTTGTGCATTTCTCAATCGGAAAAGCAAATTCAAACCTTGCCCCCCGAGGCGAAATAATAACCAGACCGATTCCGCAACCATCATTACAAGAAGAACCATCAAAGAATATAGTCCAAGGAACCGCGTCAACCACATTGGCCTTCTCCATCGGACCAGATTCATCAAGCTCTATAATGTTTTGCTCAACATCATTAATGTTAGGTCCACAATGATCAGCAACCAAATCAGCCATTACTTGCCCTTTCACCGCTTTGGCCGATTCGTATCTGAGATCAAACTCTGTCAGAGCAAAAACCCATTTGCCAATTCTTCCTTTCATGATTGGCATCGATAGCATATACTTGATCACATCCTCTCTACAGATCACAGTACACTCGGCCGATAGCAAATAATGCCTTAATTTTGTACAAGAAAAATACAAACAAAGGCAAAGCTTCTCCACATATGAATACCGAGTTTCAGGATCTAGCAATCTTCGGCTTAAATAGAATATAACTCGTTCTTTCCCATCAACTTCTTGAATCAAAACAGAACCGATTGCATGATCAAAAGCCGATAAATAAAGTTTGTACGGCTTACCCTTCTGTGGTGGAATAAGAACTGGCGGATATGCTAGATATTGCTTGATTTCATCCAATGCCTTTTGATGCTTAGGCTCCCAAACCAATTCTTCTTCATTTTTCAGCTTCAGTAAAGGAGTAAATGCCTCCAATCGGACCGACAAATTTGATATAAACCTCCTCAGAAAATTAATCTTTCCAATCAAACTCTGCAATTCCTTCTTGTTTGTTGGAGGTTCAATATCATCAATCGCCTTGCGGTTCCGATCATTCACCTCAATTCCTCTCTCGTGCACCAAGAAACCGAGAAATTGACCGGCCGACACGCCAAAAGCACACTTGAGCGGATTCATCTTCAATCCATGTTGTCTTGTACACTCCAGTGTTTCCTTCAAATCGGCCAAATGATCTCGATAACCTTTTGATTTGACTACCACATCATCAATATAGATTTCGACTATCTGCCGATCAACCTATGAAAAATATAATTCATAGCACGTTGATAAGTAGCACCGGCATTTTTCAAACCAAAAGTCATAACAACCCACTCATATAAACCGTGAGCACCTGGACATTGGAATGCAGTCTTGGGAATATCTTCTTCCGCCATAAAAATCTGATTATAACCAGCATTACCATCCAGGAAACTCATCACTTTATGGCCTGATGCTGCATCAACAAGCATATCGGCCACCGGCATCGGATACTCATCCTTCGGGGTTGCCTTGTTCAAGTTCCTGTAATCAATGCAAACACGTAGCTTTCCATTCTTCTTATAAACAGGAACTATATTTGATACCCACTCAGCATATCGACATGGCCTGATAAACTTAGCTTCAAACAGCTTCGTTATTTCGGCCTTAATTGGCTCATGCATCTCAGTCTTGAACCTCCTTGGGTACTGCTTGTGTGGTCGATATCCTGGTTTGATAGGTAGCCGATGTTCAACAATATCACGGCTTAAACCTGGCATTTCATAATATTCCCAAGCAAAACAATCAGAATACTCTTTCAAAAGTTTTATTAACTCCTGTTTATACTCGGGATCCAATTTAGCACTGATATACGTCGGCCTTGGTCTATCACCAGATCCTATATCTATTTCTTCTAATTCATCGGCCGACGTAAATCCAAATCCTAATTTACCGAACTCATTTCGGTCTTCAAGATCTTCTATATAATCATCCATTTAAAACAATGTCTCAGAGCCGACTGCTTGGATCGGCTTTAGTCCTTGATCGGACACCTTGAGAAAGTCACCATCCCAAGTCTTCCCTGACAGGCATTCAACTCCTTCAAACTCCCAAATTGTTGACTCAGCTGTAGCAATGCTAACCGAATCATCAGCTGGGACAATCTCCACTTTATTGTCTTGCCATTGGATCAAACATTGGTGCATAGTGGATGGGATGCAACAGTTGGCATGAATCCAATCTCGTCTGAGGAGCATGCTGTAAGAACCTTGGCCATCAATCACAAAGAAAGTAGTCGGCAATGTCTTGCTGCCGATGGTTAATTCCACATTAATTGCCCCCCGAGGCTCTGAAACATTTCCACCAAAGTCCTTAAGCGTCATATTGGTCTTGATTAAATCATCAATCCCTTTACCCAGCTTGCGGAATGTGGAATAGGGCATGAGATTGACTGCAGCTCCTCCATCAACCAGCATCTTGGTCATCGGCTTCCCGTCAACGTATCCTTTGATATACAGAGGCTTCAGATGCCGATACCCATTTGCATTTGGCTTCTCAAAGACCGCCTTCTCTGAATCAAGAACCAAGCATGCAGCGGCTTCTTCCAATTCATAATCGACCTCATGGTCGTCTTGTTCATCAGGAGCAGCGAAATCAGAGGGCAACATCAAAACCATATTTATTGCGGCCGATGTACTTGCTTCATCGTCATTGGCCATCTTGATGCGCCACTTCTTCTCTTTTGCCAATTCTTGCTCCTGAATCTGCTCATTATAACGCAAGCGTTGCACACGTCTCTTCTTGGACTTAGAAATCCCTGATGGGCACCACTGTCCAGGCCTCATCGGAGGTTCTTCAGTCTGATTCTGAACTGGAGCCTTCTCTTCCATTTTTTCAGGGCTATGAGCATCAGCCCGGCCTTCATCATTTTTGTGGCCATGAGTATTAACCCGGCCTTCATCTCTCTGATGACGATCATCAATCCTGATGCCGATCCGTTCATGAACTGATCGTCGACCTCTCTTGGAAGCTCTGTATTCTTCATACTGGAAGCTGCATTCAGGACAATCTGCTTTCGATGGCAGTCTAAGCTTCTCGTTCCAGCAGAATACGAAGAAAGGACACCCCCAATGATCATCATCCTGGTTGTATCGGTCGTAACCTTGACGTTCATCCGTATACCAATTGGACCTATAACCGTACTGACGACGACCGTCACCTCCATCATCAAACCAGCGCCGGCCATCGGACCTGTCATCATACCGGCGTCGGTCATCGGACCACTCATCAAATCGGCGTCGGCCATCGGACCACTCATTATATCGGCGTCGGCCATCGGACCTGTCATCACGTCGGCGTTGATCATCAAACTCTTCATCAAGCCGCCTTGCCTGATACTCACGCCTCCGACGTCGTCGTTCCTCGCGTTCTTCCCATGCTCGGGCTGCTGCTTGCTGCCTTTTGTATTTGTTAATCAGCATTTGGGAAGTCACACGCGGCCGATATCCACCAGGAGCATTAGATTCACGTCCAAACGCCTGATGATTCCTGCGTAGCTCTTCAACAGTAACCTGAACCACAGGATCAACGGCACCAGAACTCTTGGCGTGGTCCGATGTAAGCACTTTGAACTTCCCCTTTTCATTAGCATCAACCATATTAACAGAAAAGGAGAAATCAGCAAAGTTATTGGGAAAGGGATGACCGTCGATCTTCATGGCTTTCTTGTTGTCTTCAAACTTGATCTTGCCAGATTCTATAGCCAATTGGATCTCCCTTCTGAACACTTTGCATTCATTGGTCTCGTGAGATGTCGAGTTGTGCCATTTGCAATATTTGCGTTTCTTCAACTCATCGGCCGATGGAATAGAATGATTTGGAGAAAGCTGGATAAGCTTCTCACTGAGCAGCAAATCAAAAATCTTATCGGCCTTTGTTATATCGAATCCAAACTTCTCAGGATTCTGTTTGATCCACGGGAGTGACACTGGCTTCTTGGATTTAGTCCATTCAGCTATATTGACATCAGCCTCCTCTTCAGATTCAGAGAGATAAGACACTTGCTTGGAAAACTTCACACGCTTCATCTCCTGATATCGGACCTCATGAGCTGACACCTTCTGAACCAGTTGCCCCAATGTCTCAAACTCCTGGGCAGAAAACTTCTCTTTAATCGGCGCGAGCAAACCTTGGAATGCAAGCTCGGCCAACTGCATGTCAGACAGCTTCAAACTGTAACATCGATTCCTAGTGTCACGGAATCGTTGAATGTACTCCTTGACGGTCTCATCATTCCTTTGCCTGATTGCAATCAAATCGGAGATCTTCATCTCATTGAGACCAGAAAAGAAGTATTTATGGAATTGTTTTTCCATATCGGACCACCCTGTGACCGATCCTGCTGGCAACGACGTAAACCAGGTAAACGCCGGCCCCGATAGTGACAGAGGGAAAAACCTGAGCCTAAGTCCCTCCTCAGAAGCAGCCTCACCACACTGAGCCAAGAATCGGCTCACATGTTCGATGGTGGTCATATCATCTTGCCCGGAGAATTTGGAAAAATCCGGCACTCTGTAACGCGGAGGAAGTGGCACTGCATCAAAATAAGACGGGTACGGGTGCCGATACAACCTCGCTTCATCTTTAGGCTTCAAGCCGAATTGATTCTGGATCACCTCGGCTATTTTCTGCGACCAATCGGACTGTTGATTTCTAGGTGGCGTTCCATCAGATATGTCCATCACATAATTATTGTAATCTCTGACCATGCGCTGATGTGAAGGAACCTCTGTACGTAGCCTTGCAGCAGCAGGTTGTTTTTCTTGTTCGCTCAGAGTCCTGGCATACTTTTCACCATGTGGGCCGACAATAGTTCCATCGGCCATCAACAGAAATCCGTTGGCCAGTTCAACAGGAGGTGGTGGAGCAATTGGCATATGTGGAGCAACGGTCATTGTATTATCTGCAGTTTCTTTGCCTCTTCCTGATCCTGATGCTCCTGCAGAATCTGCTATAAACACTGGACCCTTCAAGCAAATAGCATTGTCCACCGCCTTCTTGATGAGATTGTCCAAAGAATTCACCAAAGTGCCTGATTGGTTGATCAATGCATGATGAACAGCCTGGTGAATCATCTCCGTCATGTTAACCTGGTACTCCCTAGCATCAGTTGTCTTCTTGATCAACTCTGGATCTGGGAGAGGACCTTTGAGTATAGGGCCTGAACGATTACGCCCAAACTGACCAAGGCAAAGCTTCTCAAACACGTCAATCTGGGCCTGAACTGCATCCAACTGAGCTTTGGACAGATCGGCCTTTGTAATGGGCATGGTCACCTCAGGCGTCTTGTTTCTGTCGTTCTTGGCCTTCTCAGTAGCTTCTTTCTCAGCAGCAAGTCTTGCTACGGTTTCTTGTTCAGCATCAGACGACGACATCTTGGATTTGTTTCTCGTGTCCCACCGGGCGTGCCAAAAATGTGTCGACGCGGAAAATCGGCGGTCGTATTCCCCGCGTGCAGCACAAGAAGACCAGGGAGATCAGCTTCGCTCCAGTGCCAGTCTACACTCCAGTTCAGGTTCGCGGCGTGCCAGTCAATTTGACCTGAAATTGATAAGGGAATAAAACAGTTAAATTGCTCTATGATTGTGCCGGCTCTATTTCAGACGATGGAGTAGCGTCGAATTGTAGCCAAGACCCAATCAGACACATATCGGCCGATACCGATCGGACCTCAGAATCGGACCTCATTGATGACGTCAATCGGACCGGGTGATCGGACCTCAATCAGACATCAAATCGGACCTTAGAATCGGACCAATCAGGATCGGACCTTGATTGATATAACAAATCAGCCTTTGAATAATGAAATAAAGCATAAAACAAGGCCAATATGTAAAATAATGGATCAGCTATGTCTTAAAACAAGATATTAAATAATCACAGTGTAAGCCGATACATTGTCCACCTTGTCTAGTTACCAGTTTGACTCGTCTTATCGGACCATCTAACCAACCGATCGGACTATAGCCTTTTCAGAGAAATCTAGCTCCGACGTAGGGAATCTAGATTTCTCTAACTATGATCAGATCAGATAGCTAGATGATCAGACTTAACTTATCAACCTGTTAATTGAACAAGATGCTCGCACAGGTGTTGATCAGATTAAGCAAAATAAGTAGGTAAAACATTAACAGATACGTTCTGATTCTAAGATATGTTACTGAACAATTAAGCAAGATCCAGCTCCGACGTAGGGAATCTACACCACACTTAACATTCAAATAGCAATAAGGCATAACCAAAGCTTTCTTTAACTAATCAAGATGAACCTAGCTCCGACGTAGGGAATCTAGACCAAGCATGACAGTCAAAGATTAATCTAGGCGTATTACAAAGATCCAGCTCCGACGTAGGGACTCTACACCAGTGTAATACTCAAAGAACAACTAGATTAAACCACAAGGCAGGATCGGACATAGAACGATGCTGTAAGATAAATATTGCTTAAATCGGACCAAGACCAATGCTCAAAGCCGTCGAAGAAGTAGAATTGATTCACATGGCGTAGATCTAAACCAATCTAACAACTCCAACAAACCGCAAAGACTACCTTTAGTAACCAAGATTACTCTAGCTCCGACGTAGGGAATCTAGACTAATCTTGATACCTAGCTCCGACGTAGGGAATCTAGGCTTAAAGTATAGTCCGATAACGATAATCTGTTGAATAATCAATATTAATCTAGCTCCGACGTAGGGAATCTATATTAATCTTGACTATCCAGAGATAAATCGGTTGAACAGTATAAACGAGAAAGGGCGATGCGCCTCAATTCAAAGCCTATACTAATTCGATAAATTGACTAACTTACTGGTAAGCCGGAGATCAGAACTGATGCAGCCCGTCCACCAATGAGCTTCGTCGGTAACTACTACTAGGGTTTTTGGCGTGAAGCCGGGTTGTATTGATTGTGAGAATAATTCTTTACAATGGACGAGGGTTCAAATTTATACCCTGGTCATGGAGAGTCCTGATCGGACCAGACTAACTAAATAAGGTAAACTAAGCTTAAGATAGAACGGGACTCTCATACACCTTCTGAAAAGGAAATAGTCCCCAAATCTGACACGCTTGCTTCTTAGCCGACGTGTCTTCCCTCTTGAACTCGTCATCAGATCGGACTCCTGCTTCATCGGACCCTTCTTCAGCATCGGCTTCCTTTTCTGTTACCTTTGGCCTTGACCAGTCAACGGGTCCACTTCGCAGTCTCAACCTCACCACGTCATCATCTGACCCAACATGTCAGGTGCGAAAATCCGGTGTCAACAGGTTCGCATCAACTCCAATTGCAGTAAAGGATCCGCCGTTTATACTTGTCCATAAAGAAAGTCACGTCGATACAAAGAAAGAGACAGCAATGTCTGAATGTCTTGATGCATGGTCCCAATGAAAAGAAAGCATGTCTAGGGCATCCTCAACCCTTCTAATAGGGTAGTTTTCATAATATTAATGACGGTGCCATATAAGTATTATGGTGATATGGCAAGAGAATTAAGGCCATCCCCAACCCAAGACACTACCATATAGTTTCCATAGTTGCCACATAGACACTATCATGAAAACTACTCTCCCAATGCATAGTTTATTCAAAATAAATTAATAGCCAATCTCCTCTCTTCTCTCTCCTTTCTCACCCTATCCCCTTCCTTCATTTTTTGGTTCTTGTGTAGACATGGTTTCCTGCATGAGAAACCATTTCCTTCTCTAACCTCATTAACTCTCATGCCACATCATCAAATTGTTAACATGGCACCCTCATTAATGCTATTGAAACTATCCTACTAGGAGGGTTGGGGATGGTCTAAGGAGGAGAGAGAAGGAAATGATTTCTCATGAGAGAAACCATGTCTACACAAAAACAAAGAAAAGAATGAGAGGGATTGGATGAGGAAAGGAGAGAGAAGAGAGGAGATTGGACAACGATTTATTTTGAAGAAACTATGCATTAAGAGAGTAGTGTCCATGGTAGTGTCTATGATGAGGACATGACAACCATGAATATGGACATAATTGTTTGTTTTGGAAGAGTACAAAATGTATGTCCAAGTCAAGAAGAAGGCCTAAAGTTGATTTGGTTCGAGTCCCCACCTCGAAGTCCAGGAGCAGCCCATACTAAAATCGACGCCCAGGTCACATATGGAGTCCGTTTTGGACGTTCGTTATATGGATGGAAAGATAATTTCATAGAGCTTCTAGTGGGACCAGCCCCACATCAAAATTTCATTGGAGTCGACAGGAATCATAGAAACAAGTGACATCCAGAATCTGTCAGAGTGCTGCGCCACCGTCTTTTGGGCCGTTGGCCCGTGTATCGTGTTAGAGCCCATAGGGGGCTAGTCCAGGGGGTCATGCATGACCTAACCCTCATATATTCAGTAGCCGCCGCCACATTAGGGTTTTGGGTTTTGTTTAGTCAAGTTTTCAAAGTTGAAACTGTGATAGATTCATTGTAACTGTGGTGACAAGTCCGTTTACAGTGATCCAGGGCCCCCGTTCTTGTTCTACAACCCTGTTGCGATTAGTCCTTTGTTGATCAGAGCTTGAACACCATATTGTTTGCTTCATACAGATCTGCAATTTCAGATTGAGAGTTTCACTTTCTTGCTTGTGTTCTTCGATTCGCTTGCAGGGAAAGCCTTCTCGGCGAGATCAACAAGTTGTGCTTGGTTGATAACCAATGGAGCAGTGGTGTAACGGTTGCAGGGTTCAAATCGTGTTTGATTTGAAGCCGAATCGAATTTACCCTCTACCTCTCGGAAGATGGGCCAGCCCTTCATCAAGTGGTATCAGGATTCCAGGTTACCCGTGAGGTATTATCGTGTGCCCTTTAGATTCATTCATGTTCATCCCCTATAGTCCAAAAAACCCTAAAAATATTTACTTTCGCTGTCCTATAACCCCTTTGTGCCCTACAATTTTTCAGTTTAGTTTGCTTTTCTGAATTTTAGTCCCTCGTTGTGTCATTGTGTTCGTCGTGTCTAGGTCTTGTTCTAGGCCACTAGTGTCGAGTGCATACTTCTTGTGTGCTGGTGCGTATGCTTGTTGCATACAGCATAGATTAGAAAAGGGAAAGAATCTTCAACGTGGGATAAAAAAGGAAACACGGAGTTTGGAGCCGAGCAATCAATTGTTAATTCCCTTGCATCTTTCCATCTGTTATCCCCACGTGAAAAAAATAAAGTAAGAACAAGAGGAATTAAATACTCAGATCTGATATCTTCATAGTATAAGCAGACCAACCCACACCCCTGTTCCCTGTACGACAACACACCTTAGCTGCAGCTTCGTTTGCGGTCTATGTATCATGTTATTAAGGGGGTGTTTAGTTCACCCTCTTTGCCATCCATTTTGCAAAATACGTATTTTCTAATGCACTTTTTCTCTCTGTGCACGCGGTTCAATACGCCTCCATTTTGCAAAACGGTAGGAACTAAACACCCCCTAATTGAGCACAAGATCAACAGTCGTGGTATGGTTCTACGCTAAGTACAGAATTCTATATCCATCCTTTCTGGTGTGATTCTTTTGTAGCACTTTCTGGTTAAACAAACAAAAATCAAAAGTAAAAGGCAACGAGGTGCTTAAAAAAAAGAAAAGAAAAAGCCACACCAAAAAAAAGAAAGAAAGAAAGACAAGGCAAAGAAGAAAAAAAAATTCAGAAGTGCTTGCATCCTTTGAGTCCTTTGCTGAGTTGCTTTTGTTGCTTGCTTGAACTAGGTCCGAGACAAGTTTAGGCCAGCGACATAGACTTGCCTGGGACTACTTTTCAGTCTTGCAATTCTGACTTGAATAATTGTTATTCCTTGCTACCATACTGTGCCTACCCAAAGCTCCACATATATACTTCTGTCAGCACAGGTTCTCCTTGCAGCTGTTACACCCAAGCTTGACAATAGATTGTGCCACCCTGTTGGCTTTGGTAAGAACACTTGCAAGACGGTGGTAAAGCCGCTTCAGATATTGCATTCCACCTTCACCACCACCTAGTAGTTGCTAGTTGATAGGGATAATACTTTTGTGTTGTGTTTTGCTGTCTTCTAACAATGACAGGTCGTTCATATCCACCGACTTATAATGGTGTAGGTGCTGATGAGTACATTGAGTGGCAAATAGCAATAGATAACATATTTGCTACTCGCTCTATGTGTGCACGGAGAAAGGTTCAGAATGCAGCCAGTGTCTTGCGAGGTACCACATTAAATTGGTGGGCGTCCTTAAGTCGTTCAGATAAACCACAATTTTGGCAAGATATGAAATTTCTTATGAGAGAAACATTTGTTAATCCACCTCCTATTTTGAATTCAAATGATGAGATGCCTCATATTGAGGATCGATCTCTTGTCCTTCCTCTTGCCGTGCCTAACCTTTTGTAGGATAATGTACAAAAGCGAGATGATGCCGTTGAGGAAAATGAGGAGCTCTCAACTTTATGTGAAATTTCAGAACCATCACTTCACAATGCACCTATTACTCATGCTGCAGCTGAGAGCAAAGGTACTGCACATGGTGCTACACTCACGGAAGGTGAGAATTGTATTAATGTGCTGAATTTTTCCACAAACCATGCTATCATAGAGCAATTGTTAGTGGAACCGTCTCTTGATTTATCTCTGTCACATGATGATTTGCTTGATGTTTCATGTGATAAAGATGAATTGTGTGATAATACTTTAGGTTTACATGTTTTGCAACCACACACTTGTGCTGAACCTAAACATGTTATGCATATTGCTAGTGCTAATGATGAGCTAAAACTGTTGTCTTCTTTACACACTTTGGGTTACATTAAATTTGATGTTTTGTGTAATCTAGATTGTTTGAAAGATATACTTTTTAGATATGCTGATTTGTCTTAGTTTGATAAATATACATATCATATTGTTGGTAAATATGACAACAAAGGACAATATATGATACATAGAGTCTACATTCGTAGCAATATGAATTCTCCTTTTGTTGTGCAAGATTGTGATTGATTAGAGGACAGCCATAATAAAAATATATTCACATGTTCCTCTACCCAAGAAGGAAAGCATTGTTGGTTGCTACCTATGCTTGCTGGTGCTGAATTTTCTAATGTACGGCCATCTAGTCCTGCTTTGTCTTTTGTTAGCACTAATCTTTTGCAGGATAGTGTTGACAAACATCATATGTATTTCGATCATGGAGCATACATGCTTGCTGACATTTTTATGCGAGATGACACACTACACAATTGGAAACATGGTAACATCCCTTCTTAGGTTTATTTTGGTTCCCTTTGTTTTCGCAACCCCGTTCTCCTTTGTGTTGTGCAGGATCGGTTTCGAGTACAATCGACGCCGAGGACGGCTTTTCGTCAAGAATGGGAGGATGATGAGGACATGACAACCATGGATATGGACATAATTGTTTTTTTTGGAGGAGTACAAAATGTATGTCCAAGTCAAGAAGAAGGCCTAAAGTTAATTCGGTTCGAGTCCCCAAGGTGGAGGCCCAAAACAACTCAAGTTCGAGTCCACCTCGGAGTCCAGTAGCAGCCCGCACTAAAATCGACGTCCAGGTCGCATATGGAGTCCATTTTGGACGTTCTTTACATGGATGGAAAGATAATTTCATAGAGCTTCCAATGGGATTAGTCCCACATCAAAATTCCGTCGGAGTCAATGGAAAGTGCAGAAACAAGTGGACATCCAGAATCTGTCAGAGTGCTGCGCCACCGTCTTTTGGGCCGTTGGCCCGTGTATCGTATTGGAGCCCATAGGGACGAGTCCAAGGGGTCATGTACGACCTAACCCTCATATATTCAGTAGCTGCCACCATATTAGGGTTTGGGGTTTTGTTTAGTCAAGTTTTCGAAGTTGAAACTGTGATAGATTCATTGTAACTGTGGTGACAAGTCCGTTTACAGTGATCTAGGGCCCCCGTTCTTGTTCTACAACCCTGTGGCGATTAGTCCTTTGTTGATCAGAGCTTGAACACCATATTTTTTGATTCATATAGATCTGCAATTTTAGATTGCGGGTTTTCACTTTCTTGCTTGTGTTCTTCGATTCGCTTGCAAGGAAAGCCTTCTTGGCGAGGTCAATCAAGTTGTGCTTGGTTGATAACAAACAGAGCAGTGGTGTAACGGTTGCAGGGTTCAAATCGTGTTTGATTTGAAGCCGGACTGCCAACATCGAGTTCCCCACCAATCGAATTTACCCTCTACCTCTCGGAAGATCGGCCAGCCCCTCATCCGTCTATATGACATGGCAATCATAGAAACTATTATTAGTTTCTTTGGATCGCCAGGTACAGAATAGTGGGTCTTTTTCTCTCTTTCGATTAGCAATGGACATTTGCATCTGGAAATACATGAACACATATGTACAGAGAGGAGAGGAGAGACTGTCATTGGGGTTGATGTAGAAGTAGCAGTGGAGCATGACGCCAGTGCCGATACGGTGGTGGCGCTGGTGACGACGACGGTGACATCGTTCGCGGGAAGGGAACTCAAGTGGCGTCAGTGGGCTTCCCGCCGCTTCAGCGCTCCCTCTCGATCGGATTAGGGTTTGGATGTGGGAAATGGCGGCAGTGGCGAACCTCATACCATGTCACTATGTGAAAACCTCAAATAGGTAACGCGGCATTGGTAACGGCCCCATGAGGCCCGTTACAAGGCTTGTCATCAGTAATGTGCACTAAACAACGCCCGTTACCAATAAGGCTAGCTGGCCCGAGCCCATCCTCGCCACCACAAAGCCCGTTACCGATGAGGGATCTCTAGTGACGGGCGCGAGAAAGGACCGTTACTAATGCTAATCGTAACGGGCTTTAAAAACGATCGTTACGAATAATGCAGTTATCCGTAACAGTCAGTTAAGGACCGTTACCGATAGGGCAGTTATACGTAACAGTCAGATAAGGACCGTTACCGATAGGGCAGTTATACGTAACGGTCACCTAATGTCCATTACAGGAATTGTTTCCAGTAACTGGCCGACATGTGGCCATGTAACGCCTATTACCAAACTTGGAGCTCAATAATTGCAGCTAGCCAGTTGCATGGTACTGTCGGCTCCCGCTGCTGGCTGCTGTCGGCGGAGAGCAGCAGCCGGCGGGCGTCCACTCCGCTACCGCCGCCTTTCCCCTTCCTCCGCGCCGTCGCCACCTCATCCTCAGTGACGCGCGCCACCACTGGCTCCTCTTGTCATGCCTCCTCTACACCCTCAAGCACGCCGAGGTGCAGAGCGCGGTTCCTCTGCTACTGCGTCGCCGCCGCGCGAGGTGCGAGCGCGCGGCTACTACTGCGGCGGTGATCGCCTGCCGGCATCCCGTCACTGCGTCCGCCTTCCCCGGCCTCCTCTCCTCCTCCCGTGGTATGGATTGTACCTCGCTCCTCCCCACCTCGATCATCTCTCATGCTGGCTGTTGTTACCAGTTCTTGCACGTGGTATATTTCTTAACAAAGATTTATTTTTTGAACTTGTAGATGGCGGCTGATCAGGCTTGGATGTACAGACAACCCCGAGTTTGGGAGTCATTCATAAGCGGGGTCAATGGTTTTCTTGCTCAAGCCGAGACGGACATGAGGAACCGGGAAGTGCCTACAATGTATTGCCCCTGTTTTGATTGTCTCAACCAGAAGAAGTTCGAACAACGGGACAACATTTTCCATCATCTGATCACATGTGGATTCACAAAGAATTGCACATGTTGGAACAGGCATGGTGAGGAAGGCCTTAACGAAGGCGAAGCAGGATGCCTTAATGAAGGTGAAGCGCGACACCATGCTCAAGGCCTTAATGAAGGGGCAGCGCGATGCCATGATGAAGTCCTTACTGAAGGTGAAACAAATGCATAATGTCTTAACTCCTCGATTTCTCATTGTCATAGGGTAAAGCAGAATGTCTTAACTCCTTGATTTCTCATTATTGCAGGGGGAGAAAAATGCAGAAATAACTTTGAGAAACATTGTTGGCGTTGTTAAGTCATGATTATCTTGTAACGCCAACATGATAAAATAAAACAAACCAACAATAATCAGTAGGATTTGGTTTCAAATAATGTAGTTCCACTTGTACATGGAGATTATTTGGTTGCAGGAGATATGGGCCAAAAGAAGAAGGAAAACAGGGCTAAGCCCAGGTCGCCCGACCTGCCATGGTCGGTCGACCTGGCCTGGTGCCCAAATTAACCCAAGTTTGGCCATGCAGAAGAAGCACAAGTTCATGTCATCTAGAATGTTGAATCAATGACGGTTACATCCAAGGGATGACAAGGAGGATAAGGAGAAGCACATGGATTGATGGGCCCACATGAGAACCAAGAGTTACTCAAAGATCTCATACCCAGACTCCACAACTATCAGGGCCCACATTCCAGTTACACGGATGAAGACCGAGGCGGTGCGAACCTAAGCCAGGTCGGCCGACCCAGTCTGGAGGCCGTTGCGGCCGTTCCTTCCCTGGCGCATCTATACCGACTTCAGGACCAAATCTGCGCTGTGGATGAGCTCAGTCGGTGCATCGGACGATCGGGCGATGTCAACACGTCGGCCGACTAGGCGGTGGGCCCACTCATCCTCAACCGCCTGCGCTGTGGATGAGCTCAGTCGGTGCATCGGACGATCGGGCGATGTCAACACGTCGGCCGACTAGGCGGTGGGCCCACTCATCCTCAACCGCCTTGCACCGGTTCTAAACCACCTCCCAATACTATAAATAGATGACCAACGCCTCCTGTACAACAGACACTAGAAGGAAGAGCTCCAATTGCTACAAGTCATAGTCTTAGTTAGTAGAGAAGTAGTTCTAGGAGTTGAGCTTCTACGGGTTTCCGAAGGAGTCTTGGTAAGCCTAGAGCTCAGTTATCTTGTATCCTTTTGCTTATTTGTAAGACTTAGAGCCTTAATGGATATGCTATCTTGCTTATGTTACTTGACTTATAGTCTTGTGTGTGCATCATATGAGTTGTATGTCTTGCACCTTAGTGTAGAAGATACATGTTATGGCAATGGCCCAGTGAATCTTTATGATTGTTCTTTACCTTTCCGTACAATTGGTAAAGATGTATTTCATATTACAAACATGGTGTTTGGGGTATGGAATGCCGTTGGGGATACCCTACCCCACGTATTCAGAGGTAGGCGGCAGGTGGTACAGGATACCCTTCCCTACGTATTAAGAGGTAGGCGGCAGGTGGTGACAGCCCTGTCCGTCCCTTGTAATCCTCGCCGTTCGGGTTTGGGCATTTGCAGGCCTTCGTGATAAACATCATGACAGTACCCTTGGATGAGGGGATCCCACGACTCCTGGATTTGCCCTCTAATTTGTTTCTCTTGCTGAGCTTGTATAGGATATACTTGTAGGAGCGTAACCCGTAAGTAAGAAGTACATAGAATCCCTAGTTCTCTCGTAGGACCTTCATATTAACTAGACTTACATAATGAGCAATGAAATCCTCTGTGTGTCAACCTACCCAACTTGTCATATCATGTTATCCCCTGTTCTAGTCTTGGTATATTAATCGTGATATAGTTGATGCATTGGAAAACATATTACTTTGCCATACGCTTTCCCTGAGGAAATAAATACGATACTCTAGAATACTCCCGGGTGAAATGCTACAATGTACTTCTGTGCGCTTGCAGAACTTATGTAACGCTAAGATTTATATTAAGGCATCTCTAGTACCATCACTCCTGTAGTGGTGATGCTAAGAAATGCCAATAAGCATTTCTGGCGCCGTTGCTGGGGAAAGCATTGGCTAAAGAATGTGTTAACTTCTGTATTAACTTTATGTCACAATTAAAATACCAGCGTCTAGACAGGTTTACCCTTGTTCTGTTTCTCTTTGTGTGAAACAGAAGATCACGCCATCGATTCGCCGGAAAAACTCCTTCACCTAGAAGAGAGCACGCAAGTGCTCTTTCAACTTTGCCGGTCAAAATCGAAACACTCTTGCACCAAGATGGCAACTGAAACAGTCATGATTGACTCAACGTACATCGCAATGGTGCAAGCTAAGCCATTCAATGGAAAGGCTATAGCAAATGCAGCGGACCATCTCCGACGGTTCTCAGCAATATGCAGTCAACTAGCAGGAAGGGCAATGAAATGGTTATTCCCGTTCTCACTAGCAGTTAGGGCACTACAATGGTACAACCATCACTTGGCGGAGATGAATTCTTGGCAAAAGTGCAGGGATTTATTCCTGGCACATAACTGGAACCCATCCCAGCAAGGAGGAAGTTAGTACACCATACCCGCCAAAAGAGAGGTGAATGATCTAAGCTCTAAATTCCATGCCCTATCCGTCACTGTGAAGAACCAGCTGCGCTTAAGTAAAATTCTAGAGACCCAGTTAGCTCAACTAGCTGCTATAGTGAAAGAAACCAGTCGGGAGATTTTGGCTAACCATGCAGAAAACAAGAAAGAATCAAGCCAAAAACATGACGGGCCTGAAATCAAGGTCATTTATGGATGGAAGCCACGAAAACCACTGGTCACTAACAGTGAGCCGCTCCTACCCCTGCCCAAAGAATTCACACAAGGAGTTAAAGCTCTGAAGGCAACAACACCAACATCACCTTGCGTTGAAGAGACAGAACTAGAGTGGCGTTGCAAAGCTTCCGCATCATCTTCAATTGCGGAAGACAAGTCATCAAGCTGAATCATATCTTGGAGATGTCTGCACTCGACGGACGAAAAACAACGAGTCCTCACCGGTAGGTGCATCGGTATGTATCCCATATTTGTTTCACAATGCATATTTATTTTTCAACCATGTTTGAATTTCCACAAATCATTGCATTTAAATTCTTAAACTTTGGAGCCATCTACTTGAATTTTCCTTGGATACCTGGCCACCCACATTCATTCCAACCAGCATTCATCACATCTTTGAACCATGTGCCACCCTACAAAAGCAAAGCCCAAACCTAGCTACGGCTCGGTCGGCCGACCGAGGTACGTCAGCCGACTCCAACCTTTGGCCTTTGTAGAGCACTCAAACACCATCATGCACTACCATAAGCATCCATCACATCTTGCAAAGAAGGCATTCAACGGTGTCCATCTCCGGTCAGCCGACCAGCTCATGTCGGCCGATGCATGAATGCCTCTTTTGCAAAGTTTTCAACCATGTTGCAGCTGCCAGGGTATCCAACGCGCTCATGATCAAAGCCTGGCCAAAACGTGCCTGTGGGAGGGTCGGCCAACCCCACCTTGTCGGCCGATCAGGGGTGAGCTCCGGCTATAAAAAGCTTGGGCATGGTGCTTGATCACTTCGCCCCAACCCGAGCTGCGTTTCGCCCTTGGAGTTTCTCTTCTCCCTCTGTTAAGTTCTCAAGTTTTTAGCTCCTTAGTTTGAGAATCAAAAAAAAAAGAAAAACCAAGTAAAAATGGACTTCATTTCTGCATAATGGCGCTGTTCTTCTTGTGCTCAAGTGCTTGAACGAGTTGTGGAGGTCCTCAACCCCGCAAGAACGTTTGTTTGTGGTGTGTCCTAACCCACAAGAACACTGTTGTGGAGGCAACCATGCCCCACAAGAACGACTAACTCTTGGATGACTAACCTACTAACGCTAATCCTTTTGTCTTCCAAGAATCGTTCTTGTTGTTGCTCCTTGTGCAGGCATCATGAACCTCGTCCGAGGAGTCGTGAAGCAAGCAAAGAAGTTGAAGGGGTCAAGCTCGAGGCGGAGCCGACATTCCGGAAGCACTGAGTTGGTCTCCTCTAGCACGGAGATCATGGACTCAGCCGGTGGCTCCGAAGAAAGGATGTGCAGCCAACATTCCATGGAGATCTCCGAAGACCAGTACTACTACACCGGGGCTGGTGCCACGTCCGCAGGAGGCAGAGGCGGCGGCGGCAATGGAGAAGGTAACGGAGACAGCTCTAGCAGCAACCACAACGAATATGACCCTCGCCTGGCGTTCATCTCCGACGACCAACTCGACATCGACGAAGGCTATGAGACAGAAGCGTATCAAATTCTCCTGGGTCACGCTTTTGATCACACACGTGTGTTCACAAGCGAACTCATGGAGAAATCAGGTATGGCCACTGACTTCAAAAGCGTTTGGGGTGCTGTGGGTTGGTTGGATTTTGCGCGCATTCATGAGGGTGGGTGTCGCTTGTTAACAATTCAATTTCTTGCTACTTTGAGAAAATCTGAGGGGATTACTTTTCACTTTCTAAGGGAAGAGTACTTCGTTTCTTGGAGGCAGCTTAGTAGCCATTTGGGTTTTAGCAAGCATTGTAGCTTGGAGATTGATAAAGTTTTGAGGCTTTTTGTGAGAGAATCTTTCTGGTGGGACATCTCGGGTATCACAGATGGGACTCCTCCCAGAACAAGCCACATTCACAACCCCACTCTTCGTTTTATGCACTGCTGGCTTGCCATGACTCTTTTTCCTCGAAATGATCTTCGGACCGTTCACATTGATGAATTGAAATTATTATATGCGATGGTTAAGAAGATAAAAATTTCCCCAGTCATTTTTATGATTGATCAATGGATGGGTGTTTTTAGAAGGCAAGGTCCCATTGAGTGTACTTCCTTGGTCACTCGCATCTTTGAGTCAATGGGCCTTTTGGATAATTACCGAGTGGAGTTCCTTCCGCAGCCTCGCCCAACTCTGGATGAATCTCATTTTATTCAGAGCCACCTTGTTACGCATGCCATAGACCAAAAGCTTGTTATGGTTTATCATAATAGTACAACCAGAATTTCATTGCCAGCACCGGAATACTGGTTGTACAAGTGCAAATCACTTTTGTTGGAGTTACAGTAGGAAGGCAGGCGGAGCGTGACAGGAAGGGTGACAAGAAGCATGTCCCGACGGGAAGAAGCCGCGGTGCCACAAACCCAAGGAACATGGGAACCTCCAACTCCGCCATACATACCAGCAGGATCAAACTGGGAGCAGCCACAGCCGCCCCCACCATATATGGCCATGACTCCTCGCACTGTACTCTTTCATGACCTGCTTTGCAGCTAGCTCGAAATTCCCTTTTACGAGCAGCCTCTTGACGCCTAGAGATGCAGCTATGCGGAGTCCTGTTAAATGCCCCTCATACTCGGCAACATTGTTAGTTGGGGTTGGATCAAAAAAATTGATTTGTAATGCGTACCTGATGATGTCATTGTGTGGAGAAATCAGGACCACCCCAGCCCTCGGGCCCCCTCTGCAAAATGCTCCATCATAGAACATGGTCCAATGTTCAGGATTTTGGGCGGTTTCTTCGGGTTCTGGATTAGTCCACTCTGCGATGAAATCTGCCAGAGCCTGCGACTTGATGGCAGTTCTGGGTATGAATTCAACGTCGTAAGCCCCCAGCTCCACAGACCATTGTGCAATCCTACTCACAGCATCCTGATTATGTAAAATGGTGCATAGGGGATAGGTTGACACGACCTTGATCTTGTGGCTCAGAAAATAATGCTTTAGTTTCTTGGAAGTCATTAGCACAGCATATAGCAATTTCTCATTTTGAGGGTACCTTGTCTTTGCGTCATGTAGCACCTCGCTCACGAAGTAAGCGGGGTGTTGTGTTGTTGACTTTTCTGTTGGTCTCTCGACCACCAGAACCGTACTGACAACTGTTGGTGTTGCTGCAACGTATAAGAGCATCTCTTCTTTTGGTTGCGGCAGGACCAACACGGGCATTTTTCGTAGGTATTGCTTGAACGCTTGTAACGCCTCTTCTGCTTCTGTCGACCATTCAAAGCGATCAATTTTACGCAACAGTTTATAAAATGGCATACCTCGTTCACCTGACTTGGACACGAATTGACTCAGGGACGCCATCATTCCTGCCAACTTCTGGACCTCATGGCGGCTGCGTGGAGACTTCATGTCGTCGACTGCCTAGATCTTGTGTGGATTTGCCTCTATACCTTGCTATGAAACAAGGTAACCAAGGAGCTTACCCGATGATACACCAAAGGTGCATTTGGCGGGGTTGAGCATCATCCTGTTTTTGCGCAAGTTGTCAAATGTTTCGGT
>CM014271.1:43957839-43971922 GCA_004135705.1 Alloteropsis semialata
AATAGAGAGTCGGGGGCTACTACAATACTCATATCATATCACCAAATGTTGCTGATTCAAAGCAAAACTAGCTATTTATCATGTGCACTTGTTTCAAGGGACTAACGCATGGAAGACTGCCTGAGTCTCATCTGCTAACGCCCCAAATAAACACTGTGTACTACCAAAATAGCCTGAACAAGCTGAAGGACACTTCATTTGGTTATAATGATCTATTTCCATTCTCTGCAACATTCAATTTTTACTATGTTATTTTCTTCTTATAATTTCTACTAATTATTTTGTTTTGAGAATTTGAAACAGAATATATTCAGAGGCTCCATCATCCACCTGAATTTGCATTCGGGGGCTCCGTCGTTGATCCACCCGAACACACATTCGGGGTTTTGACGCCAACTTCGCCATCTACTAGCATGGTTCTACAACAAACAGAGCGTGTTTTTCTGAAAATCCTTAGCGATTCTGGATGTTCAAAGTCTATGCGCGGAATATACAGTACGACGGACCGCTTGAGTCCCGAATGCTAAAAATTCCCTAAAGTGACATAAACATTCTAGATAGCCAAAGGTAAATGCAGAAAGCCACCACAGCGTTTATACGCACAGCATATCAATGTGATTATTGCTAACAAATTTGACAGCTTCATATATTGGAACATGTTCGGGAAGGTCAAAATCAGGATGAGCAGAGCGTTTGGTCATTGGAGGTATCTAATAACCCCAATTATCAGACATCGAAATCTTGAATCCTGAAAGTCAAATTCCCGAATACCAATATCCCGAGCATAGTCAGCACTACTGGAGCAAGAGCTCGGGGGCTGATAGCTAACTCCCAACAAAAAAATATATATATATACTTGGTCGCAAAGTACCGAATTACGAGGTACCCGATCACGAGTATGTCAACGATAAAATTTCTCAACTCCAAAGGACTAGGTTGCGAGCACCCGATCTCAAGGTGCCTGATCACAAAGTCCCCGAAGATCAAATTTCAAGTTCCAACAACCGCAAAATGCCCGATCATAAATTCTTAATGTCTAAAGATCTCGAGGCATGTGAAATCACGACCCTGTTTATGGCACTTGATTATTTTCGAGCTTATCATCCAGATGCAGGTTATTTTGCTAGGGATCTCAGTCTTTTCAAATTCTCGGCAAAAACATCTAGGAATATTCTAAATATCCTACGAATGCCCGAAGAATAAAAAGACCCGATGAACGAAAACAACAACCTTTTCTGGACAAGATAAGCTCGGGGGCTACTGTTGTGGCCATAATACCAGGGTACCCGACTACGAGGATTACCGACCACCGACTCCAGACGAGAGACTCCGAGCAGGACACGGCGGCCTATTCAAGGAAGGAAAGCCCGAAGACAGGAGATAGAGTCCTAATAGGTTTAGGTCTGTTTTGTCTTGTAATGCAAGTCTTCCCGGACATAAATAGTGGGGGATCCTGTACGTAGGGGGTATCCAATCCAAGTTTGTATTCCACAATCCACCCGAGGGTACTGGTTACGCATTGTAATCTGTACTCGACGAAATAATACAAGCAGCAACTGGACGTAGGGTTATTACTCGATCTCGAGGGCCCGAACCAGTATAAAATCCCGTGTCTTCCTGTTCATCACCGTGATCAATCTTCGCACAAAGCGGGGTGCCTGCCGGACAAATATCTGACGAGTACAACCTCGACAAAACCAGTCGGGAGATTTTGGCTAACCATGCAGAAAACAAGAAAGAATCAAGCCAAAAACATGACGGGCCTGAAATCAAGGTCATTTATGGATGGAAGCCACGAAAACCACTGGTCACTAACAGTGAGCCGCTCCTACCCCTGCCCAAAGAATTCACACAAGGAGTTAAAGCTCTGAAGGCAACAACACCAACATCACCTTGCGTTGAAGAGACAGAACTAGAGTGGCGTTGCAAAGCTTCCGCATCATCTTCAATTGCGGAAGACAAGTCATCAAGCTGAATCATATCTTGGAGATGTCCGCACTCGACGGACGAAAAACAACGAGTCCTCACCGGTAGGTGCATCGGTATGTATCCCATATTTGTTTCACAATGCATATTTATTTTTCAACCATGTTTGAATTTCCACAAATCATTGCATTTAAATTCTTAAACTTTGGAGCCATCTACTTGAATTTTCCTTGGATACCTGGCCACCCACATTCATTCCAACCAGCATTCATCACATCTTTGAACCATGTGCCACCCTACAAAAGCAAAGCCCAAACCTAGCTACGGCTCGGTCGGCCGACCGAGGTACGTCAGCCGACTCCAACCTTTGGCCTTTGTAGAGCACTCAAACACCATCATGCACTACCATAAGCATCCATCACATCTTGCAAAGAAGGCATTCAACGGTGTCCATCTCCGGTCAGCCGACCAGCTCATGTCGGCCGATGCATGAATGCCTCTTTTGCAAAGTTTTCAACCATGTTGCAGCTGCCAGGGTATCCAACGCGCTCATGATCAAAGCCTGGCCAAAACGTGCCTGTGGGAGGGTCGGCCAACCCCACCTTGTCGGCCGATCAGGGGTGAGCTCCGGCTATAAAAAGCTTGGGCATGGTGCTTGATCACTTCGCCCCAACCCGAGCTGCGTTTCGCCCTTGGAGTTTCTCTTCTCCCTCTGTTAAGTTCTCAAGTTTTTAGCTCCTTAGTTTGAGAATCAAAAAAAAAAACCAAGTAAAAATGGACTTCATTTCTGCATAATGGTGCTGTTCTTCTTGTGCTCAAGTGCTTGAACGAGTTGTGGAGGTCCTCAACCCCGCAAGAACGTTTGTTTGTGGTGTGTCATAACCCACAAGAACACTGTTGTGGAGGCAACCATGCCCCACAAGAACGACTAACTCTTGGATGACTAACCTACTAACGCTAATCCTTTTGTCTTCCAAGAATCGTTCTTGTTGTTGCTCCTTGTGCAGGCATCATGAACCTCGTCCGAGGAGTCGTGAAGCAAGCAAAGAAGTTGAAGGGGTCAAGCTCGAGGCGGAGCCGACATTCCGGAAGCACTGAGTTGGTCTCCTCTAGCACGGAGATCATGGACTCAGCCGGTGGCTCCGAAGAAAGGATGTGCAGCCAACATTCCATGGAGATCTCCGAAGACCAGTACTACTACACCGGGGCTGGTGCCACGTCCGCAGGAGGCAGAGGCGGCGGCGGCAATGGAGAAGGTAACGGAGACAGCTCTAGCAGCAACCACAACGAATATGACCCTCGCCTGGCGTTCATCTCCGACGACCAACTCGACATCGACGAAGGCTATGAGACAGAAGCGTATCAAATTCTCCTGGGTCACGCTTTTGATCACACACGTGTGTTCACAAGCGAACTCATGGAGAAATCAGGTATGGCCACTGACTTCAAAAGCGTTTGGGGTGCTGTGGGTTGGTTGGATTTTGCGCGCATTCATGAGGGTGGGTGTCGCTTGTTAACAATTCAATTTCTTGCTACTTTGAGAAAATCTGAGGGGATTACTTTTCACTTTCTAAGGGAAGAGTACTTCGTTTCTTGGAGGCAGCTTAGTAGCCATTTGGGTTTTAGCAAGCATTGTAGCTTGGAGATTGATAAAGTTTTGAGGCTTTTTGTGAGAGAATCTTTCTGGTGGGACATCTCGGGTATCACAGATGGGACTCCTCCCAGAACAAGCCACATTCACAACCCCACTCTTCGTTTTATGCACTGCTGGCTTGCCATGACTCTTTTTCCTCGAAATGATCTTCGGACCGTTCACATTGATGAATTGAAATTATTATATGCGATGGTTAAGAAGATAAAAATTTCCCCAGTCATTTTTATGATTGATCAATGGATGGGTGTTTTTAGAAGGCAAGGTCCCATTGAGTGTACTTCTTTGGTCACTCGCATCTTTGAGTCAATGGGCCTTTTGGATAATTACCGAGTCGAGTTCCTTCCGCAGCCTCGCCCAACTCTGGATGAATCTCATTTTATTCAGAGCCACCTTGTTACGCATGCCATAGACCAAAAGCTTGTTATGGTTTATCATAATAGTACAACCAGAATTTCATTGCCAGCACCGGAATACTGGTTGTACAAGTGCAAATCACTTTTGTTGGAGTTACAGTAGGAAGGCAGGCGGAGCGTGACAGGAAGGGTGACAAGAAGCATGTCCCGACGGGAAGAAGCCGCGGTGCCACAAACCCAAGGAACATGGGAACCTCCAACTCCGCCATACATACCGGCAGGATCAAACTGGGAGCAGCCACAGCCGCCCCCACCATATATGGCGGGAGGTTCGGGATGGCTAGAAGCCCCGCAAGCACAATGGAATCCCCAAGACCCGCACTATCATCAGTCGTCCAGCTCAAGTGGCGGCCCTCCTCCGTTCGATGCCCAACTGTCCTTTTCAGCAAGGGACTGGCGCAATAGCATGGATGGGTTATCCAACCGCATGGGAACCCTTGAGGTAACCACCCACCGCATTGATGATTCTTCGACCCATCATGTGCAGCAGTCGCAGGCTTGGTGGGACCAGTTAGTGCAGAACTACAACACCCTACAGAACAGCATCCAGCAAGGCAATCAGAACATGAATGCCTACTTCCGGTACCAAGGGTTCGACCCGAACGACCCTCGTTATCGCCAGCAGTAAGAAGTCCAGCTTGGGGGAGGACCCCCGCACAGGTAAGTTCATCCAACCGTGTCTTTTATTTTCTGATTTTCATTTAGAGTCTTTTGTTAAAAAAAGGGCTTGTCATTGTATGGAAATGAGGAATTTTTGCTATGATCTTCCTCTTTTATTCAAGTCTCAATAAGGCAGTCTTTTATGTCTTAGATTTGTTGGCTTAAATCAATGACTTCCTTGAAAACTTAAAACTTGTGGGTAGCAAATGCTAAATCTGATTCTGGGTTGTTGGGGGCTATGATACAATAAGCTAGAGTTGCTTTATCTATGCCCAAGTGAAACTTGATCCCGGATTTTTTATTTCAAAAAGAGTAAAATTTTAGGCTCCTCAGTGAAGAGTGAAAATCCTACCATAGCCTCATATTCCAACCACTAAAAAAATGCATGTGCAGTTGTTTTGAGTTTTGTCAAGCTCATTGTGATCTTTGTAAGATTTACTTCATGCTCTTAAAAATCGGAGTCACGTACACGCCACCATTTTTGCCATACTTCTACTCTGGAAGTAAAGCACAACATGCCTATCATTTGCCTACCAAAATAAAATACTCCAAAGTAAAGGGATTTCTCTCCAAAAATATTCCCAGGCATAAGGTTTAGGCTCGCTATGTTCAAAAAAAAGAGAGAAGAAAAAAAGAAGAGAGAAAGAGAGCCAAAGAAATGGACACATGTCTAGTCCATGAAAAAAAAGGGGAGCCAAGCTTTATAGCAAATTCCTAAAGGAGAGAAATTCCCTAAAGGAGTTCATGTTCCACTACCATATATCCACACTTGCACACTTTGATTTGAGTGTATGATTTAATTCTTCATTGATCCTGATTTTGACTCAACAAAATAAGCAATGCATGTGTGAAACAAAAGTTTCCCGTTTATGAACCCCACTTGTTTATGCTATTGAGGGAAACTTTTGAGAGGAGAGATGGAAAGGATTTATACACCAATAAGCGACTTGAGAGACAGTCACTTGAGGAACTTTGTTTTCCTTGCAAAAGTTTCTAAAAAGAATCCTCCGATGAAAGAGTGGAACAAGGTTTGGGGGAGCATTCTTGTTAAGTTGTTCTAGCCTTCAACCGCTCATGATGAAGAAAAGCTAAAAGCCCCATAAGTGGCAAGGCAAAAAGGGGATGATTTAATCTTTGCCAACTTATTCAAGTTATGAAATGCTTTCTTATTGACATTATCTCTCTTTGGGAAGCAAGCAAAATCTGATCCAATAGTTTCTAACTCACCAAGTTTGCTCAGGGACGAGCAAAGGTCTTCGCTTAGGGGAGTTTGTTGGCGCTTGTTAAGTCATGATTATCTTGTAACGCCAACATGGTAAAATAAAACAAACCAACAATAATCAGTAGGATTTGGTTTCAAATAATGTAGTTCCACTTGTACATGGAGATTATTTGGTTGCAGGAGATATGGGCCAAAAGAAGAAGAAAACAGGGCTAAGCCCAGCTCGCCCGACCTGCCATAGTCGGCCGACCTGGCCTGATGCCCAAATTAGCCCAAGTTTGGCCATGCAGAAGAAGCACAAGTTCATGTCATCTAGAACGTTGAATCAATGACGGATACATCCAAGGGAACATATCAGGTGCAAACCAACCCTTCCGTGCAAACTATGGAAACTTCAATCTGGACCACGTGATATTGATCCAAGGGTACACTCATGGGAGGTGGGAGGGGTGATTTGCAAAACTCAGGGAAGGTGGGAGGGGTGATTTGCAAAGTCGTATTGCAAATCACCCCTCCCACCTCCCCTGAGTGCACCCTTGGATCAATATCGTATGGTCCAGATTGAAGTTTCCATAGTTTGCACGGAAGGGTTGGTTTGCACCTGATATGTTCCCTACATCCAAGGGATGACAAGGAGGATAAGGAGAAGCACATGGATTGATGGGCCCACATGAGAACCAAGAGTTACTCAAAGATCTTATACCCAGACTCCACGACTATCAGGGCCCACATTCCAGTTACACAGATGAAGACCGAGGCGGTGCGAACCTGGGCCAGGTCGGCTGACCTGACCAGGTCGGCCGACCCAGTCTGGAGGCCGTTGCGGCCGTTCCTTCTCGGGCACGTCTATACCAACTTCAGGACCAAATCTGCGACGTGGATGAGCTCAGTCGGTGCATCGGACGATCGGGCGACGTCAACACGTTGGCCGACTAGGGGGTGGGCCCACTCGTCCTCAGCCGGCTTGCACCGGCTCTAAACTGCCTCCCATTACTATAAATAGATGACCAACGCCTCCTGTACAATAGACACCAGAAGGAAGAGCTCTAATTGCTACAAGTCATAGTCTTAGTTAGTAAAGAAGTAGTTCTAGGAGTTGAGCTTCTACGGGTTTCCGAAGGAGTCTTGGTGTTGGTATTTTTAACGATCACAGATAAATCCGCAAGCGTACGGATACCGATGTAGCTTTCACACGAGAGTATTCCAAGGTATCGAATCCACAGGGAACGTGTGTGTACTAGTGACGATTTAAGATCGACCAAGGACAATAGAAGTGATAATTGTGTAGAAGGTAGAGAGGGTTATTTCTATGTATTCTGGATAATTAAGGATTAGCGCAAGGTGTTTACGATATTACTTGCTTCGGGACGCTCAACCGTCAAAATACGGAAAGGGATGCGAAGGGGACTAAGCAAGCCAAGCAATGGTCCTACTGACTCTAGTACTTCTCACATGGTGGACTATGTAGGCCGTCAGGGCTGTCACCACCTGGGGCTACCACTACAAATCCGTGGCACTAGGCGCACTCCAAGGTATTCAAAAGACTATACACCACATATACTCAATTAAATACTATCTTAGCATTGCAAGTACTAAGACACTTATCACAGCAAGGAGCCCACAAGTATAAAGTAAAGCTTGAACTATATTAAATAAATATTAATCCAGAAATACAAGAGAAAATACCCGAATGAAACTCGGACCTGAGCCGTACCCGCCGAGGAACAAGAAGAAGAGAGGAGCCGACATCCCCGGCTTCTCCCGGACTCTTGCCTCACGTCTCATCTATTCTAGCACTACATAGTATCTAGGATTGGAGCTCTTGCTTCACTTCTTGTGTGTTGAATGAGAGGATGGAGCCCTCTATTTATAGTGGAGGTGGTGCCTTGGGGGAATAGAGATGCTTCAAAGGTTCCAAAGAATATTCCTCCTCCAAGTGCTCTCTTGCCTCCACCTGGCCTCAAACCGACGTCCTCATAGTCGGTCACGCCCCAAACTCGCACCCCAGAACAATTCCATGATGTCCTGGAGTCGGTGGGGCACAGAACCGGTGGGAACCGCGGAGAACCGGGCGAGAACCAGTCAGAAACCAGAGAAAACCGCGCCCTGTAGTGTTCTGTATAGGTCGGTTGGAGAAAACCGGAGGAAAACCAGTGGGAAAACCGCTCCCACGGAGAAAAACCCGCCGGCTCCCGCACGAAACCGGCCTCGCGGCCACTCCCCGCGCGCCACCTGTCCCTGCCAGGCTGCTCCCCGCGCGCGGGCGTGCACGCGCGCGCGTGAGCGCCGCGGCCGCCACGCGTCAGCGCGGCATGGGCCGGCCGCTGGGCTTCTGGCCCGCCTAGCTCGCCTGCGCAGCTGGCGTCGGCAGCGGCAGTGCTGACGTCATGCTGACGTCAGCACTGCCCTTTTAATTTCTAAATTCAATATCTTTTTATTTTGAGCTCGAAAATATATGAATAATATATCCGTTGAAATCGTCTTGATGAGCTCCACACAATGGTGTAATCCAAGTCGGCATTTGAGATACTTTGTGATAATGATCTTTCTCAGGCCCATAGCGTCATTTCCTGCATAGCCAATTCAAAACACCAACACTCGTGGAATTCATTAGTAATAAACCCTACCACTATATTTTGTGATCATATTTGATGTATTTTCTGCAAGATTTGACGGTCAAAAGTGGTACTTAAGGACCGTCAACAAGCTCCCCCACACTTAGCCTTTACTCGTCCTCGAGTAAAGTTCAAAGACTAAGGTGGAACAACATAACTCTTTGATATGATGCTAGCATATAAGTTATTCCAAGATATACCTGTACTTGCGAATTTTGAGGTGTCTATCATATCATCTTGGATGGTTGAGAAACGGAAAGGCCTTGATTTGATTTCTCTCCACTCTTCTGGTAAGTTACTTGGGTTTTTGATAGATTTTCAAAAACAAAACCTTGCCTAGCTCTTCAATTGATTCTCTTAGATCGCTCAATGTGTATGATTCCTCACCAAGGCATTTCTTTGCCACCTTTCACCCTACTTCTAAAAAGGCTTATGTGGAGTTCATGGCAGGGGTAAGGTAAAGCATACTTGTATCACATATATTGCAAAATCAAAAAGCGAATCCAAGAAGCGTCTACTTCAAGAGCTGGTGCCGAAGCTGGTCATGACGGAGCTGAAGCC
This sequence comes from Alloteropsis semialata, assembly GCA_004135705.1. NCBI lineage: Eukaryota > Viridiplantae > Streptophyta > Magnoliopsida > Poales > Poaceae > Alloteropsis > Alloteropsis semialata. Next base: position 43,966,891 of record CM014271.1, read on the forward strand.
GGAGCCTCTGATGCTGATCCAAAGGTTTAGCTTCATTAGAGCTGATGGCTTTGATAGTTTTGTTGAAGGATGTTAAAACTTTGTGAATTTGTATATACTCAGATCCCTGATGAGGGAGGTGTTCTTGAACTCATGCCAATCACCATGCACGATGGTCCCTTGTGTGTATCTGGCTTCGCGTGGGAACAGTATCGGATGTTATATCCAAGTTAAAGACTTGATGATTTCTGGGAGTTTTGCCACGAGTTCTTTCGTCATTGCGAATTTGATGTGTTTGACTTTTTTAACTCTTTCATCGTTCGACAGTCGCCTCGTGTCGATCTTGCTCGTACGAGAAACGCCGAAGCTGCTCGTTTGCTTCCAGTTAAGGTCGAGCCAGAAGACTTAGATGATGATAGGGATTTTTCTTACGTGTTTAATGCTCCAAGATTTAGGAGATCTGGCCAGCAATTTGACGGCTATATTTTTGAGATGTTTTGAGCCATCTCTTTGTAAAACACTTTGTAATCCGCTTGGAGATTGTTTCGATTGCAAACACTTGAATGAATGTAAGCTCGATTTGGCTTCGTTACGAAAGAAACGCCTCCTCCCCCCGAAGCGAGGTTTATTAGTTCAAGTGCTTTGTACTTGTATGTACTTGTGGTTCGAAGCCACTTTGGCTTTTTTCAGACTTTATGCATGAATATGAATGTGTAAGAATATGTTGTACGAGAATTCTGATGGGTTGCCGAAGCCCCTGTTGTTTATAAGCGTTTATAAAAACTTTTAGCCGAAGCTGTTTTTGGCTTTATAAAGCTGTTTGAGCCAAAGACCCTTTTACTCTGTTTAGAATAAGCGTTATAGGACCGAAGCCCCTTTTACTCCATTTTCGAGTAAGCTTTTTCTTAGATCTGAATTGGCCTTACTCTCGGTAGGGTCAATTCAGTTCTATTTGAATTATCGAATACCGGCGACTTGGTCGAAGCCAATCGCTTTCGATGCTGCTCATTTGGGGAATACCTCATTTATATATGGCTTGACGAGTTACAGTAAGCACCGCCTCGTTAAAAACCTCACCCCTTGGTCAGGGTCCCCTTGTGAGGAAAAGAGTACGGGCTTATGGAAAAAGTAAAAATGCTATTCTACTTAATGACTTCGTTTATAGAACACGAAGCCATTTTACATCTTTTTATAAATAATATTTGCGTAAGCTGTCGGCATTCCACGAATGCGGCAACTCATTGCCTTCGTCGTCGCTTAAGCGAAATGAGCCAGGCCTGTTGCTTTTGATGACCAAAAATGGGCCTTCCCATTTTTGTTGCAGCTTTCCAGCGGGCATGCTTGGGTTTCTCCTTAGGACCCAGTCCCCTACCTTGATATCTTTCTTAACTACCTTCTTGTCTCGCCATTTTCTTGTCTCAGCTTGATACATAGAAATATTTTTTGCTGCTTGCAGCCTGTATACCTCAATGAGATCCTTGTCAATGGCTTCGCTATCTTTGGAAGCTTCTTGTTGGGTGCGAAGCCCCTTGTGCAATATTTCCTCTGGGCATACTGCTTCTTCACCATAAAGTAATTTGAATGGGGTAAACTGTGTTGCTCTTGATGTGGTGGTGTTATGAACCCAAATCACCTTCGGCATCTCTTCTACCCACTTGCCTTTTTTCTTACAATTTGCAAGGCACTTTCGAATGGCCGTAAAGATTAAGCCATTGGCTCTTTCAACTACTCCATTTGTTTGCGGGTGATAGACCGAAGCAAATTTAGCTTTTGTTCCAATCGACAAGCAGTATTGCCTGAATTCATCGCAGTCAAACTGCTTCCCATTGTCCACTGTTATTTCCCTTGGCACTCCGAATCGGCATACAATTTGCTGCCAGAAGAACTTGATCACTGTTTTTGCTGTGATATTAGCCAATGGCCTGGTTTCAATCCACATGGTGAAATACTCAACTGCTACTATGGCGTATTTGAGATTTTCTTGAGCTGTTAGAAGTGGGCCAACCAGATCTATGCCCCATCTTTGCAGAGGCCATGTTGGGGTTATCAGCTGTGACTGCTCCAAAGGAGATTTTCTGTTTGCTGCAAACTTTTGACACTGATCACACGTCTTGACCGTGTTTGCTGCATCGATGATTATTGCAGGCCAATAGAATCCTTGCCTCATTGCCTTGCCTACTAAAGCTCTTGCCCCAAAGTGTGCTCCACATAAGCCACTGTGTATTTCTTGAATCAGCTCTTTGCCTTCGTTGTGAGAGATGCAACGAAGCCAGGGAGCTACAACTTCTTTTTTTGTACAGAACATCGTCTATCAACTGATAGCATCTTGCTCTTTGTTGCATAGCTTTTAGATCGTCCTCGTCAATTGGCTCAGTATCCTCGAAGATAAGCTATTATTGGGGATTGCCAATCCTCTGAGCTTATTGCACTGATTAGCTTCGGTGGATCATCTGAGTCCTTTATCGATGGTGTTGTTAGTGTTTGGAAGAATACATCAGGTGGAAGCTTGTCCCCCTTTGCAGCTGCCTTAGCCAGTGCATCTGCCTCTTCATTTTTTGATCTTGGGATGTATTCCACAGTAAAACCCTTGAATTTTCTCTCCATTGAGCATACGGCGGTCAAGTATTTGATGAGTTCTGGTTGCTTCGCTATGCTTTCTTTTTCAATGTGGTCTGCTATCACTTTTGAATCTGTTTTGATAGTGAATCTCTGGGCTCCCAAAGCCTTGGCTTTTCTGAGCCCAAGTAACACAGCTTCGTACTCAGCAACGTTGTTTGTGCTTCTGTCACTGCATTTGCAAAACTCTAAGTTTGCTGCATATCTCATTTTTATACCCGAAGGCGATTGCACAATTGCCGCGATGCCAGCTCCCTTGTCCCCCCAAGCACCGTCACAGTGTATCGGCCAGTTTTCCTCTCTGATAGTGTTTTGTGGTTTGGGTGATGTCCACTCCACTATGAAATCTGCTAAGACTTGTGATTTGATTGCTGTTCTTCTTTCAAAATCCATGACATACTCTGAAAGCTCTGCAGCCCACTTGCGAATTCTCACCGAAGCTTCTTTGTTGTTCAAAAGCTCCTTGAGGGGTTGATCGGTGAGGACTTTGATGTTGTGGCCCTCAAAATAGTGTCTGAACTTTCTGGAAGCCATTATCACTGCATAGATCATCTTCTCAATCTCTGTATAAAATAGCTTCGACGCTGCCAATGCCTCTGACACATAGTATACTGGCTGCTGAATGCTTCTGCCATCTATCAGCTTTTCTGTGATGAGCACTGCGCTCACTGCTGATTGTGATGCTGCAATGTACAGTAGCAATGGTGCCTTTGGGTCTGGTACTGTCAGCTTCGTTAGCTGCTATTAGCTGCGTCAAGTATTGCCTTAGCACATGAAATTCTTCTGATTGCTGTGGTCCCCATTGAAATTTAGCTGTATTTCTGAGTGTTGCAAAGAATGGTAAGCTTCGCTCAGCTGCTTTTGCGATGAATCTGTTGAGTGCAGCAATTCTGCCCGACAGTTTCTGCACATCTCTCATGCACTTTGGCTCTTCCATGTCAAGGATTGCATTTATCTTGTCTGGATTGGCTTCTATCTCATGAGCTGATACCAGACAGCCAAGTATTTTGCCTTTTGTCACTCCAAATACACACTTTTCTGGATTTAGCTTGAGACCAGTTTGTCTCATGCGAGCGAAGGCGGTTGCCAGATCTGATATGTGATCTTGCCTTTTGGCACTTTTTACCAAGATGTCATCAACATATGCCAATATAGTTTTGAACAGTTCGTCCTTGAACACTGTGCTTGACATTCGACAGAAGCTGCCTCCTGCATTCCGAAGCCCCTCGGGCATCCTGACGAAGCAAAAAGTGCCAACTGGTGTGATAAAGCTGGTCTTTTCCTCATCCTCTTTTTTCATCCAGATTTGGTGATAGCCAGAAAAGCAATCTAAGAGGGATATCATTTCACTTGCTGCTGCTTGATCAACGATCTTATCGATTCTTGGTAGTGGGAAATCATCTTTTGGACAAGCCTTGTTGAGGTCGGTGAAATCAATGCACATTCTCCATTTCCCATTCTTCTTCTGAACTGGTACAGTGTTTGCTAGCCATGTTGGATATTTGACTTCGCGTATGACATTGGCGTCCAGAGCTTTATTGAGGTCTGTGAAATCAATACACATTTGCCATTTTCCATTCTTCTTCTGAACTGGTACAGTGTTTGCTAGCCATGTTGGATATTTGACTTCGCGTATGACATTGGCGTCCAGCAGCCTTTGCACTTCGGCTTTTACTGCATCAGCTTTCTCTTCTGACATCTTTCTCAGCTTTTGCTTTTTTGGCTTTATATCAGGACTGATTGCCAACTTATGCTAAATTATGCTTCTGTCAACACCTGGTAGATCTTTGCTTGACCAAGCGAACACGTCCTTATTATTCCTCAAGAATTCGATGAGCCTATCTTCTTCTTCTGGCTCTAGATCTGAGCCAATGATCACTTCTCTGTTGAAGACATTAGGTTGCAGCTGCACCTGCTTCGTTTCTGTAGCTTTCTGCATCTTTCTGCTATCTTTTTCAATACTTGTCTTTTCTTCTGGGTAATATGGATCTTTTTCTTCAAGCAAATGCACATTTCGCTGACCAGGTGCTCTGGCTTTCTCAATGTTTCTGGCTTCCCTCTGGTCGCCATATACAGTTATAACTCCTTTGAGAGCTGGCATTTTCATGCATAAGAATGATTGCCTTATGATGATATCAAATTCGTTTATGACTCCTCTTCCGAAGATGACATTGTAATCAAAGATCATGTCTACTACATCAAAGGTGATGTACTCTATTCTTGCATTGGATGTGTCACCGAAGGATACTTGCAATGAAATTTTTCCAAGTGTTTGGGTTCGCTTCCCCCCGAAGCCGACCAAATGGAGTGTCTGATGGCTCCAGGTTGTCTGGGTTGATATTGGTCATGTTTCTGAGTGTTTTTGCTAGGATGATGTCAGCAGAGCTTCCTGTGTCTACTAGCACTTTTCTCGATCGTCCAGCCAGCAATATTGGCT
>CM014271.1:43973554-43994562 GCA_004135705.1 Alloteropsis semialata
GAGAAAGCCAAAAAACAAGTTGCTGAGCTACAAGCAGAGCTCAATGAGCCAAACATCACCATCAACCCACCAAACCACAACTCTTCATCCCAAACTGGCTTCCAAACACTCCACACTAGCCCCATCTACCATACTTGCCCACTCTCAGAAAGCCTTCAATTGGCAAGATGGCCACCATCTTATAAACCTATTTCTCTACCAAGATACAATGGCCTCACTGACCCGAAGTAGTTCCTCATGAGCTTACGAACACTCCACACTCGCCCCATCGACCATACTTGCCCACTCTCAGAAAGCCTTCAATTGGCAAGATGGCCACCATCTTATAAACCTATTTCTCTACCAAGATACAATGGCCTCACTGACCCGAAGTAGTTCCTCATGAGTTACTAAGCTGCAATAGCTTCTGCTGTGGGAGATGATGTTGTTCTAGCGAAATCTTTCATCATTGTCTGCGATGGCACAGCAATGAACTGGTACACGAAGCTGCCAGGTCTATCAATCAACAGCTGGTATGATCTGAAGAGGGGGCTCATCAAAAATTTTAGCATTATGGGAGATCAATCACTATCATATGCTGAACTCACACAACACCAGCAGCCGAAGGAGCCTCTAGAGGACTACTTCCGCAGATTTGTTACCCTACGCGCTCAAGCTCCGCACATCCCTGACGAAGCAGCGAAATTCGCAGCAATACAAGGGCTTCGCCCTGGACTATTTGCACAGCATATCACAAGAGAGACACCAGCTACTTTGGCAGACCTATATGATGAGTTCAAGAAGTATTGTCGGTCTGACAATGACAACCGAATGAGATTGGCTAGAGAAGCCATCATGAGAAACCAATATGAGTCACAACCCAAAAACCATCACCACAGCCACAACTACCAAAACTACTCCCACCAAACAATCATGAAGGTAGACAACCCACCTTCTTCCCAAGCTACCCAACCACCTTACCCAGAAAGCCAACACCACAACCAGAGAAATGAGCCCACTCAAAGGGGCGGAAAAGCCAGCAGAGGCCGAGGAAGAGGAAGAGGTCCATTGGGACCGGAGCTGTTTTGCCAATACCACGGCAAAAATCACACCCATGGCACAGAGCAGTGCCGAGACATCAAGAAAACAATAGAAAAGCTAAGAGCAGAGAAGATTCAAGCAACCCAAACGAAGCAAATATCGGCTTCACAGCCAAACACCCAAAGCCTTTCCCAAGCTATCCAACCATGCTGCCCAGTATACCCCTCGCTAAACTCAAACACTGTGCACTCATCAACAGCAATGGCAACTCAATATGTGCCTTCGCCACAAACCTTTTAGCACTATTACCCACAAGCCACATATCCTCACTTATACCCACAAACCTCCCACCAAATGGCTTCGCAAAACATAAAGGTTGAGGAGCTACCACCACCACCACCACTTCCACAACAAAAAGCAAATCAACAAGAAGCTCCAAGCCCACTCCCAAGCTATGGACACATCATGCCCATCTCTGGAGGATCATCGCTTGCTTTTGAGAACAAAAAGCAAAGAAAAAGCTATTTCCGTCAAGTCAATAATATCTCTGTTGATGGTCCATACAAAAAGTCAGAATGGTCTCATATGCCTATCACCTTTACTGAGGAAGATCTCAAACTCCACAATTTCCCACATAATGATGTGATGTCAATCGAAGCCAATATTGCTGTCTGGACGATCGGAAAAGTGCTAGTAGACACAGGAAGCTCTGCTGACATCATCCTAGCAAAAACACTCAGAAACATGACCAATATCAACCCAGACAACCTGGAGCCATCAGACACTCCATTAGTCGGCTTCGGGGGGAAGCGAACCCAAACACTTGGAAAAATTTCATTGCAAGTATCCTTCGGTGACACATCCAATGCAAGAACAGAGTACATCACCTTTGATGTAGTAGACATGATCTTTGATTACAATGTCATCTTCGGAAGAGGAGTCATAAACGCCTTTGATATCATCATAAGGCAATCATTCTTATGCATGAAAATGCCAGCTCTCAAAGGAGTTATAACTGTATATGGCGACCAGAGGGAAGCCAGAAACATTGAGAAAGCCAGAGCACCTGGTCAGCGAAATGTGCATTTGCTTGAAGAAAAAGATCCATATTACCTAGAAGAAAAGCCAAGTATTGAAAAAGATAGCAGAAAGATGCAGAAAGCTACAGAAACGAAGCAGGTGCAGCTGCAACCTGATGTCTTCAACAGAGAAGTGATCATTGGCTCAGATCTAGAGCCAGAAGAAGAAGATAGGCTCATCGAATTCTTGAGGAATAATAAGGACGTGTTCGCTTGGTCAAGCAAAGATCTACCAGGTGTTGACAGAAGCATAATTGAGCATAAGTTGGCAATCAGTCCTGATATAAAGCCAAAAATGCAAAAGCTGAGAAAGATGTCAGAAGAGAAAGCTGATGCAGTAAAAGCCGAAGTCCAAAGGCTGTTGGATGCCAATGTCATACACGAAGTGAAATATCCAACATGGCTAGCAAACACTGTACCAGTTCAGAAGAAGAATGGAAAATGGAGAATGTGCATTGATTTCACCGACCTTAACAAGGCTTGTCCAAAAGATGATTTCCCACTACCAAGAATCGATAAGATCGTTGATCAAGCAGCAGCAAGTGAAATGATGTCCCTTTTAGATTGCTTTTCTGGCTATCACCAAATCTGGATGAAAAAAGAAGATGAGGAAAAGACCAGCTTTATCACACCAGTTGGCACTTTTTGCTTCGTCAGGATGCCTGAGGGGCTTCGGAATGCAGGAGGCAGCTTCTGTCGAATGTCAAGAACAGTGTTCAAAGACGAACTGTTTAAAACTATATTGGCATATGTTGATGACATCTTGGTAAAAAGTGCCAAAAGGCAAGATCACATATCAGATCTGGCAACCGCCTTCGCTTGCATGAGACAAGCTGGTCTCAAGCTAAATCCAGAAAAGTGTGTATTTGGAGTGACAAAAGGCAAAATACTTGGCTATCTGGTATCAGCTCATGAGATAGAAGCCAATCCAGACAAGATAAATGCAATCCTTGACATGGAAGAGCCAAAGTGCATGAGAGATGTGCAGAAACTGTCGGGCATAATTGCTGCACTCAATAGATTCATCGCAAAAGCAGCTGAGCGAAGCTTACCATTCTTTGCAACACTCAGAAATGCAGCTAAGTTTCAATGGGGACCACAGCAATCAGAAGCATTTCATGAGCTAAGGCAATACTTGACGCAGCTAATGAAGTTGACAGTACCAGACCCAAAGGCACCATTGCTACTATACATTGCAGCATCACTATCAGCAGTGAGCGCAGCGCTCATCACAGAAAAGCTGATAGATGGCAGAAGCATTCAGCAACCAGTATACTATGTGTCAGAGGCATTGGCAGCATCGAAGCTATTTTATACAGAGATTGAGAAGATGATCTATGCAGTGATAATGGCTACCAGAAAGCTCAGACACTATTTTGAGGGCCACAACATCAAAGTCCTCACCGATCAACCCCTCAAGGAGCTTTTGAACAACAAAGAAGCTTCGGTGAGAATTCGCAAGTGGGCTGCAGAGCTTTCATAGTATGTCGTGGATTTCGAAAGAAGAACAACAATCAAATCACAAGTCTTAGCAGATTTCATAGTGGAGTGGACATCACCCAAACCACAAAACACTATCAGAGAGGAAAACTGGCTGATACACTGTGACGGTGCTTGGGGGGACAAGGGAGCTGGCATCGCGGCAATTGTGCAATCGCCTTTGGGTATAAAAATGAGATATGCAGCAAACTTAGAGTTTTGCAAATGCAGTGACAGAAGCACAAACAACGTTGCTGAGTACGAAGCTGTGTTACTTGCGCTCAGAAAAGCCAAGGCTTTGGGAGCCCAGAGATTCACTATCAAAACAGATTCAAAAGTGGTAGCAGACCACATTGAAAAAGAAAGCATAGCGAAGCAACCAGAACTCATCAAATACTTGACCACCGTACGCTCAATGGAGAGAAAATTCAAGGGTTTTACTGTGGAATACATCCCAAGATCAAAAAATGAAGAGGCAGATGCACTGGCTAAGGCAGCTGCAAAGGGGGACAAGCTTCCACCTGATGTATTCTTCCAAACACTAACAATACCATCGATAAAGGACTCAGATGATCCACCGAAGCTAATCAGTGCAATAAGCTCAGAGGATTGGCGATCCCCAATAATAGCTTATCTTCGGGGATACTATGAGCCAATTGACAAGAGCAATCTAAAAGCTATGCAACAAAGAGCAAGATGCTATCAGTTGATAGACGATGTTCTGTACAAAAAAGGAGTTGTAGCTCCCTGGCTTTGTTGCATCTCTCACAACGAAGGCAAAGAGCTGATTCAAGAAATACACAGTGGCTTATGTGGAGCACACTTTGGGGCAAGAGCTTTAGTGGGCAAGGCAATGAGGCAAGGATTCTATTGGCCTGCAATAATCATCGATGCAGCAAATACGGTCAAGACGTGTGATCAGTGTCAAAAGTGTGCAGCAAACAGAAAATCTCCTTTGGAGCAGTCACAGCTGATAACCCCAACATGGCCTCTGCAAAGATGGGGCATAGATCTGGTTGGCCCACTTCCAACAGCTCAAGGAAATCTCAAATACGCCATAGTAGCAGTTGAGTATTTCACCAAGTGGATTGAAGCCAGGCCATTGGCTAATATCACAGCAAAAACAGTGATCAAGTTCTTCTGGCAGCAAATTGTATGCCGATTCGGAGTGCCAAGGGAAATAACAGTGGACAATGGAAAGCAGTTTGACTGCGATGAATTCAGGCAATACTGCTTGTCGATTGGAACAAAAGCTAAATTTGCTTCGGTCTATCACCCGCAAACAAATGGAGCAGTTGAAAGAGCCAATGGCTTAATCTTTACGGCCATTCGAAAGTGCCTTGCAAATTGTAAGAAAAAAGGCAAGTGGGTAGAAGAGATGCCAAAGGTGATTTGGGCTCATAACACCACCACATCAAGAGCAACACAGTTTACCCCATTCAAATTACTTTATGGTGAAGAAACAGTATGCCCAGAGGAAATATTGCACAAGGGGCTTCGCACCCAACAACAAGCTTCCAAATATAGCGAAGCCATTGACAAGGATCTCATTGAGGTATACAGGCTGCAAGCAGCAAAAAATATTTCTAACTATCAAGCTGAGACAAGAAAATGGCGAGACAAGAAGGTAGTTATGAAACATATCAAGGTAGGGGACTGGGTCCTAAGGAAAAACCCAAGCATGCCCGCTGGAAAGCTGCAACAAAAATGGGAAGGCCCATTTTTGGTCATCAAAAGCAACAGGCCTGGCTCATTTCGCTTAAGCGACGACGAAGGCAATGAGCTACCGCATTCGTGGAATGCCAACAGCTTATGCAAATATTATTTATAAAAAGATGTAAAATAGCTTTGTGTTCTATAAATGAAGTCATTAAGTAGAATAGCATTTTTACTTTTTCCATAAGCCTGTACTCTTTTCCTCACAAGGGGACCCTGACCAAGGGGTGAGGTTTTTAACGAGACGGTGCTTACTGTAACTTGTCAAGCCATATATAAACGAGGTATTCCCCAAATGAGCAGCATCGAAAGCGATTGGCTTCGACCAAGTCGCCGGTATTTGATAATTCAAATAGAATTGAATTGACCCTACCGAGAGTAAGGCCAATTCAGATCTAAGGAAAAACTTACTCGAAAAAGGAGTAAAAGGGGCTTCGGTCCTATAACGCTTACTCTAAACAGAGTAAAAGGGTCTTTGGCTCAAACAGCTTTATAAAGCCAAAAACAGCTTCGGCTAAAAGTTTTTATAAACGCTTATAAACAACAGGGGCTTCAGCAACCCATCAGAATTCTCGTACAACATATTCTTGCACATTCATATTCATGCATAAAGTCTGAAAAAAGCCAAAGTGGCTTCGAACCACAGGTACATACAAGTACAAAGCACTTGAACGAATAAACCTCACTTCGGGGGGAGGAGGCGTTTCTTTCGTAACAAAGCCAAATCGAGCTTACATTCATTCAAGTGTTTGCAATCGAAACAATCTCCAAGCGGATTACAAAGTGTTTTACAAAGAGATGGCTCAAAACATCTCAAAAATATAGCCGTCAAATTGCTGGCCAGATCTCCTAAATCTTGGAGCATTAAACACGTAAAAAAATCCCTATCATCATCTAAGTCTTCTGGCTCGACCTTAACTGGAAGCAAACGAGCAGCTTCGGCGTTTCTCGCACAAGCAAGTTCGACACGAGGCGACTGTCGAACGATGAAAGAGTTAAAAAAGTCAAACACATCAAATTCACAATGACGAAAGAACTCGTGGCAAAACTCCCAGAAATCATCAAGTCTTTGACTTGGATATAACATCCGATACTGTTCCCACGCGAAGACAGATACACGCAAGGGACCATCGCGCATGGTGATTGGCATGAATTCAAGAACACCTCCCTCATCAGGGATCTGAGTATATACAAATTCACAAAGTTTTAACATCCCTCAACAAAACTATCAAAGCCATCAGCTCTAATGAAGCTAAACCTTTGGATCAGCATCAGAGGCTCCGGCTTCAGCTCCATCATGACCAGCTTCGGCACCAGCTCTTGAAGTAGACACCCCTGCAGTGGCGGCAGCAGCTTCAGCTTCGGCTTTTTGCTGCTGTTCGAGGGCAAGCTCGTCCTTGTACTGAAAATAAACAGAACAATCAATACTAAAAGCAAAATAAATAAAAGTATGAGTAAAAGCAAAAATAACCAAAAGGGCAAAAGAAGCTAACCTTAACAAGACGATCATATGCGGTGCTTCGGGCACACTCTCTCCCTGGAGCAGACCAGAATTTCCTAAGAAAGATGGCGCGAGTCGCCAGAACAGCTTCGCTGAAAAATTCCTTCTTGTCAGGGTTCAAAGCCGAAGGAAATTGAAAGTCCCTTCTCAGGAAGCTCTTATAGTGAGAGCACCCTTCATCTGCTAGCATTTTAAAAGCGTTGGTGATGCAGGTTCGAGCAGCATAATCGCCTACTTTGGACAAGATGTCCGGTAGGGACTTGAACTCATCATCCAACCATGCAAACAGCTTCCCAAGGTCAAAATCATCTGAAGGAAAAGGCAGCGGCTCGGCTCCATATTGCTTCAGAGCAGCCTCGTACTCTAGGTACACGTCAGAGCTGCGGCTAAGGATCTCGGTCTCCAAATTCTTCTTATCGGCCCTCAACTTGTCGATCTGAGACCTAAGCCTATCAGCTTCGGAGACAAGAGAATTCTTCAAATCAACAGAAACAAGCAACTCCCTCTTGTACTTTTTCAGCATCTGACGTTGCCTTTTCCTTATCAGCCTCCAGAGACTTTACTTGATTCTTCAAATTATGCTCGAAAGTGGCAGCCTCAACCAATTTGTTCCGAAGCCCTTCAATAGTCTGAGCATTGAGCTCACGCGTAGACTCCAGTGAAGTGACTTTGCCTTTGAGCGAAGCAATCTCTGATGCGGCAGACTCTCGCTCAAGATGAAGCTACTCTTTTTTATTTTCCAAAGATCTCTTAAGCTGAAGGAAGCTCTCACGCTCTTTCCTAGCTTAGAGTTTCAAGCTCGGCCCGCTCGCCCTCAACATCGTTGAGACGAAGCGGAAGGCGAGCGAAAAGCTCCTGCATGGACATCATAGACTAAAACAAGAAAAGTTTAAGTATCAAAAAGCTAGACAGCAAACTCAAAAACGAAGCAGAAGGAACAAACCTGGATACCGCCACTAAGGCTGGAGACAGAAAGTGTGTCCAAATCCAAAGATTTGACTTGAATTTCAAGCTCTAAAAAAGCAAAAAGAAAATTAAGACAAAAGGTAACACTCAATCAGCTTCATACAAAATAACACAAAATACTAACCATTTGGAGCAACAATCGGAATGTCAATGGGAGGATGAAAGCCGCCCTGACGAAGCCGATCTGTAAAGGGTCCATACCCAACATAACTTGCTTCTAAGGCAAAAGAATCAACATATCAAAAAAAGCCGTTATTTAAGTCAAATCGACAGTATAACTACTTTGCAAAACGTACCTTTGGATTCAGGAGCTGGCTTCGCAGGAGCCGATTCAACGTCCTTAGCAGGGGCAAATTGTCCGGCGTCAGCTGAATAAGCCAATTTAACTGGCAGAGTAGTGGTTGGAGCCAAATCGCCAGAACACTGCTCAGTCTGCACAGGTTCCTCAACGTTAGCAGAAGCCAACTGCGTTGGCTCCTCAGTGTTAGCTGTAACCGTCAGCGGAAGCTCCTCAATGTTAGCCGAAGCCAACTGCGTAAGTCCCTCAGAAATCTGAAGGGACTTGGCAGCCGCACCGGCCAACAAATCCAAGGACGATGGTTGGAAAGGGATGGACGATACTTCAGCTTCGCCAAGCGCAAAATCCTTCGTCTCATCTTCCCTCAGAAGACGGCTGAAGCTCACTTCATCCTCATCATCAATGCACCCAAGCAGGCGCTCACGACGAGGTGGCACAACAACGGCTTTAATTGCAATCAGTCAAGAATAGATAAGAAAAGCAAAGCCAAAAACAAAACGATAAGATAAACAAGAAACAAACCTCCAGAAGGGGGCGCATCAACTGCAGCGGAAGCTGCAGGATCGACTTCAGCAGACAAAGTAGCGGGACGAGGAGGAGCACTAGAAAGTGGTGTGATGGGAAGAGTTTTCGAAAGCTTTTGACGCTTGGAAGCCTCTAAGGAAGAAGTAATAATCCGCTTCTTCGTCGCAACCACCTTAGAGGCACCTCCTCGGCTTTGACTCCCGCCCCAGCTAGAGGGGGCTCCGGCTTTGCTGCCACCAGCTTCGTCGCCGCCCTCGTCTGACTGACCGCTTCCATGGCCTCCGCCACGACCCCTCCTCCCACGGCCATGAGTTGGCTTCGGGGCCGCCAGCACGCTGGGATGATCCTCAGCGGTGAACTTCTTCGTTGGCTTGGACGGGGCCGTACGCTGAGGGTAGCTAACACCCATTTCATCAAATACTCTGTTCAGACGAACCCCATCCACTAAAGCCAAACATCTTTCATGTTCCTTTGACGTGTACTTTCCACAAATAATTTCGGCCATCAACTCAACAGACTGAACGAAAGCATAATCGGACATGTTATCCGGCTTCCTCACCCCAAACTTAGGGAAACAAACATGAGGGATCCCTCTGTAGAGCCTCGTCTCAACTGCAAATGGCTTCCAAGACGCAGATAGAATGTTGAGCCTAATAGCGAGTCCCTCCTCGATCAAGTCCCGGCTGCTGGAAACTCGACTGGCTTTGAAAAAAGCGCTTTCGCAGCGAGCGAAACCAGGAGCATTCTTGTCGATTGCAGGGTAAGCAACAAACTCACAAGGACCAATGGAACTGTGCAGAGGAAATGATATCTGCTTCGCTCCATCCTCTAACACAGTCTCCAGCGCCGGCACCTTAACATAAAGCCAATAATTCTTCCAATTCTTGTCCCAAGTGTTTTTCTGGCAAAAGGTAAGTTCTACCTTCTGCAGGTCAGTTTGCCTCCACCGCGCGCAGAGAGTAACGCTGCCAAAGTCCGGCTCGCACTCAAAGCCGTCAATCTTAACGCTTTTTGTCTGACGATGCCCCTCAAAGTAACGGACGAAGCAGTCCGCATTAACATCTGATGCGTTCGTCTTCACGGCCCAAAAGAAGTGAAGCAGATGAGTAATGGCATTAGGGGTGAGATGATGGAGTTGCAAATCTCCCAAGAATATTAGCAATTATATTGTCCACAGGCATTCGAGGCCCAGCGCAGAAGAACTCCTTGAATACCACAGCTTCGTCCGCACGGGGCATCGGGGTAATCTCCGTAACAGGGGCTCGTCCATGACCGACCGGGAAATACTCCTTTCCCTCGTAGAAGCTGATCAGCTCGTGGGTAACAAAAGATTGACCAAAGACAGTGGTCTTTGGCTTCTTCCGATAATCCATGAGATCTGACACATCGGCTTCTACTTCGTCAAGGGCATCACCTACCGCAGACTCAGCATCCTCTGTGTCATCGCCTCCTGCAGCTTCCCCCTCATTGGCGGGATCCTTCCCCCTTTCATCAATTTCCATAGCAACTCCCGCTTCTGGGGCTGCGGCCACGTTGACCTCAAGCGCCTGAGCAAAGGATGCAGCTTCGGCAGTATCCATATCAACCGCGTCTGAGTTGTCTTCGTCCGAGACGTAGCCAATCAGACAAGCGGTTTGCTTCGTGCGAGCCGCTACAACAAACAGAAAAAAACAATAAGCAAACAAAACAACAAAAACACAGAAAAGCAAGAACGAAGGAGATGAGAGTACAAAAAGCAAAAAACTTACTTGCGACGAACTAGAAAGCCAAAACTTGAGTTCAAGAGCTCTCAAACCAATCGAAAGCGTCAAACACAAGCTAAGTGCAAAAATTGCAAACCGAAGCAAGTGAATTTCACCCCCCTTCGGTCCTATTTATAGGGCAGTAAAATCTGACCATTAAAAGTCTCGAAAAATGAGTCACCGCTTCAAATTCAAAAAGAACCGAAGCAAAGTTACGACAACAGTACAAAAAAAACAACCGTTAAGAAACAACAAAAGCCAATGGGCAAAATATCAAAACAGTAAACGAAGGGGCTTTCTCCAACAAGGAGGAGGCGTTTCTCGGACTGGCAAACAATCCAACGTTCGTGGAGCTCGGCCTGTTGAAGAAAGCCCTCGTCCTCGAGGGGCTACTGTTGGGGATTTGGCCTGCCGACAAACGCCCTCTACTTGTTTTGCTCTGTTTTGACACACAAAGACGACGACCGACAAGGGAGAAAAATCCAATAGTATTCCTTTACTTGATGAGTTCCATAATCGGCTTCGGTCAGAGAAATAAGCCAAAGCCAATCGGCTTCGGTCACAGAAATAAGCCAAAGCCAATCGGCTTCGGTCAGAGAAATAAGCCAAAGTTACATTGTCCAAACTAAGTTAGAAGCCAATGTAATGAAGAAATGATACTACTGGATGCCAAAAGCTATATTTGAGTCGCTGGTTAGCTTCGGTTCACTCCATACTGCAGGTTCCAGGAGGGGCCATTGGCTTTTGGATACCGAGGGGCGGCTTCGGATCGTCCCAATCCAGAAGAAGCCACGTCAAGGGGCTACAAGACTCTTTTTAGCTGGCGAAGCAGGCGTGGACCAAGTCCAGCAAGACCAAGTCCAAGCCAAGTCAAACACGGGATCGCAAGTCTACGCATTCACATTGGGAGGAGTAAATGTACTAACGTGACCCTAGGCTAATTGTATTGTATAGTCTAGAGGATGATGCCTGATCCTAGGGGTACAATGGGAATGTAAAGTCCCTTGGTCTTCCTATAAAAGGAGACCCCTCTCTCACATGTAAAGGTTGTTGATTCCCGAGAACATTGTTGAGTAATATTATTTTTACTTGTCTCTGTTGCTCAGTTTCATCCGTTGCTTGGGTCTATTGGCTTCGGCCGCAATCCCAACAAAGAAAACTATTCATACAATCTGATCAAGATGTGCATGTGTGTGGTAAAGTGGAAGGTGTATGAGAACTCCCTTTTGTATGATCTCTCTCCTTTGAATTTATTTTGAGAACATGGCTATCTCTTCTCTTTTTTTCTTTTGTTATGCTCAATGTTTTTATGAGCATGTATATATATTTTTTTTCTTTCTTCTTTTTTTCTCTTGGACCTTAGTGTGTCCAAAATGTTTTTCTATAGTCCATGTCTCTTTTGCAAAGGATTATTTGGAGAGAGATTCATAAAACATACGGAACATTTATTTGGTGGGTGAATGGATATAGCTAACTTCCAGTGTAGACGTTTAACATGTGTATGTGGAGTGTACGTGATCTTGATCAAGAAAGCATGAAGAGCATCTTACAAGGGTCACAACAATTTGACAAAGCTCAATGCAATAACAAGCAGCATATGTATAAGGTTTTCAATGCGAACAACATATGGCTTTGGGACATCATTGAGGAGCTTGTAAGGCTATTGATTTTATACTTTTGCAAGAAAAACATCCCAAGTACTTCATACAGAAAGAGCAAGATTCATCTTATCATACCATATCTCATTCATCAACCATTTAGATAGCATGCTTCCCTAAAGATATATTTTCACAAGCAGCAGGTAAATGTGCAAGGAATAAAGAATATGCAAGCCAATCAAGGATGAGCATATGGATCATAGGAGCATCAAGTTTTATTTGAGTTTAATTTTAATGATCATCTTAAGATTATGTTTAAACCCCTGAGTGAGAGGGAGAGAGGGATTGGCATGCAAACCATCGCATTGGATGAAGTGGAAGATGAGGTGTGCCAGAGGGCCTTCGATTGATGAAGAATTCATTTGAGCCCCTCTGGTGCCCGATCGTCGTGATCTTTTTGATGTCGGTCCATGCGATGTTGTGAGGCGTAGTTGTGGGTGGTCTCGAATGTGTACGTGAGAAGCCTGAGAGACCCCCACACTTGATCTTGTACCTGTGTTTATTCAAAACAAGGTGGAAACAAAACAATGGCTCTATTGGCCTTAGGGAGCCTGATCTTTATTTGAGATTCAAATATTTTTGGTGTTTTTATGTTATGCAAAAAAAATTTTGATTTGATTTTTTTTGGCATGCAATTCTTTCAAGGTAACTTAACAGGGAGATTAAGGGAGAATAAATGCACAACGAGTTTTGGATACTTCCTTGATGGAATTCCTCCAAGCTGTGATCTTGCAAGTGGATGCAAGATTTGAGCTTGAGAGTGCCAAACGATTTGTCCACTGTTCATCCTACTTCATCGTGCAATTTTCTTCCATGTGACTAAGGGTCTCGGATGTTGGGGTTATGCTCACCACCCTTTAGTCACCACTTCATCCCTGCAAAAAGTTAGTAGACAACAAATACCCGAAGGACCATTTGAAAAGATATCATTATTGCCATAGGGTTAGCTGTTCACATCCACACTTAAAAACAGATTGGTCTTTCACATGTTAAGCATAGATCCTGTTTGCCATTATTATTATTTTTTTAATTTTCAAATGTTCTCTTTTTTTTCAAATTTTATTTTCACCATTTTCTTTTATGCACTACTCAAACAAGGCTGAATTGCATCAACATGATCACATGGGGGTTTTGCAATATACTCACAGTGAACCTTTGAAAAGTGATGTACCTCCTTGTATGTTGTGCAACATTGTTGTAGTGCATCCCATGCCTTGGTCTATCTCCAGTTTGAATCAAGCTTGATGACTTACCCATTCGAATTTGAAATCTTTCCTGCAGGGGTTAGTCCATAGATACAACCAATATCTATAAAAGCATTACTCGAATGTCATTAATCAAACTTGACACCATGTCTGGTTTGATTAAAGAAGACTATTTAACCTAAGCACCACGCTTAATTTAAAAAGCCTATGAATGTATTCTAGAAATACATTCAAACCAGAGCATATGAATATAGATAAAGGGGGCATGAGAACATCCTCCAGTGATATTCAAAAGGAGATGAACATGAGTATATAATTGGGTGATCTTCGGGTTACCTCCCGAAAGGGCTTAGTTTAATGTCAAAGGCAGGACATGAGACTTTACCTCAGTATACTTACCGCTGGCGTTAGATGACGAATTTAGAATTGCCATCACGGTAGTTCCTTGGATCTTGGTGGCGTTGTGAATGATTAACGGTGATGCGATCGCTCATGGATTGCAAGTGCGCACTAAATGTTGGGATGATCCTAACAAGTAGCTGGCACATATGCAGAACACAAGCACGCAACAATCGTCTTTTTTATGAAAGCGCACACATGAACCAAGGACGCAAGGCAAGGTGCAACCAGGAGGCATATGGGAAGTACCGAGGTGCAAAAAACACTGTGTCTTGCATGCCCAGATATCTTAATCCCATTGAGCCTCGCTGACTATTTTTTTTATTTTTTTATATGCAATCATGGTTGGGAAATAAACATGCCAACTAATTTAAAATGCATGAATGAAACAAATATGCTGGGTGATTGGAAAATCCAAATGAGGGAAATTCAAAACATGATATGCAATTTGTAAGAAACTCGAGGCCTGGCGTTTCTCAAAGCGCGAACTGATCAACCCTTATCTCTAAATGACGTGGTGGGAGCCAGTTCCCTTTAACCCTATTCGATCGGTCTACCAACCACGTGCTGGCAATTAACCGACCCTATAGGGACTGCATGAGTTGGACTAGGAACCCGAATAGATAGGTGATGAAAGATTTTGCCACTCACCTAGACTAGGCACAGTGCCCGAATACAGTTCAAAGCCGAGGAGCCACCCATTCAAAAAGAAGGCACAAGGGTTTGCTTGCAAATGATGCTCAACATGAATGATTCGAAACAAATATAACGCCTGGTTACCTCCAGGCAGGCATTTGGAATTTTTTTTATAGCAAGAAAGGATACATGAACTAGCATCATCTATAAACCAAAGATAATAATTTGACATTGATGGAACTTGTCATGAGATAAGTATAAACCTCCCCCACACTTGGATTTGTGTCACTGGACAACAAATTCAAGTGTGTGTCGGCCTCCTTCGAGTTTTGTTCCATCACCCAGAATTTACCAAGGTGTTGCAAATGATGCAGCTCTCATGTTCTTAAGCACAGTATACCCGCCGTTCTTTTCAGTTTCAACCTGTAATGGTTAGCGACCAAAAATACCCAAGGGACAACTAAACCGAAGAACATGCTCTTGCAATTTTTTTTTCATGTGAATGATGGATCGGTAGCGATGGAAATGAATGGTAAAGATAAAGAAAATGATGTGGTGGTATGGATGAGGACACATGGGCGAACTCGGTTCGACACTAGTACTGCAACCGTTCCCCGGCAACGGCGCCAGAAAGCTTGTTGGTATTTTTAACGATCACAGATAAATCCGCAAGCGTACGGATACCGATGTAGCTTTCACCCGAGAGTATTCCAAGGTATCGAATCCACAGGGAACGTGTGTGTACTAGTGACGATTTAAGATCGACCAAGGACAAAATAAGTGATAATTGTGTAGAAGGTAGAGAGGGTTATTTCTATGTATTCTGGATAATTAAGGATTAGCTCAAGGTGTTTACGATATTACTTGCTTCGAGACACTCAACCATCAAAATTCGGAAAGGGATGCGAAGGGGACTAAGCATGCCAAGCAATGGTCCTACTGACTCTAGTACTTCTCACGTGGTGGACTACGTAGGCCGTCAGGGCTGTCACCACCTGGGGCTACCACTACAAATCCGTGGCACTAGGCGCACTCCAAGGTATTCAAAAGACTATACACCACGTATACTCAGTTAAATACTATCTTAGCATTGCAAGTACTAAGACACTTATCACAGCAAGGAGCTCACAAGTATAAAGTAAAGCTTGAACTATATTAAATAAATATTAATCCAGAAATACAAGAGATAATACCCGGATGAAACTCGAACCTGAGCCGCACCCGCCGAGGAACAAGAAGAAGAGAGGAGCCGACATCCCCGGCTTCTCCCGGACTCTCGCCTCACCTCTCACCTATTCTAGCACTACATAGTATCTAGGATTGGAGCTCTTGCTTCACTTCTTGTGTGTTGAATGAGAGGATGGAGCCCTCTATTTATAGTGGAGGTGGTGCCTTGGGGGAATAGAGATGCTTCAAAGGTTCCAAAGAATATTCCTCCTCCAAGTGCTCTCTTGCCTCCACCTGGCCTCAAACCGACGTCCTCAGAGTCGGTCACGCCCCAAACTCGCGCCCCAGAACAATTCCACGATGTCCTGGAGTCGGTGGGGCGCAGAACCGGTGGGAACCGCGGAGAACCGGGCGAGAACCAGTCAGAAACCAGAGAAAACCGCGCCCTGTAGTGTTCTGTATAGGTCGGTTGGAGAAAACCGGAGGAAAACCAGGGGAAAACCGCTCCCACGGAGAAAAACCCGCCGGCTCCCGCACGAAACCGGCCTCGCGGCCACTCCCCGCGCGCCACCTGTCCCTGCCAGGCTGCTCCCCGCGCGCGGGCGTGCACGCGCGCGCGTGAGCGCCGCGGCCGCCACGCGTCAGCGCGGCATGGGCCGGCCGCTGGGCTTCTGGCCCGCCTGGCTCGCCTGCGCAGCTGGCGTCGGCAGCGGCAGTGCTGACGTCATGCTGACGTCAGCACTGCCCTTTTAATTTCTAAATTCAATATCTTTTTATTCTGAGCTCGAAAATATATGAATAATATATCCGTTGAAATCGTCTTGATGAGCTCTACGCAATGGTGTAATCCAAGTCGGCATTTGAGATACTTTGTGATAATGATATATTCATATCTTTCTCAGGCCATAGCGTCATTTCCTGCATAGCCAGTTCAAAACACCAACACTCGTGGAATTCATTAGTAATAAACCCTACCACTATGTTTGGTGATCATATTTGATGTATTTTCTGCAAGATTTGACGGTCAAAAGTGGTACTTAAGGACCGTCAACACTTGGTAAGCCTAGAGCTCAGTTATCATGTATCCTTTTGCTTATTTGTAAGACTTAGAGCCTTAATGGATATGCTATCTTGGTTATGTTACTTGACTTATAGTCTTGTGTGTGCATCATATGAGTTGTATGTCTTGCACCTTAGTGTAGAAGATACATGTTATGGCAATGGCCCAATGAATCTTTATGATTGTTCTTTACCTTTCCGTACAATTGGTAAAGATGTATTTAATATTACAAACATGGTGTTTGGGGTATGGAATGCCGTTGGGGATACCCTACCCCACGTATTCAGAGGTAGGCGGCAGGTGGTGACAGCCCTGTCCGTCCTTTGTAATCCTCGCCGTTTGGGTTTGGGCGTTTGCAGGCCTTCGTGATAAACATCGTGAGAGTACCCTTGGATGAGGGGATCCCATGACTCCTCGATTTGCCCTCTAATTTGTTTCTCTTGCTGAGCTTGTATTGGATATACTTGTAGGAGTGTAACCCGTAAGTAAGAAGTACATAGAATCCCTAGTTCTCTCGTAGGACCTTCATATTAACTAGACTTACATAATGAGCAATGAAATCTTCTGTGTGTCAACATACCCAACTTTTTATTACATAGAATCCCTAGTTCTCTCGTAGGACCTTCATATTAACTAGACTTACATAATGAGCAATGAAATCCTCTCTGTGTCAACCTACCCAACTTGTCATATCATGTTATCCCCAGTTCTAGTCTTGGTATATTAATCGTGATATAGTTGATGCATTGGAAAACATATTACTTTGCCATACGCTTTCCCTGAGGAAATAAATACGATACTCTGGAATACTCCTTGGTGAAATGCTATAATGTACTTCTGTGCGCTTGCAGAACTTATGTAACACTAAGATTTATATTAAGGCATCTCTAGTACCATCACTCCTGTAGTGGTGATGCTAAGAAATGCCAACAAGCATGAAGCATTCCCACCCGTTGTGATGCAACCTGATGATATGACTGACCAAGAAGTTACGGGTTTCAATGATGATGATGTGTTGCCACGTGTGAACAATGTTGATCAAATGGTGAGAGATGCTGAGTTTCAAGGTATGTACACAACTTCTAAATTAGCAAAGCTAAAACAATTCGTGGAAGATTTAAAGATACCCCTCTACCCTGGTTGTCAGAAGTACTCTCGCCTTTCTGGTGATCTGAAACTTCTGCAGCTTAAGGCAAGTCATGATTGGACCGACAAAAGTTTCAAACATCTATTGGATCTGCTAAACGACATGCTACCAGACGAAAACCAAGTGGCCAAGTCTGTCTACAAGGCAAAGAAGATAGTCTGTCCTTTGGGTTTAGAGGTTGAAAAAATTCATGCATGCATCAACAGCTGTGTGTTGTTCCGTGGAGAATATGAGGACCTTGACAATTGCCCAAAGTGTGGGTTCAGTCGGTACAAGAGGAAAAAAGATGGCGGAGATAATGCTGATGACGGGAATGAGCCCGTGAAAATCAGAGGCAACAAGAAGGGTAGTAACAGAGGGGGTCCTGTGAGGGTGGCATGGTATTTCCCCGTCATTTCCCGCTTGAAACGCATGTTTGTCACATGAAATGAGGCCTAACTCTTGTGTTGGCATAGGGAAGGGTGAAAGAAGGGCGATGGCAAGCTTAGGCACCCCGCAGATGCAGCACAATGGGGTAACATTGATTCCCACTATCATTGGTTTGCCAAAGATTGCAGGAACATTCGGTTCGCTATGAGCACAGACGACGTCAACCCATTCGGTAACCAGAGTTCAACGCATAGCACGTGGCCTGTCGTACTGTCAGTGTTGAACCTTCCACCATGGCTATGCAAGAAATGGAAATACCTGATGCTGTCAATCTTGGTTTCTGGGCCAAAGCAACCCGGTGACCATATTGATGTCTACTTGAGGCCATTGGTTGATGACTTGAAGACACTTTGGAAGCCTGGTGTGAAGGAGGTTTGGGATGAGTTCCAGTGTGAGGAGTTTAGATTGCACGCCATGTTGTTCACCACCATCAACGACAACCCGGCTCATCGCAACCTCTCTGGGCAGAGTACAAGAAAAGGTGAAGCTTGCCCCCACTGCTTAGATGAAACATGCTCATTGTGGCTAAGAAACTCAAAGAAATTCATAATTATGAGGCACCGTTGTTTGCTCCCCAAGAAACATCCATACCGGGACATGGATTGTCAGTTTAATGGGGAAAGGGAAAAATGAATAGCGCCTCCACATGTGTCCGAAATGAAAGTCCACTTGCAAGTCCAAGGCATCAAAACTATCGAGGAGTTACCAAAAAAGACCATCCTTGGCAAAAGAAAGAAGAGAGATGGTGAAGAAGAAGATGGGCAAGGGATATGGAACAAGAAATCAATACTATGGGAGCTAGAGTATTGGGAGGTGTTGGATGTGCGTCATTCGATTGACAACATGCACGTCAAGCAGAATGTGTGCGAGAGCATGTGCGGAACTTTGTTACAACAGAGGGGGAAAGGAAAAGAACATGAAAATGCAAGAGAGGATCTTAAAGATATGGGCATTAGGCTGGAGCTCTATGCACAGGAAACAGACACGGGGAGACATGAATTCTGTGAGTTTTTGCATGGTTTGAATGTACTTTCAGGCTACTCATCAAACTTCAAGAGGCTAGTGTCGGTGAAGAACATGAAAATAAATTTCCAATTGATGAGATCTCATGATTGCCATGTGTTGATGACAGCTCTTCTTCCTATTGCACTTAGAGGTATCAAGACAGTACATGTTCGTGAGGCTGTGATGAGCTTGTGCTTTTTCTTCAATGCAATAGAACAAAAGGTGATTGATGAGGATGCACTGTTGAAGATAGAGAAAAGGCATTTCGAGACCCTATGCATGCTTGAAGCTACTTTCCACCCTCATTCTTTGATCTCATGGTCCATCTAACAGCACATCTTGCGAAAGAGATCTTCTACCTTGGCCCGTCTTACCTTCATCAAATGTTTCTGTTGAGGCCATAATACCAGGGTGCCCGATCACGAGGATTACCGACTACCGACTCCAAACTACCAAGACTCCGAACAAGACACGATGGCCAGATCGCTTAAGGAAAGCCCGAAGATAGTTAGAGTCCTACTAGGTTTAGGTCTGTTTTGTCTTGTAAGGCACGTCTCCCTGGATATAAATAGCGGGGGTCCTGTGCGTAGAGGGTATTCCCATTGATCTACAATCTTAGACAATCCACCCGAGGGTACTTGTTACGCATTGTAATCTATACTCGACGAAATAATACAAGCAGCAACTGGACGTAGGGTTATTACTCGATCTCGAGGGCCCGAACCAGTATAAAAATCCCGTGTTTCTCTGTTCGTCACCGTGATCAATCTTCGCACGAAGCGGGGTGCCTGCCGGACAAATATCTGACGAGTACAACCTCGACAGTTTCCATATGAGAGGTTCTGTGGCTTCCTCAAATCATTGGCACATAATCGGTCATTTCTGGAGGGAGCCAAGGTTCGTGGCTATGGTACCATAAAAGTAGTGGAGTGGGCCATGGGTTATATGGATCGCCGACGCGTCGAGTTCCTCGATGCCCTACATGCCCAGTTCCATCAAGTCGGAAGCGATCGGGAGTCCTGCTTCTGCTTCCGATCTCTACGCTCACCGCCATCTAGTGCCTGCACGGGAGATCCGTTTTGGAGATCTCGTGTTCGAGCACCAAGGCGACTACGAGCTCAAGATGACGGGGATCCATGATCCCGATCTCACATGCGCCGGTCGGGAAGTTTTCGCCACCTTCACGGAGCCAACTCTTGAAGACATTGCAGATCGCACTGCGCAGTTGGATCTCGACTACAGTGGATCTAGTAGTGGGTCAGAACAATCCGAAGACCGCCGCATCCATGTGCTAAACGCAAACAGGACCGAGGCCGTTGCCGAGTCATCTAGCTCGCGTCGACCCGTGCCTCCTCCACGTTTGAGCAACGCACCAACACTTCAAACGGCTAGAACCCGTACACAGCAGGTTGCATCCTCATTGGCTCCCCGAGATCTCAACAACGATTTCCGGGCCGTCGAACAGGACAATCTGCAGATCCGAACCCTCTTGGAGACCATGGAAGCAATGGCCGAAGGGACTCCGATGGCCACCACAGCCAAGAAGGCTCAGGAAGCAGCGGACAAGGCCAAAGAGCGCATCGAAGCCACCGCTGCCGTACCACCAGCTCCGTCAAACAGACCACGTGAACCGCAGCCGGTTCGGTCTCGATCTGTTAACGGACGACCATACTATCGCCCACACGAGGGGCGCGACATAAGGCCACAACTCGAGCGCAATCGTCGCACTCGCGACGCTCGGGAAACTCTCAACTACAATCGAGATTACCGAGCACGTGAGGGTTACTACCGGTCCCATCCAGATTCGCCGCCACGTGACTCCCGACCAGGCACGGGGGGATGCCTTGCGTACTCCCCAGCCCTGCGCAAGGTCAGGTGGCCCAAAAAGTTTCATCCTACTAACATCGAGAAGTATGACGGAACAACCAACCCCCGCGAGTGGATTCAGATCTATTCCACGATCATCGATGCCACCA
>CM014271.1:43995562-44006123 GCA_004135705.1 Alloteropsis semialata
ATGCAATAACCTAGATGACATGAGTTCCTATAAATATGAGGATTTCCACAAGCCAAAAGGTACAGGGAATAAAATATATGTAAGTTAATAAGAACTTCCATGTGATGGTGAGATGCAAAGGGTTGATTTTACTAAGTTTTTGAATTCTATGATCAGGTTCTGCAAATATTCAACTGAAACAGAGTTTAGGATGACTAAACCAGCGTGCAGGAAGAAGCAGAGGTCAGGTGGGACCCAGGCCAGGTCGGCCGATCTGGTGGGGTCGGGCGACCTAGGGGTGACTCCCCTGGTTCAGATCTTTCTCGTGCTCTCTGTTGCGTTCTGATATTCTCTGTTTCACGTTGTATCGCTCTGTTTCCCGTTGCGAGTTTCCCCCACACTTGTACCTTTCATTCAAAACAAGTGGAAACAAAAAGAAAACACAATCCTAATACACTAAACATTTTATTTTATTCATCAATTCATAGGCATATTACATGATAATGAAAAGAAATAAATGAAATAAATGAATAGAAGGGAAACTAATGAGCCTATCCTAATCCAAAGCCTAGGGTATCTAGGGTGCATTATAGAGATTTTCATCCCCAGCAGCTTTGGCATAGCGCTTAAGTTTCACGACTGTTGATCTACGAAGCATATCAAAGTCGTCTTGAAGGTTAATGCACTCAAGTCGTTCTTCAGCGAACTTCTTCTCCAACTTTGCATAGTCGCGACCGAGTTGATTAATCAACTCTAGCAACTCAGCGTTGGAGGGAGCCTTGGGGGCCTTCTCATCATCATCACTCTCATATTGGCCCCCAGGCCTGCGAATTGGAGGAGGCTTGATATGCCTCTTGATCTTGCCGGCGGGTGAATATTCCACCGACTCCTCCAACTCCTTCCTCTCCTCAGGTATGAGGGGAGGGAACAGCCCCTTACCGTAGCCACCTTCGGGTTTCCTTTCCCCGAAGATCTGGAAACGTGGCTCTGGGGTACTGGCAGGAGAGTAGATGGACACATCGGACGTATAGTGATACGCCACGACGTCCTCCCACTTGTTCCTGACCACCTCCTTCAACTTCTCCCCTGGTTGAAGCTTGGGGAGTCCATCCCCCTTGATCGGAGCGGCCGCCGGTGTCTTCTTTGGGGTTAATTGCCCCGTCGTCGGCCTTCTGTACGGGCTTGATGCCCGTGCATCACGCCTCTGGGTCCTCCTCGGAGACTGAGACCGCGCCGCCGAGCGAAACGCGAGGGGCCACCAGGGCCGGTCGGCCGACCAGGCACATCGGCCGACCCCCTGGTGCGGCCTCTCGCGTCCTCCTCTGGCGGGAGGCTGGCAGTGGGGAGACAACCACGGCCATGGCTTGCTCCAGGTTGATGGGCACCAATTGATTGGCCGGAGTGGGCTCTCCCTCCAGATCAAAGGTTGATCGGGATTTGGGGTGGCTTTTTTCGGCCATTGTTGGAGAATTGGGAGGTGTGGCTTGGTGATTTCAGAATGGGGGTGAGGAAGAACTCAGATGAGAGGGAAGAAGAGGAGGGGTGAAAATTTAAAGATAGGTTAACCCTCTTCTCGGATCCATCAGAGTTAGAATCGCTCGTCCACCGCAAAACGGCTTCAGAGACGTTAGAGTAGAACGTTGGCAAAAGATAGGGCTGATCGGGCTTAGGATCACGTGCGACCTGGCCTTGAGCCCGGCCGCCCTCTCCTTCTTTGTGCACTACCTGATAGGTCCACTAAACCCCAAAATATGTGCATTCATGTTCTAGGGGTTAAGGATTTAGCATAAGGTGTAATTATAAATGGGAATCATTCATGACCAAATTGATCACATCAAATTCCTCATCTACTTTATCAGGTTCAAGGAAAACTTTTAAACGCTAACCATTTACCTTGAAGAGGTTACCTTCATCATCTTGGAGTGTGATTGCCCCATGCGACGAAGTCTCCACCACAACAAATGGTCCTTCCCATTTGCTCCGAAGTTTTCCATGTCCAAAGAGCTTCACCCTGGAATTAAAGAGTAATACCTTATCCCCGGGGTGGTACTCCTTCACCTTGATCCTTTTGTCATGCCATCTCTTGGTTCTGTCCTTGTAGATTCTGGCACTGTGGTACGCTTTGTCTCTCCACTCTTCCAGCTCTGATAGTTGCATCCTTCTCATCTGCTGGGCTGCTGGCAAATCCATGTTCCACTTTCTTATGGCCCAGTGCACCCGATGCTCTAGCTCAACTGGTAAATGGCAAGTCTTGCCGTAAACCAGCTGGTATGAGGACATCCCGATTGGCGTTTTGTACGCCGTTCGGTAAGCCCATAGAGCATCTGGTAACTTGCTCTTCCATCCTTTGCCCATTTCTGTCACGGTCTTCTGCAGAATGTTCTTGATCTGTTTGTTTGATGTTTCTACTTGACCGCTTGTCTGGGGGTGGTACGGTGTAGCTATATTGTGCTTTGCCCCCAGTTCTGCCAGAAATTTCTGGAAGGTCTTGTCGATGAAGTGCGACCCTCCATCACTGATCACCATCCTGGGGGTTCCAAAACGTGGAAAGATGATCTCATGGATCACCATCCTGGGGGTTCCAAAACGTGGAAAGATGATCTCATGGAACATCTTTCGCGCGTGTTTAGAGTCAGCGGCTCTACATGGCATTGCTTCAACCCACTTCGAGACATAGTCCACTGCCACCAGGATGTACTCACTGTCATAGGATTTGACAAAGGGTCCCATGAAATCAATGCCCCACACATCAAACAGCTCAACTTGTAAGTTGTTTCTGAGTGGCATTGCATCTCTTGCGGTGATCCCTCCATGTTTCTGGTACTGCTGGCATCGTCGAATGAACTCCTTTGTATCCTCATACATTGTGGGCCAGTAGAATCCACTCTGCCAGATCTTTGACCTTGTCCTGAACGCCCCGTAGTGACCTCCATATGGGGCTGCATGGCACTGCTCAAGGATCTTCCTTGCTTCGTTTGTTGGTACACATCGTCTGAGCATGCCATCTGAACATACCCTGTACAGGTATGGTTCGTCCCATAGATGGAGTCTACTCTCATAGATCAGCCTTCTCTTGTTCTCCCCTGGCGGTACATATCCTGCAACCAAAAAGTTCACAATATTTGCATACCAGGGGTCGGAGGCGGTCACCTTGAGTAGGGTGTCGTCGCGTAGAAAATCATTTATCGGTAGATCCTGCATGTCAGTAAACTACATACGCGACAAATGATCTGCTACTGAATTCTCTACTCCCTTTTTATCTTTAATTTCTAAATCAAATTCTTAGAGTAAGAGAATCCAGCGGATAAGGTGTGGTTTAGCATCTTTCTTGGTAAGCAAATATTTCAAAGCAGCGTGATCGGTGTAGACAATCACCTTAGCTCCTACCAAGTAAGATCTAAACTTGTCTATAGCAAAAACTACTGCCAAAAGCTCTTTTTCAGTGGTAGCATAGTTAAGTTGAGCTCCTGTCAAAGTTTTACTAGCATACGAGATAGCATGATGGTTCTTATTTTTGATCTGTCCAAGTACAGCACCAACAGCATAATTACTGGCATCACACATAATCTCAAAGGGTAGCGTCTAGTCAGGGGGTTGAATGACTGGTGCTGAGATGAGAGCGTTCTTTAAAAATTGTGAAAGCATGTAAACAGTCATCATCGAAGTCAAAGGGCATGTCCTTGGCTAAAAGGCTAGTGAGGGGCCTGGCTATCTGGGAAAAATCTCTGATAAAGCGCCGGTAAAACTCCGCATGACCTAAGAAGCTGTGGATCCCTTTAACATTGGTGGAAGGTGGAAGCTTTTCTATGATTCTATTTTCGCTCTATCCACCTCTATCCCCCGTTCGGACACTAAGTGTCCCAACACTATTCCCTCTCAAACCATGAAATGGCACTTCTCCCAGTTTATCACCAGGTCCTTGTCTCGGCATCTTTGTAGAATCTTGTCTAAGTTCTGCAGACAATGGTCGAAAGTCTTTCCATAGACTGAAAAATCATCCATGAAAACTTCCATGATCTCTTCAATCATGTCTGAGAAAATGGACATCATGCACCTTTGGAACAATGCTGGCGCATTGCATAACCCGAATGACATCCTACGATATGCATACGTTCCATAGGGGCAAGTGAAGGTGGTCTTTTCCTGATCATCAGGGTGGATTGGAATCTGGTGATAGCCGGAATACCCGTCAAGAAAATAGAAGAAGGAGTGGTTCGCGAGTCTCTCCAACATCTCATCGATGAAGGGGAGTGGGGAGTGATCCTTCTTTGTTGCCTTGTTAAGTCGGCGGTAGTCGATGCACATCCGCCACCCAGTAACGGTACGCTGAGGAATCAGCTCATTTTTCTCGTTACTTACGACGGTCATACCTCCCTTCTTGGGCACTACTTGGATAGGGCTGACCCATTCACTATGAGGGACGGGATAGATGATCCCGGCGTGTAGAAGTTTCAAAACTTCCTTCTTTACGACTTCCCTCATTGCATTATTTAGCCTACGCTGAGGCTCCCTAGAAGGTGTAGAAGCTGGATCTATGGGAATGCGATGGGTACAGAGTGCAGGGCTTACTCCCTTCAAGTCCTTGAGGGAGTACCCGAACGCCGAGCGGTGTTTCTCAAGCACCTTTATGAGTCTATCACTCTCGTCCTGCGATAGCTTGTCAATAATGATGACAGGGGTGTCCCGGTCTTCATTTAAGAAGACATAGCGAAGGCCAGCAGGCAAGGGTTTTAGCTCTACGTGCATCTTAGGTGGCTCCTCGGTTTCAAGCGGCTCAGAAGCGTCATCCTCTTCCTCTATAAAGTTGTGAACATTCTCTTCGAGGAATGACTCAAATGGGTCACTATGTTGTAGAGATTTCACTTCCTCAGCCGGGTTAGGTTCTGTCAAAGGTTCAACTATGGAGTTCTTAACCCTAGCTAATGGTATAGTGAGAAGATTCCTTCCTACCTTAGCTAGGAGGTTTCCTTCCGAGGTTACATCCTGTAGCAGGCCCTCGATAGGATGTCCTATAAGGAGGTCGAAATCTGATGTCTCAAAGACATAAAAGTTCAGAGGCATCTCAATCCCGTGGTGAGAGAGGAGAAAATCTTGTACTAGGCCGAGACTCTTGAGAATACGACCTGAGGGTGTTCTAAGAAGTCTTGACGTTGGGGCCATCTTTTTACGACGTCCAAGGATGTACGCGAAAGAACTAGACATGATGTTTGCCCCAACGGTCAGGTTGTACAGAATGTCTACGGCCACCTTGCTTATGAAACCTCGAATGGTCTGCGAAGGTGAGTTAATCCGAATGAATTCGGAAGAGGACTCAGATTCGTTCGACCATTCCGTGTTTAGGATGGCAATCAGCTCCCTCACGGTTTCGTTCAAAATTTCGTTCACCATATAGATGGAGGGGGTCTTTACCGTAGGCTTCTTCTGTATTGAGTAGTTCAAGGTATTCCCAAAATCTTCAAAAAGATCTTCCTCGAACTCAAACGGCCATAGACCAAAATTTTTGTTCAGAGTCACCTTGTTACTCATGCCATAGACCAAAAGCTTGTTATGGTCTATCATAACAGTACAACCAGAATTCCGTTGCCAGCATCAGAATATTGGTTGTACAAGTGTAAATCACTTTTGTTGGAGTTACAGCAGGAAGGCAGGCAGAGCGTGACAGGAAGGGTGACAAGAAGCATGTCCCGATGGGAAGAAGCCGCGATGCCACAAACCCAAGGAACATGGGAGCCTCCAACTCCGCCATACATACCAGCAGGATCAAACTGGGAGCAGCCACAACCGTCCTCATCATATATGGTGGGAGGTTCAGGATGGCATGAAGCCCGGCAAGCACAATGGAATCCCCAAGACCCGCGCTATCATCAGTCGTCCAGCTCAAGTGGCGGCCCTCCTTCGTTCGATGCCCGACGTTCCTTTTCAGCAAGGGACTGGCGCAGCAGCATGGATGGGTTATCCAGCCGCATGGGAACCCTAGAGGTAACCACTCACCACATTGATGATACATTAACCCATCATGTGCAGCAGTTGCAGGCTTGGTGGGACCAGTCAGTACAAAACTACAACACCCTGCAGAACAGCATCCAGGAAGGGAACCAAAACCTAAACGCCTACCTTCGGTTCCAAGGGTTCGACCCGAACGACCCTCGATATCGCCAGCAGTGAGAAGTCCAGGTTGGGGGAGGACCCCCGCACAGGTAAGTTCATCCAACCGTGTCTTTTATTTTCTGATTTTCATTTAGGATAATATAGTTCCAAAAAAAAACTTGTCCTTGTACGAAAATGATGAATTTTTGCTATGACCTTCCCCTGTTATTCAAGTCTCAATAAGGCAGTCTTTTGTGTCTTGGATTTGTTGGCCTAAATTAATGATTTCCTCGAAAACTTAAAACTTGTGGGTAGCAAATGCTAAATCTGATTCTAGGTTGTTGGGAGCTATGATACAATAAGGTAGAGTTGCTTTATCTTTACCCAAGTGAAACTTGATCCTGGAGTTTTTATTTCAAAAAGAACAAAATTCTAGGCTCCTCAGTGAAGAGTGAAAATCCTACCACAGCCTCATATTCCAACCACTTTCAAAAAGCATGTGCAGTTGTTTTGAGTTTTGTCAAGTTTATTGTGATCTTTGTAAGATTTACTTCATGCTCTTAAAATCGGAGTCACGTACATGCCACCATATTTTCCATACTTCTACTCTGGAAGTAAAGCACAACATGCCTATCATTTGCATACCAAAATAAAATACTCCAAAGTAAAGGGATTTCTCTCCAAAAATATTCCTAGGCATAAGGCTTAGGCTCCCTATGTTGAAAAAAAGGGGGAGAAAAGAGAAAGAAAAAAATATGGACACGCGTGTAGTCCATGAAAAAAAAAGAAAAGGGAGCCAAGCTTTATAGCAAATTCCTAAAGGAGAGAAATTCCCTAAAGGAGTTTATTTTCCACTACTACATATCCACACTTGCACACTTCGATTTGAGTGTACGATTTAATTCTTCGTTGATCCTGGATTTGACTCAACAAAATGAGCAACGCATGTGTGAAACAAAAGTTCCCATTTATGAACCCCACTTGCTTATGCTATTGAGGGAAATTTGAGAGGAGTAAGGATTTATACACCTATGAGCGACTTGAGAGAGAGTCACTTGAGGAGCCTTGTTTTCTTTGGAAAAAGTTTCTTTAAAAACCTCCGGTGTAACGGTGGAACGAAGGTTTGGGAGGAGCATTCTCGCTAAGTTGTTCTGGCTTTCAACCGCTCATGATGAAGAAAAGCTAAAAGCCCCATAGGTGGCAAGGTAAAATGGGATGATTTAATCTTTGCCAACTTATTCAATCTATAAATGCTTTCTTATTGATATTATCTCTTTTGGGAAGCAAGCAAAATCTGATCCAATAGTTTCCAAATCTCCAAGCTTTGCTTAGGGACCAGCAAAGATCTTAGCTTGGGGGAGTTTGTTGGCGCTTGTTAAGTCATGATTATCTTGTAATGCCAACATGGTAAAATAAAATAAATCAACAATAATCAGTAGGATTTAGTTTCAAATAATATAGTTCCACTTGTACATGGAGATTATTTGGTTGCAGGAGTTATGGGCCAAAAGACGAAGGAAAACAGGGCTAAGCCTAGGTCGCCCGACCTGCCAAGGTCGGCTGACCTGGCCTGGTGTCCGATTTAGCCAGAGTCTGGTCATGCAGAAGAAGCACAAGTCCATGTCATCCAGAGCGCTGAATCAATGACGGTTACATCCGAGGGATGACATGGAGGATAAGGAGAAGCACATGGATTGATGGGCCCACATGAGAATCAAGAGTTACCCCGAGGATTCATACCCAGCATCATCAACGATCAGGGTCCACATTCCAGTTACACAGATGAAGACCAAGGCGGTGCGAGCTTGGACTAGGTCGGCCGACTTGGCCAGGTCGGCCGACTCTGTCCAACGGCCGTTGCGGTTCTCCCTTCTCCTGCGCGTCCATACCGACTTCAGGACCCAATCTACACCATGGATGAGCTCAGTCGGTGCATCAGACGGTCGGGCGACGTCAACACATCGGCCGACTCAGGGGTGGGCCCACTCATCCTCAACCGCCTTGTACCGGCCCTAAATCGTCTCCCAGTGCTATAAATAGATGACCAACGCCTCCTGTACAACACAAACCAGAAGGAAGAGCTCCAATTGCTACAAGTCACAGTCTTTGTTAGTAGAGAAGTAGTTCTAGGAGTTGAGCTTCTACGGGTTTCCGAAGGAGTCTTGGTAAGCCTAGACCTCAGTTATCTTTTATCCTTAGCTTATTTGTAAGACTTAGAGCCTTAATGGAGATGCTATCTTGCTTATGTTACTTGACTTATAGTCTTGTGTGTTCATCATATGAGTTGTATGTCTTGCACCTTAGTTTAGTTGATGCATGTTATGGCAATGGCCCAATGAATCTTTATGATTGTTCTTTACCTTTCCGTACAATTGGTAAAGATGTATTTCATATTACAAACGTGATGTTTGGGTTATGGAATACCGTTGGGGATACCCTACCCCACGTATTCAGAGGTAGCCCCCGGGTGGTGACAGCCCCGCTGGGCCTTTGTAATCCTCGCCGTTCGGGTTTGGGCGTTTGCAGGCCTTCGTGATAAACATCGTGACAGTACCCTTGGATGAGGGGATCCCACGACTCCTCGATTTGCCCTCTAATATGTGTCTCTTGCTGAGCTTGTATAGGATACACTTGTAATGAATGTAACCCATAAGTAAGAAGTACATAGAATCCCTAGTTCTCTCTTAGGACCTTCATATTAACTAGACTTACATAATGAGCAGTGAAACCTTCTGTGTGTCAACATACCCTACTCTTCATATCATGTTATCCCCTGCTCTAGTCTTGGTATATTAAGTGTGATATAGTTGATGCATTGGAAGACATAATACTTTGCCATACGCTTTCCCTGAGGAAATAAATACGATACTCTAGAATACTCCCGGGTGAAATGCTACAATGTACTTCTGTGCGCTTGCAGAACTTATGTAACGCTAAGATTTATATTAATGCATCTCTAGTGCCATCACTCATGTAGTGGTGATGTGCTAAGAAATGCCAACACACATGCGCCAAGGAAGCCAAGGTGGAGAAAGAGGCAAGCCCTCCACGCGTGCTGCAACCTCAAGAGACAAGAACCCAGGCCTCATCATCCTCCAAAGCATCCGAGCAAGCCGCTCCGGGTACTTCCACAGATAGCGCATTGTCGAGATCTGCAGAAAGTACCCGGATGGCTAGTCTCCGGACTGAGGAGCTTGAGGCTGCTGCCGGTCTCATGAAGGCTACTTCAACCGTTGAAGAAATCATCTAGGAAAAACAACCCTGAGCACCAACTCCTGAGCCATTCCAGATATATATGGGGATGCCAGGCGCAGGAGCGGAAGATGAAGATGCCTTCCTGTTCAACTCTCAGGTCGACCAGGAAGATTGTTGGTATTTTTAACGATTACAGATGAATCCGCAAGCGTACGGATACCGATGTAGCTTTCACCCGAGAGTATTCCAGGGTATCGAATCCACAGGGAACATATGTGTACTAGTTAAGAATTAAGAACGACCGAGGACAAGAGAAGGGATAATTATGTAGAAGGTAGAGAGGGTTATTTCTATGTATTCTGGATAATTAAGGATGAGCTCAAGTTGTTTACGATTTACTTGTTTCGGGACACCCAACCATCCTAGTCCGGATAGGGATGTGAAGGGGACTAAGCAAGCCAAGCAATAGTCCTACTGTACTCTAGTGCTTCTCACGTGGTGGACTACGTAGGCCGTCAGGGCTGTCACCACCTGGGGCTACCACTACAAATCCGTGGCACTAGGCGCACTCCAAGGTATTCAAAAGACTATACACCATGTATACTCAATTAAATACTATCTTAGCTTTATAATTACTAAGACACTTATCACAGCAAGGAGCCAACAAATATAAAGTAAAGCTTGAACTATATTAAATAAATATCAATCCATAAATACAAGAGAAAATACCCGGATGTTACTCGAACCTGAGCCGCATCCGCCGAAGTACAAGAAGAGGGGAGGAAGCCGCCAGCTCCGGCTTCTCCCCGGCTCGCACCTCAACTCTCACCTATTTCTACTAACTGGATAGAGCTTCGCTTGATCTTGTGCCTTCTCTGTGTGTTTTGAAGTGAAGGAGGGGGTCTCTATTTATCGGAGGAGGAAACTTGACCATGTAGAGATTCCCCACTAGAAACTAGGGGGTACCCCTCCTCTTCTTGCGACATCTGGCCTCCAACCGACATTCCCAGAGTCGGTAATCGCGCCAGAATCGTTCCCACTGACGTTCTGGAGTCAGTGGGGGCAAAAACCGGAGAAAACTGCACCAATTTGGTCAAAAACCGAAGCAAAACTGGATCTGCGTTGCAGCTGTACGTCGGTTGCAGCCAAAAGCGCTGAAAACCAGGTCAAAACCGGCCGTCGAGATTAAACCGGGAAACCGCCTTCTGAACCGCGCAGAACCAGCCGTCGCCCTATCTCCTCGCGCCACGTGTCCCCATCCTGGCGCTTCCCACGCGCGGCATCCCAGAGCCGGGCCGCG
>CM014271.1:44014392-44055660 GCA_004135705.1 Alloteropsis semialata
CCTTCGGGCTGGCCGTGCCACGCGGGCGCCTACCTGCTGGGCCGTGGGCCCGCTCAGCTGCTACGCAGCGCTGGCCGCTTGGCCACCTCAGCCTGTAGGGCTGCCACGCAGCGCTGAACCGCCTTGGCCGCTGCTGACGTCATGACGTCAGCACCTCATAATAAATTGGAGTTTTTCTATCTTTTTCTCGCTAGCTCCAAATATAATGAATAATATGTCCATCGGAATCGTCTTGACGAGCTCTACGCAATGGTGTATTCCATCTTGCCAATTGAGATACTTTGTGATAATGATATATTTGGATCTTTCTCAGGCCTATAATATGAATCCCTACATAACATGTTAAAACACCAAAACTTGTGGAAATAGTTAGTAATAAACCCTACCACTATGTTTGGTGATTATATTTGACATATATTTGGCAGGAATTGACGGTCACAAGTGGCACCTAAGGACCATCAACAAAGATCTAGAAAAAGTCGTCGTATTGCAAAAACAACTATCAACGCTCACAGAGGTTAGTACATAGTAAATCAATACTGTAACCGTACTTATCTCTATATGCTGCTATTTGAATCAATGCTCCAGCTTGTTTTCTTATGAACAAACAGAGCATTCACCGCCGCTCCCATCAAAAATCAGAGATTCTCCGCCGAACTAGAACGTGCTTCACCCGAGCGTAAAAAGTGGAGAAGGACTTGGCCCAGGGTCAATATTCGTGGAAGAAGAGCGTGCCAAGCTGTTGCTAGATCTGGATGTAGCATATTAGAAGATGAATTCATACCAGAACCAGCGCAACGATGTCCTTGAGAAGACAAAGTCACTTAAACATAAGATTGCAGGTATGTCGCCGGCTTCTTCTCGCAGAGTTTGCACAAAACACATAATGTATCAACAATATGATTGTATATGTGTTGGCGATTCTTAATGACAACTTATTACTGCCAACAAAGATATAAAACATGATAAAACAAATAGACATAGGGTTGTTTACTAATGAATTCCATGAGTTTTGGTGCATATGTGCTTACAGGAATAAAGTGGCAAAAGAAGAGCTAAAATGGGCTTAGGGCCAGGTCACCCGACCTGGGTCCAGGCCCGGTGAGGTCCATCTTCAGCCCACCAACAAGAAGCACACTCAGGAGCAATCAGGCACGTTGAGATCAAGACGGCGAAATGAAGAGTTGGGATTGGGCCACGTGGCAAGCACATGGATTCATGGCCTCACATCCCTAACTTAACTGACACATCTTTGCCATTACCCACCAGAAACCGACCAAAGGACCCACTGGAGAGTGACACTGACGAAGTGGGGCCGAGGGGCCACAGCCCTGGGTCGGCCGACCTAGCCAGGTCGGCCGACCGGGCCACGCGGCCAAATTGCCACCGCCTTCACTAGCAACTGTCAACCGCCACCAGGAGTTCATCCGTGCCGTGTATCATCAACATCGGTGAATCTGACGGTCGGCCGACCCCCCCTAGTTGGCCGACCTTGGCCCATCTCCGGACCGCCTCAACCGCTGCAAACCGACTCCAAACCGCCTCTTCAAGCTATAAATAGCTGGACTCGAGGCAGGGCTAATCATCATCGAGCAGAAGTGAAGATCCAAGGCGAAGCCCTCCTCATATCCAGAGTAGAAATAGGGAGAGAGTGAGGGAGAGTCTGGAGGAGTCCCGGCCTGTCGGCGACCCTCCACCTGTACCTCGACGGATGCGAGCTACTCAGTAAGTATCTGGGATTCAACTAGTAATTAAGTCTGAGTTATAGATAAGTTAAGTCTCTATTGTGCTTGTAGATTCGTTGCTTTATTTATAAAGTATTCTAATCTTTGATCAAGGTTAGGATAGCTGATATTATCTTAGGCGTGGTGCTTAGGTGTATATCTGCCCTCGTTTGCCTCGTAGCCCCACGGATTAGTAGAGGTAGGCGGCAGGTGGTGACAGCCCTGTCCGTCCTTTGTAATCCTCCATGTACGGGTACGGCGTAGAGCTGTTGGCCGGCAATTTTCTAGAGGCCTAGGATACCCCGGTGCCTAAAGCAAGCATAGGAGAATTCTCTTAACTATAATCAGAGCCTTAGTGCTAAGTTATCCTCTCTACCCAGCCTTTATATACACTCGATCGATCCGGCTCAGCTTTAGTGTGATTAGATACACTTTTACGTTCCATGTGGATTCGATACCTGGTTTACTCACAGGTGAAAGCTACTTCGACAGCCGTGCTCTTGCGGACTTTCTGTTTGCCACCGCTGGTGTCAACAAGCTTTCTGGCGTCGTTGCCGGAGAACGGTAGCTGTTATCTAAGATCTAAGGTTGCCCGTAAGTCTTTTATTTTATATTTCTTTTTTTTATCAACCATGAATTCTACCCAAATTCATGAGTTCTCTGCTCTAAAGGGCGAATTATTGGAGCCGCACCCCTTGTCAAATCCTATTTTAACCGATAGCTATGAACTTCGCCCTGCCTTCATAGCTATGGTCCAGGACATATCCTTCTCTGGAGGTGATGGTGAAAACCCGTACCATCACTTGCACGAATTCGAGTTGCTTTGCTCGTGTCTGGTCATATCAGGCATGACGCAGGCAACGATTAGATGGAAGCTCTTCCCGTTCTCTCTCAAAGAGAGAGCAAGGAAGTGGTATGACCACACCGTTGCGCTAACGAACGGTGAATGGGAAAAGTTACGGGACAAGTTTTGTCTTGAATACTTTCCTGTTCACCGGATCTGTGCACTTCGGAAGGAGATCATTAACTTCCAGCAACGAGAGAAGGAAACGATCGCCAAAGCATGGGACCGATTCCAGGACTCATGTCTAACTGGAACAGATCTAGGCTTCCCAGACTACATGCTCATGCAGCATTTTCGGTCTGGGTTGAATAGTGAAGATACCCAGTACATGGACATAGCAGCCGGGGGTTCATTCCTACACATAACCTCGGCCAGAGCAAAAGAAGTCCTAGCGGCCATCCGAGAGAACTCTCCTGCGGACGCGACCGAGACTGAGCAAGAAGACTCCCAGATAGAACCCATAGACTTGCCCAGTCCAACTCCTGAGACCCATCCAATGAGGAAGAGGAAACTCAACCTCTTGGATTACCGTTTGAGTTCGAGGAAGATCTTTTTGAAGATTTTGGGAATACCTTGAACTACTCAATATAGAAGAAGCCTACGGTAAAGACCCCCTCCATCTATATGGTGAACGAAATTTTGAACGAAACCGTGAGGGAGCTGATTGCCATCCTAAACACGTAATGGTCGAACGAATCTGAGTCCTCTTCCGAATTCATTCGGATTAACTCACCTTCGCAGACCATTCGAGGTTTCATAAGCAAGGTGGCCGTAGACATTCTGTACAACCTGACCGTTGGGGCAAACATCATGTCTAGTTCTTTCGCGTACATCCTTGGACGTCGTAAAAAGATGGCCCCAACGTCAAGACTTCTTAGAACACCCTCAGGTCGTATTCTCAAGAGTCTCGGCCTAGTACGAGATTTTCTCCTCTCTCACCACGGGATTGAGATGCCTCTGAACTTTTATGTCTTTGAGACATCAGATTTCGACCTCCTTATAGGACATCCTATCGAGGGCCTGCTACAGGATGTAACCTCGGAAGGAAACCTCCTAGCTAAGGTAGGAAGGAATCTTCTCACTATACCATTAGCTAGGGTTAAGAACTCCATAGTTGAACCTTTGACAGAACCTAACCCGGCTGAGGAAGTGAAATCTCTACAACATAGTGACCCATTTGAGTCATTCCTCGAAGAGAATGTTCACAACTTTATAGAGGAAGAGGATGACGCTTCTGAGCCGCTTGAAACCGAGGAGCCACCTAAGATGCACGTAGAGCTAAAACCCTTGCCTGCTGGCCTTCGCTATGTCTTCTTAAATGAAGACCGGGACACCCCTGTCATCATTATTGACAAGCTATCGCAGGACGAGAGTGATAGACTCATAAAGGTGCTTGAGAAACACCGCTCGGCGTTCGGGTACTCCCTCAAGGACTTGAAGGGAGTAAGCCCTGCACTCTGTACCCATCGTATTCCCATAGATCCAGCTTCTACACCTTCTAGGGAGCCTCAGCGTAGGCTAAATAATGCAATGAGGGAAGTCGTAAAGAAGGAAGTTTTGAAACTTCTACACGCCGGGATCATCTATCCCGTCCCTCATAGTGAATGGGTCAGCCCTATCCAAGTAGTGCCCAAGAAGGGAGGTATGACCGTCGTAAGTAACGAGAAAAACGAGCTGATTCCTCAGCGTACCGTTACTGGGTGGCGGATGTGCATTGACTACCGCCGACTTAACAAGGCAACAAAGAAGGATCACTTCCCGCTCCCCTTCATCGATGAGATGTTGGAGAGACTCGCGAACCACTCCTTCTGTTTTCTTGACGGGTATTCCGGCTATCACCAGATTCCAATCCACCCTGATGATCAGGAAAAGACCACCTTCACTTGCCCCTATGGAACGTATGCATATCGTAGGATGTCATTCGGGTTATGCAATGCGCCAGCATTGTTCCAAAGGTGCATGATGTCCATTTTCTCAGACATGATTGAAGAGATCATGGAAGTTTTCATGGATGATTTTTCAGTATATGGAAAGACTTTCGACCATTGTCTGCAGAACTTAGACAAGATTCTACAAAAATGCCGAGACAAGGACCTGGTGATAAACTGGGAGAAGTGCCATTTCATGGTTCGAGAGGGAATAGTGTTGGGACACTTAGTGTCCGAACGGGGGATAGAGGTGGATAGAGCGAAAATAGAATCATAGAAAAGCTTCCACCTTCCACCAATGTTAAAGGGATCCGCAGCTTCTTACGTCATGCGGGGTTTTACCGGCGCTTTATCAGAGATTTTTCCCAGATAGCCAGGCCCCTCACTAGCCTTTTAGCCAAGGACATGCCCTTTGACTTCGATGATGAGTGTTTACATGCTTTCACAATTTTTAAAGAACGCTCTCATCTCAGCACCAGTCATTCAACCCCCTGACTAGACGCTACCCTTTGAGATTATGTGTGATGCCAGTGATTATGCTGTTGGTGCTGTACTTGGACAGATCAAAAATAAGAACCATCATGCTATCTCGTATGCTAGTAAAACTTTGACAGGAGCTCAACTTAACTATGCTACCACTGAAAAAGAGCTTTTGGCAGTAGTTTTTGCTATAGACAAGTTTAGATCTTACTTGGTAGGAGCTAAGGTGATTGTCTACACCGATCACGCTGCCTTGA
Organism: Alloteropsis semialata; assembly: GCA_004135705.1. NCBI lineage: Eukaryota > Viridiplantae > Streptophyta > Magnoliopsida > Poales > Poaceae > Alloteropsis > Alloteropsis semialata. The sequence goes on from CM014271.1 coordinate 44,019,626, forward strand.
AATATTTGCTTACCAAGAAAGATGCTAAACCACGCCTTATCCGCTGGATTCTCTTACTCCAAGAATTTGATTTAGAAATTAAAGATAAAAAGGGAGTAGAGAATTCAGTAGCAGATCATTTGTCGCGTATGTAGTTTACTGACATGCAGGATCTACCGATAAATGATTTTCTACGCGACGAGACCCTACTCAAGGTGACCGCCTCCGACCCCTGGTATGCAAATATTGTGAACTTTTTGGTTGCAGGATATGTACCGCCAGGGGAGAACAAGAGAAGGCTGATCTACGAGAGTAGACTCCATCTATGGGATGAACCATACCTGTACAGGGTATGTTCAGATGGCATGTTCAGACGATGTGTACCAACAAACGAAGCAAGGAAGATCCTTGAGCAGTGCCATGCAGCCCCATATGGAGGTCACTACGGGGCGTTCAGGACAAGGTCAAAGATCTGGCAGAGTGGATTCTACTGGCCCACAATGTATGAGGATACAAAGGAGTTCATTCGACGATGCCAACAGTGCCAGAAACATGGAGGGATCACCGCAAGAGATGCAATGCCACTCACAAACAACTTACAAGTTGAGCTGTTTGATGTGTGGGGCATTGATTTCATGGGACCCTTTGTCAAATCCTATGACAGTGAGTACATCCTGGTGGCAGTGGACTATGTCTCGAAGTGGGTTGAAGCAATGCCATGTAGAGCCGCTGACTCTAAACACGCGCGAAAGATGTTCCATGAGATCATCTTTCCACATTTTGGAACCCCCAGGATGGTGATCAGTGATGGAGGGTCGCACTTCATCGACAAGACCTTCTGGAAATTTCTGGCAGAACTGGGGGCAAATCACAATATAGCTACACCGTACCACCCCCAGACAAGCGGTCAAGTAGAAACATCGAACAAACAGATCAAGAACATTCTGCAGAAGACCGTGACAGAAATGGGCAAAGGATGGAAGAGCAAGTTACCAGATGCTCTATGGGCTTACCAAACGGCGTACAAAACGCCAATCGGGATGTCCCCATACCAGCTGGTTTACGGCAAGACTTGCCATTTACCAGTTGAGCTAGAGCATCGGGTGCACTGGGCCATAAGAAAGTGGAACATGGATTTGCCAGCAGCCCAGCAGATGAGAAGGATGCAACTATCAGAGCTGGAAGAGTGGAGAGACAAAGCGTACCACAGTGCCAGAATCTACAAGGACAGAACCAAGAGATGGCATGACAAAAGGATCAAGGTGAAGGAGTTCCACCCCGGGGATAAGGTATTACTCTTTAATTCCAGGGTGAAGCTCTTTGGACATGGAAAACTTCGGAGCAAATGGGAAGGACCATTTGTTGTGGTGGAGACTTCGTCGCATGGGGCAATCACACTCCAAGATGATCAAGGTAACCTCTTCAAGGTAAATGGTCAGCGTTTAAAAGTTTTCCTTGAACCTGATAAAGTAGATGAGGAATTTGATGTGATCAATTTGGTCATGAATGATTCCCATTTATAATTACACCTTATGCTAGATCCTTAACCCCTAGAACGTGAATGCACATATTTTGGGGTTTAGTGGACCTGTCACGTAGTGCACAAAGAAGGAGAGGGCGACCGGGCTCAAGGCCAGGTCGCACGTGATCCTAAGCCCGATCAGCCCTATCTTTTGCCAACGTTCTACTCTAACGTCTCTGAAGCCGTTCTGCGGTGGACGAGCGATTCTAACTCTGATGGATCCGAGAAGAGGGTTAACCTATCTTTAAATTTTCACCCCTCCTCTTCTTCCCTCTCATTTGAGTTCTTCCTCACCCCCATTCTAAAATCACCAAGCCACACCTCCCAATTCTCCAACAATGGCCGAAAAAAGCCACCCCAAATCCCGATCAACCTTTGATCTGGATGGAGAGCCCACTCCGGCCAATCAATTGGTGCCCATCAACCTGGAGCAAGCCATGGCCGTGGTTGTCTCCCCACTGCCAGCCTCCCGCCAGAGGAGGACGCGAGAGGTCGCACCAGGGGGTCGGCCGATCTGCTTGGTCGGCCGACCGGCCCTGGTGGCCCCTCGCGTTTCGCTCGGCGGCGCGGCCTCAGTCTCCGAGGAAGACCCAGAGGCGTGATGCACGGGCATCAAGCCCGTACAGAAGGCCGACGACGGGGCAATTAACCCCAAAGAAGACACCGGCGGCCGCTCCGATCAAGGGGGATGGACTCCCCAAGCTTCAATCGGGGGGAAGTTGAAGGAGGTGGTCAGGAACAAGTGGGAGGACGTCGTGGCGTATCACTATACGTCCGATGTGTCCATCTACTCTCCTGCCAGTACCCCAGAGCCACGTTTCCAGATCTTCGGGGAAAGGAAACCCGAAGGTGGCTATGGTAAGGGGTTGTTCCCTCCCCTCATACCTGAGGAGAGGAAGGAGTTGGAGGAGTCGGTGGAATATTCACCCGCCGGCAAGATCAAGAGGCATATCAAGCCTCCTCCAATTCGCAGGCCTGGGGGCCAATATGAGAGTGATGATGATGAGAAGGCCCCCAAGGCTCCCTCCAACGCTGAGTTGCTAGAGTTGATTAATCAACTCGGTCGCGACTATGCAAAGTTGGAGAAGAAGTTCGCTGAAGAGCGACTTGAGTGCATTAACCTTCAAGACGACTTTGATATGCTTCGTAGATCAACAGTCGTGAAACTTAAGCGCTATGCCAAAGCTGCTGGGGATGAAAATCTCTATAATGCACCCTAGATACCCTAGGCTTTGGATTAGGATAGGCTCATTAGTTTCCCTTCTATTCATTTATTTCATTTATTTCTTTTCATTATCATGTAATATGCCTATGAATTGATGAATAAAATAAAATGTTTAGTGTATTAGGATTGTGTTTTCTTTTTGTTTCCACTTGTTTTGAATGAAAGGTACAAGTGTGGGGGAAACTCGCAACGGGAAACAAAGCGATACAACGTGAAACAGAGAATATCAGAACGCAACAGAGCAGCACGAGAAAGATCTGAACTAGGGGAGTCACCCCTAGGTCGCCCGACCCCACCAGATCGGCCGACCTGGCCTGGGTCCCACCTGACCTCTGCTTCTTCCTGCACGCTGGTTTGGTCATCCTAAACTCTGTTTCAGTTGAATATTTGTAGAACCTGATCATAGAATTCAAAAACTTAGTAAAATCAACCCTTTGCATCTCACCATCACATGGAAGTTCTTATTAACTTACATATATTTTATTCCCTGTACCTTTTGGCTTGTGAAAATCCTCATATTTATAGGAACTCATGTCATCTAGGTTATTGCATTTTGAGATATGGCTTTAATATGAAAGATACCTTTACTATTTGAGTACTTGGAATTTATGAAAAGTTTTAAAACTTTGTACCTTGCTATGCTCCTCATGGGTTTGAGAGACAAACACTTACAAATATGATCAAACTTTACCTTTGAGCTTTGAGTTATTTCAAGTCTTGTGACCCTTATTAGAGATATTTCATGTTTTTAAAGTCAAGATCACGTACACTCATCCTTAGACGGAGGATAAAGCAAAACATGCCTTTGCCTCATGTTCATGAAATAAATACTCCTGAAAAATGACCCTTCTTCTCAAAATTAAGATGGAAAGAAGATATGGGTTAAATGCATAGAAAAATAAAGAGAAGAAAAAGACTCATGCTAAAAGAGCATTGAGTAGAAAAAAAAGTGCAATAGCCCATATCCAAAAGAAAAGAGAAGGGGAAGAAAGGCCAAGACAAAGGAGTATCATTACATGTCCATCTCATATCACACACTTGCACATCTTGACTTGATTACATGACTTGTCTCTGATTTGGATCCAATCCTTGGAATGACAAAATAAGTGAGAAAAGGTATGTATCTTGAGAGCTCCACACAAAAAGTTCTATTTTGGAGAGTATGAGTGTTGTCCAACCACCATAATTATCCAGAGAGAAACTCTTTGAGGAGCAAGGCATAGGTTTTCTTTGCAAAATTTCAAAACCCCAAGTACTTGAGAGTGAAGTGTATCATGTCATAGAAAAGGTTGTTCCTTCCTGTAATAACTCAAGAAGACATGACAGCCACTCATATACTTCCACTAAGCCTGAATGTTTGGGAATAACCTATATGTTTGTTAATGATCTCCATGATGAAGCTTAGACTTTACTCGAGGGCGAGTAAAGGATAAGTGTGGGGGAGCTTGTTGGCGATTCTTAATGACAACTTATTACTACCAACAAAGATATAAAACATGATAAAACAAATAGACATAGGGTTGTTTACTAATGAATTCCATGAGTTTTGGTGCAAATGTGCTTACAGGAATAAAGTGGCAAAAGAAGAGCTAAAATGGGCTTAGGGCCAGGTCGCCCGACCTTCCCTGGTCGGCCGACCTGGGTCCAGGCCCGGTGAGGTCCATCTTCAGCCCACCAACAAGAAGCACACTCAGGAGCGATCAGGCACGTTGAGATCAAGACGGTGGAAATGAAGAGTTGGGATTGGGCCACGTGGCAAGCACATGGATTCATGGGCCCACATCCCTAACTTAACTGACACATCTTTGCTATTACCCACCGGAAACCGACCAAAGGACCCACTGGAGAGTGACACTGACGAAGTGGGGCCGAGGGGCCACAGCCCTGGGTCGGCCGACCTAGCCAGGCCGGCCGACCGGGCCACGCGGCCAAATCACGACCGCCTTCACTAGCAACTGTCAACTGCCACTAGGAGCTCATCCGTGCCGTGTATCATCAACGTCGGTGAATCTGACGGTCGGCCGACCCCCCTAGTCAGCCGATCTGGGCCCATCTCTAGACCGCCTCAACCGCTGCAAACCGACTCCAAACCGCCTCTCCAAGCTATAAATAGCTGGACTCGGGGCAGGGCTAATCATCATCGAGCAGAAGTGAAGATCCAAGGCGAAGCCCTCCTCATATCCAGAGTAGAAATAGGGAGAGAGTGAGGGAGAGTCTGGAGGAGTCCCGGCCTGTCGGCGACCCTCCACCTGTACCTCGACGGATGCAAGCTACTCAGTAAGTATCCGGGATTCAACTAGTAATTAAGTCTGAGTTATAGATAAGTTAAGTCTCTATTGTGCTTGTGGATTCGTTGCTTTATTTATAAAGTATTCTAATCTTTGATCAAGGTTAGGATAGCTGATATTATCTTAGGCGTGGTGCTTAGGTGTATATCTGCCCTTGTTTGCCTTGTAGCCCCACGGATTAGTAGAGGTAGGCGGCAGGTGGTGACAGCCCTGTCCGTCCTTTGTAATCCTCCACGTACGGGTACGGCGTAGAGCTGTTGGCCGGCAATTTCCTAGAGGCACAGGAGAATTCTCTTAACTATAATCAGAGCCTTAGTACTAAGTTATCCTCTCTACCCAGCCTTTATATACACTCGATCGATCCGGCTCAACTTTAGTGATTAGATACACTTTTACGTTCCCTGTGGATTCGATACCTGGTTTACTCACGGGTGAAAGCTACTTCGACAGCCGTGCGCTTGCGGACTTTCTGTTTGCCACCGCTGGTGTCAACAATATGCAGAAAAAGAGAAGAGGATCGAGGCGCTTGGGGCTCAAACCACCGATATGAAGAATCTCTTCTATCGGGAACAAGAGCGCGCAAACCAAGCCGAACTACGGGAATAGGACTGCATGGCAGAGCTCGCTGAGGAAAAGCAAAAGCGGAAGGATGCTGATGCCCAACTTGTCCGCAACATGGCCAAGATCCACAGCCAAGAGGATGAGCTCAACAACCTTCGTGCAGAAAACAATAGGCTGCATGCAGAACTCGGATCCCTCAAGGCGGCCGCTATCCCGCTGGTCGACACATATGCCAGAGTACCTGCAAGTGGTCCTACTCCTCCACTGGTTGATCGTCTTCGAGCTACTCCTGGGCAGATTCGAGCCTACTGTTAGTGGATATCCCAGTCTTGCACTAAGCAAGTACTCGGCATAGTCCGATCCTGGTGGCCTGCCCAGCAGTTAAGCGTCACACAGGGTAAGGTCAACCCGGCTTGTACTCGAGATATGTTCAACACTTATATGGAGGCGGAAAATGACATGGCGGAGAAGATAGTTTCCCACCTTAAGTTCTAGGTTCTTTTGTTATGTAAAAGAAACCTTTATAATAAACTTTAAGTTAGACGTAAATACTGATGTCTTGTCAACAAAAGTACTTTGTTATCTATATTTTTGGAGCGCCCGATCTCTCTGTGTTAAAATAGAAAGTAGATGGCATTGGTTTATGAATGTAGCCTGTTTTGAATTGTGTTTAAACAATTCGGCATGATTCAAAAACTCTTTTGTATGCGTTACTTGGCAAGCAAGTTTAGCATAAGACACGTATCCGAATTCCAAGCTTTATGACAATGGAATATAGACACTTTATTATCGTTTGGCATAAAGCCGATATCAGTACATTGAAAGGACTGGATTTTATTGACTCTTGACGACTCCTAAAAATTAACTTTTAAGGATAAAAACACCGCAAGTGCTCGATATTCCAAGCATTGGGCACTTCTGTTCCGTCTTCCCGTTGTAGCTGATAAGTACCTGGGCCGATAACCTTTGATACTATAAACGAGCCTTCCCAAGGGGAAGATAGCTTGTGCTGATCTTTTGTCCTCTGAATTCTTCGGAGGACCAAATCGCCGATGTTGAACGACCTTGACTGGACGTTTTGGTCATGATATCTCCTAAGATCTTGCTGGTACTTGGTTGTTCTGATCAACGCAGCTAGCCTTGCTTCTTCTAGCATGTCCACATCTTCTGCTCTGCTCTGCTGCCTCCTCCGAGTAGTTCTGAATTCTTGGATCATTGTACTCGATGTCCACCACGAGTACTGCCTCAGAGTCGTAGACCAGGAAGAAAGGTGATTGCTCTGTCGCGCAGCTAGGCTGGGTTCTCAGCCCCCAAACCACGGCTGTCAACTCTTGCACCCACTTGCCGCCGTACTTTTTTAGTGGTTCGTAGAGCATTGGCACGAGGGTGCGCCACCGATGCGTAGGAGACTTCAATTCCCAGACTGTCGCAAAAGTCATAGAACTCATCCCTTGTGAATTGGGAACCAAGATCAGTGATAATGCGATTCGGGATGCTGAAGCGGTGGGCGATGTCTTGGATGAACTCGGCCGCCTTTGGAGCTATAGCTTTGACTAGCGGCTTGACTTCAATCCACTTCGTGAACTTGTCGATTGCCATGTAGATATATTCAAATCCCTCTGGTGCCTTCTTGAGCGGTCCGACCATATCCAGCCCCCAGCATGCGAATAGCCACAAGGGTGGTATGGTGTTGAGGACAGTTGCGGGGACGTGAGCTTGCAGGGCTAAGAATTGGCAGCCCTGGCAAGTCCTCACAACTTCAACAGCGTCTACCACTGCAGATGGCCAATAATACCCGGATCGGAAGCCCTTGCCGACGATCATGTGGTGGGCAGCGTGATTGCCACAGATTCTAGCATGGATTTCTTCAAGGATCTCCAGTCCAACTTCTGGAGGGACACACTTCATCAAGACGCCAGACGATGCGCCGCGTCGGAATAAGGTGGAGCCGACTACTACGTAGTTCTTGCTTTGTCCGATGACTTGCTCTGCTTCCATCTTATCTTCGGGCTCTTTCTGTTGTAGGATGTACTCGATGAAGGGCTTTGTCCACTCGGGTGTAATCACCATGACCTGCTGATGAGGGGGTGTTGTAGCTGGCTGTAGTTTCTGCTCCCTGATGGATGGTTGTAACAGCTCTCGGACAAAAATGCCGCCCGGTACTTGAGCTCGGTACGAACCAAGCTTGGAAAATGCATCAACAGCCATGTTGTTGTCCCTAAGGACGTGATGAAATTTGAGTCCATGGAAGTGCTTCTCGAGTTTGTGGACCTCCATGCAGTATGCGTCCATGTTCTCTTTGGTGCAGTCCCAATCTTTGTTGACATGATTAATGACCACCGAGGAGTCACCGCAGACCACCATTTGCTTGATGCCAAGGGAAGCAGCCAGGTGTAGCCCATGCAGTAGAGCCTCGTACCCGGCTTCATTGTTGGTGGCTTTCCAGAGGATCTGGAGTACGCACTTGAGCTGATCTCCCTTTGGGGATATGAAGAGAACTCCTGCGCCAGCTCCTTCAAGCTTCATTGACCCATCAAAGTACATAATCCAATGTTCGGGGGGTTCTTCGGGTGCCGCTTGTTGTATCTCTGTCCACTCAGTGACGAAATCGACCAGAGCTTAAGACTTGATTGCAGCTCATGGGACGAAGTCGATGGTGTGAGAGCCCAGCTCGACCGCCCATTTGGAGATTCACCTTGTCACGTCTCGATTGTGGAGGATGTCACCGATTGGGAAAGAGGTGACTACAACAGCTCGGTGAGTGTCTGTTGGCGGTTCTTAACGACAGATTATTATTGCCAACAAAGATATAAAAAGTGCTAAAACAAATAGACTTAGGGTGATTTACTAATGAATTCCACGAGTTTTGGTGCTTATGTGCTCACAGGAGTAAAGTGGAGAAAGGAAGGCTAAAGTGGGCCCAGAGCCAGGTCGCCCGACCTACCCTGGTCGGCCGACCTGGGTCTAGGCCCAATGAGGTCCAACCTGAGCCCAACAGCAAAAGCACACTTGGAACTGATCAGGAATGTTGAGATCATGATGGTGGGAATGAAGAGATGGGATTGGTCTACATGGCAATCACATGGATTCATGGGCCCACATCCCCAACTAAACTGACACATCTTCACCATTACCCACCGGAAACCGACCAAAGGACCCACTGGAAAGTGACCCTGACAGAGTGGGGCCGAGGGGCCACAGCCCTGGGTCGGCCGACCTAGCCAAGTCGGCCAACCTGGCCGCGCGCCCAAACCGCCACCGCCTTCAGGACCAACGGTAAACCGCCTCCAGGAGTTCATCTATGCCGTGCATCATCGACGTCGGTGGAATGGAGGGTCGGCCGATCCCCCCTAGTCGGCCGACCTGGGCCCACCTCCGGACCGCCTCAACCGCTGCACACCGACTCTAAACCGCCTCTCCAAGCTATAAATAGCTGGACTCGGGGCAGGGCTAATCATCATCGAGCTGAAGTGAAGATCCAAGGCGAAGCCCTCCTCATATCCAGAGTAGAAATAGGGAGAGAGTGAGGGAGAGTCTGGAGGAGTCCCGGCGTGTCGGCGACCCTCCACCTATACCTCGACGGATGCAACCTTCTTAGTAAGTATCCGGGATTCAACTAGTAGTTAAGACTGAGTTATAGATAAGTTAATTTCTCTATTGTGCTTGTGGATTTGTTGCTTTATTTATAAAGTATTCTAATCTCTGATCAAGGTTAGGATAGCTGATATTATCTTAGGCGTGGTGCTTAGGTGTATATCTGCCCTCGTTTGCCTTGTAGCCCCACGGATTAGTAGAGGTAGGCGGCAGGTGGTGACAGCCCTGTCCGTCCTTTGTAATCCTCCACGTACGGGTACGGCGTAGAGCTGTTGGCCGGCAATTTCCTAGAGGCCTAGGATACCCCGGTGCCTAAAGCAAGCATAGGAGAATTCTCTTAACTGTCATCAGACCCTTAACACTAAGTTATCCTCTTAACCCAGCCTTTATATACACTCGATCGATCCGGCTCAGCTTTAGTGATTAGATACTCGTTTACGTTCCCCGTGGATTCGATACCTGGTTTACTCACGGGTGAAAGCTACTTCGACAGCCGTGCGCTTGCGGACTTTCTGTTTGCCACCGCTGGTGTCAACAGTGTCAAAGTAGTGGCGCAGCTTGCGACATGTGATCAAGACAACGTATAATAGCTTCTCAACATAGGGTAGTGTACTTTTGATTCTGTGAGTATCTCGCTGATGAAGTAAACTGGCCATTGTACTTTGAATACATGGCCGGGTTCCTCCCACTCAACTACAATTGCAGTGCTCACTACGTGGGTTGTGGCTGTGATGTAGAGAAGCAGTGGTTCCTGATCAGCTGGTGCAGTAAGTACTGGTGGTGTCTGGAGGAATTTCTTGAGGTCTTCAAATGCCGCATCAGCGTCTGCAGTCCATACGAACTTGTCTTGCTTCTTGAGGAGTTTGAAGAAGGGTAGTCTTCTGTCACCAAGTCTTGAGATGAATCTGTTGAGGGCCGCCATGCACCCAGTCAGCTTCTGGACGTCCTTGAGGGACTTGGGAGGCTTCATGGATTTGATGGCAGTGATCTTCTCGGGATTGGCCTCAATTCCACGTTGGCTGACAATAAAGCCCTGCAATTTGCCTGCGGGTACGTCAAACACACATTTAGTTGGATTGAGCTTCCATTAGAACTCCATGAGATGTGTAAATGTCTCGGACAAGTCAGTAATAAGGCTGTCCAGGTTCTTTGTCTTGACTATGATGTCATCAATGTAAGCAACAACATTGCGGCCAATCTGAGCCTTTAAAAACCTCTGAATTGCACGCTAGTATGTTGTCCCTGTGTTCCTGAGTCCGAAGGACATCGTTGTGTAGCTGTAGGCGCCGAACGGGGTGACGAACACCATTTTGATCTGATCGTCTTCATGCAGGCTTATCTGATGATAGCTCGAGTAGCAGTGGAGGAAACAGAGTAGAGAACAGCCGGCTGTAGAATCCACCACTTGGTCGATGCGTGGTAGCCCGAAAGGATCCTTTGGGCAATGTTTATTCAAGTCGGTGTAGTCGACACACATCCTCCACTCGTTGTCATTCTTCTTCCGCACCAAGACAGGATTAGCGAGCCAGTCGGGGTGGAACACCTCCTTGATGAACCCGGCTGCTAGTAATTTTGCCAGCTCTGTACAGATGGCTTCTTTCTTGTCTTGGGCGAAGCGTCGCAGGTGTTGTTTCTTCAGTTTAGTAGCTGGATCGACATTGAGTTTGTGCTTAGCCAACTCTCTTGGGACTCCCGGCATGTCAGAGGGCTTCCATGCGAAGATGTCGTGGTTGTCCCGTAAGAAGCTGGTGAACGCGCTTTCCTATTTGATAGATAGGTCAGCGCCGATCAGTGCCGTCTTAGAAGAGTCGCCCGTCCCTAGATCGATATCCATGATTGGTACTTTCTGGGAGGGCTTCATAGTTGACGCGGCTGGCTTTTTTGTTGTGATGTCCAACTCAGCCTCGCCGAGTTGTTTTGCCATGGCTGCTACAATTGCTACCTGGCTCGGTTGCTACAGACTTGTGGCAATCGTCACTGCCTCGGTATCACAATCGTAGGAGGTCTTTAGGTCACCCTTCAGGGAGAGGATCCCTTTAGGGCCTGGCATCTTTAGGACGAGGTAGATGTAGTGCGGTATCGCCATGAATTTTGCTAGAGCAGGTCTCCCCAGGATAGCGTGGTACGAAGATTCAAAGTTGGCGACCTCGAATATAATGTACTCAGTCCTGTAATTAGCCTCGGTACCAAATGTAACTGTAAGTGATACCTGACCAAGGGGTACGGCAGCGTTGCCTGGGACAATGTCGTAGAAGGGTGAATCAGTGGGCTTCAGTAAATTGGAGATGTTCAATCCCATCTTTTTCAGAGTTTTGGCAAAAAGGATGTTGAGTCCACGTTCGCCATCGATCCGCGTTCTTGTCAGCCACGCACCTGCCACCCCCGGGTCAAGTACCAGGGAGTATCTTCCCGGGTTCTTGATGTTGGTCCATTGGTCATCGCGGTGAAACTGATCGGGACCTCTGACCACTTTAGGAAGGTGGGGATAGCAGGCTCGATGCATCCGATCTCACGCTGGATCAGCTTTTGCCCGCGCTTCGAGTCTGTCTGAGCGATTGATGAGGTCGCGCATGGCTTCCAGCGTCTTGGCCTGTTCCTTCCGAAGTCGAGGTGCAGCGTGGGATCGGTGAGACCATTATGAAAGCAGTCGATGATGTCTTGGTCTGGGAGCCCTACACATGTTGCACGCTTCTCCCAGAATCGGCGGTTGTAGCTTTGGAGGTATTCGTTTTAGCCTTGTTTGCACTGGGCAAGGTCAAAGCGAGTACCCAGCTTCTGCCATGAACCTTGGAAGTTGTTGATAAAGACCTTGCAGAGTTCATCCCAAGAATCAATGGAGCCTGGTTTTAGTCATTCCAACCAAGTCAGTGGAGCTTGATCGAGGACTACTAGGAGGTAGGTGCACATGGTGTCGGTATCGCCCTTTGCCGCCTTGATCGCCGAGTAGTAGAGGCGGAGCCACTACTCGGGATCGCGTTTCCTATTGTATCTTTCGATGCTAGCCGGTTTGAACTTTTCGGGCCAAGCAGTGGCACCGAGACGGTTTGAGAAAACCAGGAACCCTTCGTGCTTGCCAAGGTGGTGATGACCTTGGCCTGGGGGCCCGTAGATCTGGTCGTACTCCTGGCGCCACCTGTGTTCTTTTTCTTCACGGTCGCGAACCCGTGCAGAGATGACAGCGCGTGCGTCTTTGCTCTACAGCTGGTGTCGCAAATCCCTGTCATCGTCCCGGTAGTTGCAGCGTCCATCTCTGTCCTTGTTCCCGCCGTGTCCGGGATTGTGACTTTGTTCAACAACGTGGTGGCTAGGTCCAGTGCCGTGGTTTCTACCTCCGGCGCCGGGTACCATGCCGCCCAGGTTGTCATGTTCTTGGCGGTCTCGGCTTGGGTGGTGGGATGGATTGCAGCGGTTTCCGGCCTCGGGAGGGGGGAGGCACTGCTTGCTTGGTGACTTGCTATCTTGGATTTGGTGATGGTTCAGGCAGGGCAGATCGCATCATGCTAAATTGCCGTTGTCTCGAGCATCGTCTTCGTCCTTTGGATTTCCCAAGTTTAGGCCATGTTATCGAGCTCCACTGTGACAGCCAAGATGTTGGCTGCAACGTTGACGTCGACATCTTGTCCAGCGACTTGCACAAATCATTCATTGAGATTCTGCGGAGGAATTCTGCGGTTGAGTCGGCGGCTATGCTCTACACGAGCAACGTTACATTGCCTGCGTCTTTCTCGATCGTCTGCGGCTTCGTTCTCCACAGTTGGCTCATCATTGGAGACTTGTATCTCATTGCCCATGATCACCATGGCTTGATGCCCCGGTGAGAAGCTTTCTATGCTTGAAGTTGCTGGGGCTGTGGAGCCGCGTTCTCCTAAAGAGTTCAAGGTTTCGCCGTGTTGGAAGGGTAGTGGATCAATGCACATGATGATGCGGGGCATGTCCAATTCCTCTTGAGGTGTAGCTCCCAATTTTGTCTTGCGTCCAGGCCAGTGGACGAATCTCCCTTCAGGAGTCGCAGTGATGACGAGTCCGACTTGTTTCCCGTCCAGGGGGAGTTCGTCGGACTCGACCAGAGATCGAGCTGCTTTGATGATGCCGCCTGGTAAACGGAGGTGGTTCCCACGAGACCAAAAGGAATCTGGTTCGGGGTGTTGACCTCGCGCCTTGCAGTGGCTGAGTCCATCTCCTTCTGGGTTTTTGAAGAGTTGGATTTCAGCACGACCGATGGTTCAGAAACCGGCTCGGACTGCTTAGTCCGCTTTGAATTTTTCCCGGTCCGAGTTGTATTCGAATCGGAACTCGAAGTTTCCCAAGCCCAAGTCGGGACCAGACCCGGGAGCACGATCTCGTCGAGCTTGTCAGCGAGTTGCTCTGAGGTCGTCGTCTTGAGAACGCGGTCAAAGTTGCCCGCGCCGTCCGCCATGCAGACCTAGGAGCCGAAGACGAAGGTGGCGCCCTTCTCGAACGCCATGTCGCCGTCGCAGTTGATGATGATTGGTGCCATTGAGCTTTTCTGACGATTCTCAACAAGAGCCCTATCTGGTGTGCCAGCTGTCGATTTTTTATACCGGCTAGCCTACTATAGGGGGTTCCAGAGTAGTCGAGTTGTTCGCAAGAGCCTCACCGGTACCAGAAGCACGATGGTGAACACGAGACGATTTAGACAGGTTCAGGCCGCCTTGAGAGAGAACGTAATACCCTACGTCTTGTATGGTGAATCGCTTCGTATTAATGGTTATGATTTTACAAGGGGTACCTGCCTCACCTTATATACTCGGGAGATAGGGTCTACAAGGCTAATAATACAGGTTCCTAGTCGGATACTATACACAGAGTCCTAACATGAATAGACCGGGTTATTTCCTAGTAGCCGACTAGTTTCCTTAACCTGTACATCTCTTCCTCGTATCTGTCAGAGTTGGCGGTCCAATCTCCTCGTGGGCCTACGGCCCATAAGGACTCCCATTAATCTTGGTGCGGCCGAAAATAGACTTCTTCAAAAAATCAAAGACGAAGACCTTTGCTGCTACGAACCTAACCAAAATAAAACTTCAAAATACAATAGAATTTTTTGTGATCATAGAGTACTGTACGATATCTGCAAGATTGAATGGTCTCTATCGCGTCATGCACCAGTTAGCTGTTGCCTATCGGTTACCTCGAAATTACCGAGCAATTACAACCCAAGACATTTTGCATGTCACCTGCACCTGTCGCATGGGTGAAATTGGTGGAGATATTATCTGCAAGTTGGCGATGCCTGACTTCGCACATCACTGTAAACTTCTTTAGTTTCTCGTTGATTTGTCAAGAAATAAACGACTAAGTCAAAGTTGCAGATTTGTCTTCTTAATGCCTGTTTTTTTCCTGCTTCTGCTAGAGATGAGAATGAATGGCAGTCATGTGGAGGCTGCTGCGCAGATTTGTTTTTTTCCAGAAAAAAAAGCTCGACCCCGTTTCCATTACACATATCAGAAATATGTGGACGCTGTAGAGGTACGGTTAGGTAACTACTTTTTCTGTTTCAAGTTGTAAGTCAAACTATTTTATGGTTGACCAAAATTTTAGAGAAGATTACAAAATGACACCAAATTGATATACTATGAAAATGTATTTAATGAAGAAACTAATGATAGTTATTTGATACCATAAATGTTAGTACTTTATTGTAAGAACTTGGTCAAACTTAGCATGTTTTGACTTTCTAAAAAAGTTAAAATGACTTACAATTTAAACACAGAGAAAGTACTAGCTTAGGTGCTTGTTGTGACGGGCCCGACAACAGTTCCGCATTTATTGTGAGATGTTTTGGTATTCGATTGGGGATATTAGCCACGTATTTCGCTAACTGATAGCTTAATGTGCATGGTGCAAATTTCACAAGAACTGGAGAGTGGACTAATTTTCTTCTATAACATTTGAGAGGAATTGGTGCCCGTATAACTAAGAGGGAAGCAGTGAATTCAGAAATTTTGAAACCTCAACCTAAGGCTTCCACTATTTTGTATAAAAATATAAGCTAATCATACTATCTAGATCTACAACTATTGTTCAACTAGTATTTTGCAACCACTGGAAAGGAACTTTGCAACCTAGAGTGGATCATGGCACGATACAACTATAGCATGTAAAGGCATACAATTTGCAAGTATGTAATGTGAAAACGTAAAGAAGTGGGTTAGAGAATGCAAACATGGCATGAGGATTTATGCCTTGTTCTCGGTAGCTGGGAAATTCTATCCCTAGTCCATGTTGGAGCTCCACCAAGGATGTGGTCTCGGTCACCAAGAGTCTCTCCCAATCAAAGGTCCTGGGATCACCACAAAGACTCGGCGCACCCTCTCTTCCGGTCACCCTCGCAATGTCTCTACTACGGAGCTTCTTCACAAAGGAAGGGGTCTTCTCTTTCCCACACATGACCAGGCCCGGCTGTAAGTTTTCAAGGGCCCTAGGGCGAGCTAAGACACTGTGGGCCCTTTAGACCAACTATTTTTCATTTGAGATGGTAAGTAAAAGAAAGATAAAAATTCTAGTAATGTGCATAATTCATGAAGAACAATGTCAATATTACAAACTAAAATGACAGAAAAATTAAAATAATATTACGATGATATGAATTATGATTATCTCAAATAAGAACCAAACTCCAATTATACCACGTATAATAATCTTTCAGTTCTTCATAAAGAAATTTTTACGGGTATTTCTTGATGCAAAATCATTAAGGACAACATCAAGATCAATATTGTTCAAGACCTCCTTCTCAATGGAGCACATAGCACATATTCAATTAATACTTTGAATTAGAAAATAGAAATTTATAAATGATAGCTCTACAAACAGATAAAAAAGAAGTAGCTGTACCGTAGCAGTCTAGCACATCGTTACTGAATGTCTGAATCGGTGGCCTAGCAAATAAATTTATAAATTCAATTAAAGTAGTAGAATGTAGACATGCTCACGTAAACGTAGCTCATGTCCTCACCTTCGCAGATGGCCAGATACTCGCATGCGCCTCGCGGTGTCGCCGTGCCGGTGAGTCGACCGCGACGGCAAGTCGACAACCAGGCATCAGGCGATCGAGACAGACGGTGGCGGGCGTGACTTAAGGCGTCGGCGAGGGCGAGTCCGCGATTGCGAGTTCATCAATCGCCGAATCAGCGAAGCCTCGATTAGGCCTGCTCTATAGTCGAACTGTCGCAGTCTCACAGAATCGAAGCATTGCGTCGCTGGTCGCTAGCGCCTCGCGGTTGCGGTCATAGGCCTACTATAGACTCTATGGTTATGGGCCCCCCGACTTCGTGGGCCCCGGGCCATCGCCCTGGCTGCCCTCCCCTCTAAGCCGGGCCTGCACATGACTGTTGATGCCGCTCCACACCAAGCCAAAGTACTAGCCGGCGATCCACTTGAGGCTCTAAGGAGCCGGCACATCTTGCTTACAATGGAGGTTCAATCTAAGAACCAAGCATATAAGATAGCTACCTCTTGCAATCGCACTCTGAAGGCCTCATGTTGCACTCTTCACTCTCTAAACATGTACTAATTACCTTTGATTATCAACTTATCAACTTTATTGTTTGGAAGTCTTATTGGTGTGTTTTGGCTTCACTTGAACTTCAATGGCGTCCAACTCATTGAAATGGACGAGTGGGGTGGCTTATGCAGTCTAATCATTTGGTCTAGCCGTTGTTCAAGCGACATATAGAAAAATTAAAAGCCAGGAGATCTGCCGTGTGCCGGAACCCATCATCAGAAAATAAAGATGCAACATATGGCCTTTCCAGCATTCAAATTCAATTTTCAACTTTGGTACAGACCAATACTACGTCGTGTATGTTTATAGTAATAACGGAACATATGATGTGAAGAACATTCATGTTTTAAGCTAGCATGCTCTTTGGTGGATTG
This sequence comes from Alloteropsis semialata, assembly GCA_004135705.1. Taxonomy (NCBI): domain Eukaryota; kingdom Viridiplantae; phylum Streptophyta; class Magnoliopsida; order Poales; family Poaceae; genus Alloteropsis; species Alloteropsis semialata. The sequence continues at coordinate 44,036,697 of CM014271.1, forward strand.
ATACATATAACAAAACTATGCCATTTATATTTTCCCTTCAGTAGAAAATACATCGTATAGAATTCCACTGATCTATACGCTAGCCTTGACTTCAACTTCACCTTCAATACTACACCATATATATGCAAACAATGACACTAGATCATACGCAATGTAGAAGATGTTTAAGTTGAAGCCTTCCAACCTCTCTAGTGATGATGGACATTGGTACGCCAAATAATACGCTATGTATGCAAATAGTGATGCAGGATCATATTCTATGTAGAAGATGTTGAAGTCTCCAACCTCTCGGATGAGATGATATGTCGAATACTATGCCCTGTACTAGAACAGATCAGCGAAACACACGTCGTATAGAAATCCAAACACTACTACAGAATTGTTTTTTGTAGGCACCATTTTCATAGCCGGTTTTCAAAATCCAGCGCTGAAATATTTTCACAGCCGGTTCGTAAATAGGCCAGCTATGAAAATAATTTCATAGCCGATCCATGGCTCAACCAGACTATGAAAATAAATTCCGTTTCAATAGCCGGTTCTAGCCATGAACTGCCTGTGAAAATAATTTTCACAGGTGGTTCCATCCACGACTAGCACCACATAAGGGACAAAAACAATTGTATCCCGATCAGACCTAAAGTGTGGTCTTTAGAAAATCATGAAGATTTTCTTTTTCAAGATATGAAAAGGATGAAGATTCAAAAAGGTTAAATATAACATAATTGCATTCCCCACTACTGTGTACACCAAAATATATTACTTTGGCTCATATTATATGAAAATATTTTTTATATGTGTTTAACCGCATACAAATTGCCATGGAGAAGTTTGATTTTTTTTGAAATAATTGCTATTTTCTAACAACAAATTTCTAATTTAACTATTCCATATAATTCTAATTTGAACTACATGTATCTCAAAGTTCTTAACAAAATCTATAAAAAGAGTATATAAAGATATATGACCTAGGCTTGATCTTATTCAAAAGAATAAATGAAAGATTAAAATGTTTGTAATGGGTAATCGACACATCTATTTACAAATTTACTTGTAAAAATAATAATACTCAAAACTAATATAAAACTGATGGAAATTAGCATCATGTCCTTTTATAGGTGTATAACCTTTTCATAAAAACTTCAACACATTTTATGAAAATAAGAGTATACATTATTCACAAACATATAATCTCTCGCATTGTATCATACATCTCAAGGCAAACATAGAAGTTTTCACACCCTAAAATATTATGTTTTCTCATATTACATGAAAATATTTTCTACATCGTTATACTTCATATATGTTGTACAGAGGAGTTTTGAATGTTTTTGAAATGATTTGCTATTTTAATGTATTAAATGAATTTTTAGTACTTATAAATTAAGTTTCTGTACGGTATTTTTTATTTTCTTTTATTTTTCTGATATCTTTTCTTGCACTAAGAGCATGTGGGACAACCACAAAAAAATGCCGCCGTCGAACTTTAGATGTGGCCTCTAGAAATTTATAAAGATTTGAAAAGCTTAATATAAATGGATTGCATCGACTAACCAGTCACAAGTGATGGTGTAGTGCATTGATTAGGGGAGGCTTGCGAAACAAGAGGTCATTTTTAAGTTGGTTTTTGAAAATATTTTCACACTTTTTGAACCGGCTGTGAAAACTGCATTTATTTTCAGCACCTCTCTTTTCTAGTCGGCTGGCAAAAAAAAAAAAACAGTTGTGATAATCAGTATGTAGTGGTAAGAGCACGAATTCAACGTCATTCCTTTGCATTTATACTACGTTGTGTATTCTCTCGGCAGAAGGAACGGCATGCAATGTTGTTTTCCCAAGACTTTGTCCTATTCAATCAGTTTAAGCGCTTTAATTTGTTTTTAACCATGAGTTGGATACTTTAGAATACTATGCAACAAACACAACCTTGGGATAAAAGACCTACAAATATACACTTGACAAACACCATAGCTCCAATGATTATGTTGACATTAAATCACCAAAATCATAATAACACCAACAATGACAAATATTTATTGCAGCATATGTGGTGATGTTGTGTATATATATTCATAGCCTTTTTTCCATCAAGAAATAAAGAAAAGCTGCACTTATTTTTTTCTTGCATCACATTTATGTAGTAAATTGTGAAATCAAAGTGGAAAAATAGACTACTACATATGGTCCTCAACCTAAACATTGCGACATAGCCATTTGTTGGCTTTGATGTTAACAGGTTATATACATGCACACAGCTAGCAGAGCAGGATGAGCAACTAATAATCAAGCATTTATGTGCTCCTTGGTAGACACCTTGATGTACTCCATCGCCGATGCCTCGGTGCTTCCATTGCACTCGTAGTAGAACGCTGTGATGGCGCAAAAGGTGAACACCTGCACGGCAGCCGTCAGCATGGTGCCGAGAAACCCCAGCAGCAACTCTGACGCCATGTTACTAAGGGCGCACTTTTTCGCGAGAGTGTAGACGGGCAAGAAGGCGGCAACGAGCACCACAATCATGACAATGAAAAGCACGGCCCGCATGCGCTTCCCCTTCACCAGCCGCCATGCTCTCCCGACAGCGCCAGCGCCGTTGCAACCGGGCTCCGCAACCGCCACGACGATGCTCAGGGAGCATATGAAGGAGAAGTATGTGTAGAAGACGGACATGACCATGAGGAGCAGCGCCTCTACCAAGACCAGGGCTAAGTATTTCTTGATGATGAGGAAGGACAGGAGCCCAGCCATGGCCGCAACAAGTGCGAAGTAGGCGATCTCCAGCATGTAGACGAAGGCGAACGTTATTAGGGGGCCTTTCAGCTGCGCCTTGGCTTTGCCGAGGAGCGACGCAAAGGTGTGCAGCTCACCGGAGTATGTGGTAACGGCAGCGAAGAGGGTGACGATCTGGATGACCGATCTAATGGCGATCGAAACTAGGAGATAGACCGCGCTTGTGATAAAGAGATCCCGGGCGTCATCCTGGATCTCTTGGATCAGGTGAAGGAACTCTGGGCTACTGGGGTCGGTGCTGTTGAGCGCCTTGGTGTCGATGCCAATCTCGTCTGCGAGGGGCTGGACGGCGAGGCCGTGGCCGAGAAGGAGTAGAGAGGTGGAGGCGACAATGATCGCAAAGATTGCTGCGAAGAGCCTCCGGTTGTGGGTAGGGAGGAGCAGGCCTTCCTTTAGGAAGTTGAAGAACGGTGAGGTCGAGCTTTGCGCGGTAGCCATGGCTGGAGCTAGAGATGGCGAGACGAGGTGGAAAGGAACGGAATGAGATTGTGATGAGTCGAAATGAGACCAAGCGTTATTATAAGCTCAGGGTTGAGTAAACAAACGTGTTTGGAGAAAGCAATCTCTAATGGAAACCTTGTGTGGATTAGGTCGTCTCCAATGGCATGTTAATTAGCAGAGAATGCCATTGACTGCGTCGGAGTGGACCTTAGAAGTCGCTCCTGCTAGAAGAGTCGGCAGATATAAAGGTCAAGGTACGCGTAGCCATTAATTCTGAAATCTGAATTGGTAGGTGCCGAGTGACGCATGGACGACATGGTCGTCGTAGTGTTTATTTGGTGTGAAGGAAAAATATAGTATGGAATTATAATTTTTATATATAGTTACAGCTACAGTGCAAACCGTTTAAACCAATTAATCTATCGTCTAAACTGTTTAAACGCTAAACGGAGGGGTAACCGAGTGTCGGATGTTTGGACCCGGCAGTCCACACAGGGTAGCCTACGTGGTTGATTTGTTGAGGGATAGATCGAGGATCAGAAGTCGATGGTAACACAAGACGCAAGGATTGAACAGGTTCGGGCCGTCGAGATGACGTAACACCCTACGTCCTGTGTTGGCGGCGATTGTATTGCTGTGTATGAAGTTCCTGGAAGGATCTCCGTAGTTGGGTTCTGTCCTAGGGTTGTAGAGGTTGTAGTTTTTCGTGCTCTGGAGGGGGGTCTCAGGGCGCCTTATATAGTCCGGCTGCCTTGAGTTACAAGTCGGCCAGAGATCGTAACCTACCCGGAATACAAGGATTTGATCCCATAACGATTACAGATATCTTTCCCTACAATTCCGGCTAGTCTATCTTGATCTCCGATCTTCTTGCGGGATACGCCGTGTGCTTTCCTTGCCGCGCGCGTCGTCGCGCCCATCCGGTTCGCCCGACTGGTGGGCCTTCCGACTGGTGGGCCACCTAGTCCGACAAACCGATCCAGATGTACTCGGATTGGGCCGCCCTTTGATGGTTGGGCCAATCCGCCTGCTGGGTACCCCTGGGGGTCTACCCCCGACAAGCCCCCGAGTAGTACGTGGTTGAGGGACAAGTCGGCGAGGTCGTGCTGCCCGATGAGCGTCGAGCCTGCTGCAGTTGGAAGCGAAACCGCGTGATACTGGAGAGAAAAGAGCCGTTCACCCAACGGATGCGCCGCGAGGTGCGTCCGTTGGACGTAGCCCCCGAGCCTTGAAGCGATTCCGAAGGAATCGGTCCAAGGGTTAGTAGCCTTGTTCTGAAGTCGTCAAACAATCAACGGATGCGCCGCGAGGTGCGTCCGTTGGCCGTAGCCCCCGAGCCTTGAAGCGATTCCGAAGGAATCGGTCCAAGGGTTAGTCAAGGAGCGTCTGGCTAAATCATCCGACGTTAATTTCGGCGTCCAGCCCCCGAGCGTGAGGGCCGGCGGAGTCCTGCGAGACACGCCGAGTGGTCTTGTGCTCGGCAACCTAACTGGGTGCTTACTGAGCTTTTGCTTGACAGACCTCACTGAACCTTTTCCTAATTAATAAGTAATATGTTCATATGGTGTTGTTAACCATACTCTGAATCTTGTCATTCTTTAGTCAGATCGTTTTGGTCTAAACAGGTCAATCTGTCAACTTTATATTAGCAAACTGACTGCTTATTACTTTCTTTTCTTCATAAACAGTCCAGTTGATAAAAATTTCTAGCTGGAATCAGATCGTTGGGTGACACTACTGACTACCTGCTGGTACAAGAACTTTAGACCTGGATAATCTATAACGAAATGAATTATCCAACTATAGGCTGGATGTACAGCAACAGCAATAACTGTGATCCAGTACACCTGTTTCCATTTTGTTAGGCTCAGTAGCACATGGGTGAGTAAGCTGCCTGCTAGGACGGCTTATAGCTCTCTTATTAACTGATGAGTTTCTGTATAATAATTTCATCTCTGATTCTCTTAATTGGTGATCTGACCCCATTCTCTCTATGTGCGTGATGCACACTATGCCAATTTACGAGGGATATGCGCTTCCTCGTGCTATTTAGGTTGGATCTTGCTGGTCGTAATCTAACTGACTGCCTAATGAAGATCCTCACAGAAAGGGTTTAGTCCTTCACTACAACACAGAAAGGGAAATTGTAAGAGATATGAAGGAGAAGCTAGCTTTGTTGCCCTTGACAACTACGAGCAGGAGCTTCACACTACTAAGGCGTTGTTTAGATCGGCAAGTTTTGACTATTCACCCGTCACATCGAATGTTAAGACACTAATTAGAGGTATTAAATGTTGATTAATGATAAAACTCATTTTATAATCCCCGGTTAAATTCGCGAGACGAATCTATTGAGCGAGCCTAATTAGGCCATGATTAGACAACATCATGCCACAGTAAACAATCTCTAATGACGAATTAATTAGACTTAATAGATTCGAAATTTAATTTCCAAACAAGTTGTGTAATTAGTGTTTTTATTAGTATCAAATACCTCTTCCGACATCCCATTTTTACGATTCGGCAAATTTCCATCTTTCGAACTAAACAAGGTCTAAGAGCAGCTGCTCTGTTTTGAAGAGCTATGAGTTACCTGATGGGCAGGTCACCACAATTGGTGCGGATAGGTTCAAGTGCCCAGAAGTGCTCTTCCAGCCGTCACTGATTGGTATGGAAGCTCTTGGCATCCACGAGACCACCTACAACTCTATCATGAAATGTGATGCCGACATCAGGAAGGAACTCTATGGCAACATCGTTCTCAGTGGAGGGACAACCATGTTCCCTGGCATTCCTGACAATATGAGCAAGGAGATTACTGCACTTACACCAAGCTCTATGAAAATCAAGGTGGTGGCGCCTCCTGAGAGAAAATACAGTGCAGAGCTAGGTAACTGTGTCGGATGAGTTTTATAGGAATGACGGATATGATAAAACCCTCTCTATTCTCTCTTCATAATTGTATTGTCATGTCAGCAAAAATACTGATGTGGTATACTAAAAAAAACTCGACCGGGAGGGGTATGACGGCCCCAACTGTTTTTCATTAAGAGGAAGACTTTCGGCTTCCCCGGCCGAGAAAACCCCCGAACCCTAGCCACAGGCTAGCGAGGGGATTCGAACCCTGGACCGTACGGTTCCAGAAATTCGTCCCTGAGGGGATTCGAACCCTGGCCGCCGGGCAGGGGTGCTACTGAGAGCACCTGACCAACTGGTCAGGCCTCCGTTCGCCTGATGTGGTATACTAATTAATGAAAATGAAACTCTTAATATAACTCTCACCGAGACTGGCCTAAAGGAGAGTATAATGAATCTGGCCCTTCAATCGTCCACCGGAAATGCTTCTGAGCTCTCTGGTCCGTGCCTTATTTAGTTATCAGTGTCTCCAGTCATCAAAACCTTTGTTTGAGATAACTCCTGCTGGCAGTGATCCTTGTGCCATTTGTTCAAGCGATATCGGCAGTGATCCTTATGTCGTTTTTGTTCTAGCGATATGTTAGCATTGATAATAGTGTGCCAGCAATGTATCGTGTTGGCTTCAGCTGTTATTGGCCCTGTTTGTTTCCGCTTATACTCAGCTTATCGGTGAAAATAAGGAGAATTTCACCAAATACCATGCTTATTTTCGCTTATTATGTGATAATCCATTTCAGATATTTGATCTACAATAATCGAAAATTGAGAAAACTTTTGTTTATCTTAGAATCTAAACGTGGTTTAGAGAAGCGGAAACAAACACGACCGTAACATTAATTACTGCCTACTAGTACTAGCTTTGTATCTATATGCATTCAGTATTGGCTGTATGGTCGTTTTCCGTGTGGGTTGAGTACAGAGGTATCAATTTCACTCTTATTGCTGTTTCTACCAAAGCAATGACACATACAAATCAACAATATTTTTAGGATAAAAATTGGTGGATAAATAATCAGATTCCGTCTAGGTTGCAACGCATAGCAAGACATCAGTTTTGAAGATAGACAACAAGAGGACATTAGTTTTGAAGGTGGGCAGCAAGAACCAAAACGTCACTAGTCGAGTGCACCACCTACCAAGGCATTCGCTATCACATGACAAATGCCCACAGTTGCCTTCAGCATCCCGACCCACATCGGAAACTCGAGATTCTTGGCACAGAAAGCATGTCTTCACTCAGAACTGGATTTGGACAGTCGTAGCTCAGCATCTCACGCATTGTTGTTCTGTTCCGCAGTCGCTCACGCATCCGGTCAAAGCACAACAAGCTCAGCTCCAATTGGCAAAACAGCAAGACCACGAGACTGACAGCCTGTTCGGTTGGCTGGTGCTGATTTGTTGTGAGAGAACAGTACTGCTGGCTAGCTGGTGCTGATTTGTTGTGAGACTGAAGTACTGCTGGCTGGTGGCTGATAAGCCAAGCGAACAGGCTGTGAGTTACTTCCGAAATTTGGATGCTACAGTGAATTCAGAATCAACAGCTGAAAAAAACAGATCCCCGAAGCCACATACACAAAAGTCATAAATTATATTATATGGCATGGAGTTTTTATTGCTAGCTAGTATTCCCACGGATTCCCAATCTTTCAATATGCCAACCATGAACTCATACTAACGCGACAAACAAGACAACCACCATGCATGTTTGATGCCAGAAAGTTCACACAATTGGTAGGAAGGATGGAGCTTGCTTGATGATACACTTGAGAGCATTGGTCCCTTGCCAGACTGAAAAGCCCTAGCCTAGTACAAGTCACCTTCCTTGTGGGTGTGGATGACGCAGTCGGACTTGGGGTAGGAGACACATGTTAGCACATAACCCTCAGCCTGCTGACCCTCGTCAAGGAAGGACCCATCTGCCTGGTCGACTGCACCAGCCTCAATTTTGCCAGCACAGGTGGAGCAAGCCCCGGCACGGCACGAGTATGGCAACTCCACTCCAGCGGTCTCAGCTGCGTCGAGGATGTATGTGTCATCTGGAGCCTCAAACTCGTGCTCTACCCCTTCTGGTGTGACAAGCTTCACCTTGTAGACAGCCATCGCAGAGACATCAAGTTTCTTGGAGGTCTTCAGGATTGGAACATTCATGCCTTGGCCGAAGAAGCTTAGAGATGAATGGCTCTTCACCGCTGTCTGTGAGGCCTGTCTTCTAACATTGCTCAAGAGCACGCAGGAAGTAGCAAAAGTGCTGGTCGACATCTTGAAACCTGACACAATCTTCAAACCCAAGTGGAGCAAAACAGTCAGTTATATGAACTATCCTGGCCTAACTCAAGAAAACATACATAATTATCAAATCCTCCTTATCCAAAGCTACATTTGACACCAGGAAACTATTCTCAGGCATCCACAGATAAAACATGTTCTCACAATCAAGAAGCATCTAGCAACCAAGTACAACTAACAAATCAGCACCAGTTTTAAACAAGCTTCAGATATTCATATGAAAACAATCTTACATTTACAATATCAATGACCAAAACCTGCTTCGATATTCACACAAATGAAAACAAAACTCATTGCTTCCTCTGTGAGGATTCATCAGCCGCTCCCCTGTCTAGTTCAAGACGCGTGGTAATTCTACAACTAAAGCAGTTCATAGAGACACAAACGGCTCTGTTGATGTATCCCAATGGTATCTTTACCAAGGAAGAAAAATGGGCATATGCCATCCATTCCCTCCATGAAAAGGGGTAGGTTACTCTGCGGAGCAGTATGAGAAAGGCAGGCATTGCAAACGCTTCCCGCCCTTCACTCGAAGCTCCAGGATCTCACTTAAAAAAAAACTATGAAAACATGGTAAAGCAATCCAATAGAAAAATTCCCCGACAAGGACTACCAAAAACATGGAAGCCAGAAGAGGTTTACAAGGCATGCACAGAGCTTATAACTATCATAAATTCCAAATCCATCCCCTGATGCGAAAATCTCAATTCCTCTGCCACTTCCTCAATTTTTCATACAAAATTACAGAGCCACGGAAATCTGAAGTGATAAAAGCTACCCATGGACAGCGCCTCACAAATCCGCCCCACCTCAGGTTAGCTCCAAATCACCGTAATTCATAATTTCAACAACATGGCACAAGATCCCGTCGCCTAGATTAGTCCGGTTTTAAACTAGCGCACACAAGCGAGCAACCAAATCAAACACCTAACGACGGAAATCCTTAAGGGGGAGCAAGGATAGAGTCAGGTACCTCGCGCCCGAAGCGGCGGCGACGCGGATATTGGAGTAGGAGGCGGCGGCGGCGGAGCGGCTAGGGTCTCTCCTTCCCCTTGGCTCTCCTCTATCGCTTGGCGGCGTGAAGACTGGAGAGAGGAGCGGGCGGGGGCGTAGTGGGAGTGGGCGGCCGAGGCGGCGGCCAAGCCCTCGTTTTAATGGCGCGGTGGAGGTGGAATGGGGAATCCCGGGTGCGGCCGCCGCCCGCCTGCCGGGTGGGGAGGGGTTGGTGGTTTCCTGTTTCGGCTCGCACTTCATTTCCTGGATCGCATCCGTGGAAGGTTCTGGAACTAGCCGGACCCCATTTGGGCCTGGCACGGAGGGATTGGGCTCGGGTTGGTTGGGCCTCATAGGGACCGTGGTCCGGCCACCAGTTCAGCTGACTTTCACCATCATTTTTTTCAACTAAAAAAAAATGAGTTACGCTACGGCTTGAAGGAAAATTATGCCCAGACACGGAATGCATGATAGTGTGACACTGAATGTTTCACGGAACCTTGCATGAAGTGAGCTGTTCTTGAACGAAAATTCAGTACGAGCATCGTTTGGAAAGCTCAAGGTCAAGGCTGCGGCCTCCACCTTTTTCTGTACACTGTACACGCATGGACGACGATGGCATGCAACATGTGGTCGGTAGCCGCCGGTGCACATGAACTGCAGTGCCGTTTTGGTCAGAGGAGCAGAAGGGCCAAAAACATGTGCCGCTGACCACCAGTCTCGCACAGCCCCCGTTTGCTTGGAATTCCACTCGACGGCAGGCCGGCCCTGGCACGCCCCTTCAGTTTCTCGCATGCCCCATGACCATTCGGAGACCAGCGCCCATCCCCATTGGCCATTGCAGCTCAAAGTGCCGACCTCGAGACAAAATGGAATTTAGGACCGTGTACCGTCGTCGGTCCGTCGCAGATACGAGTGAGGAGTGACCATGACCCGCATTAAAGAAGTTCATGGCGAGAAATGGCTCCACGAGCGAGTCGTGCTCGTGCTCATGCCAGGCATGGCCACGAAACAGACACGCATGTTCTCCTCGATTACAGTTCAGCAATTCAAGGCATAAACTTCAACGTCGTTTTCACAATGGGATTGAGTGATTGACGAGATCACACAAAGTTTATGCAGATACTGCCTGCGCCCAAGTTTGTCTGGAAAGGAACAGCGTTACCTCATTGATACTCTAGACATCCCAATAGTATGCATCTGATTACATTGATAGTCGTGTGCATTTGTACAGCCAGCCTGGATGGGACATACAATTATCTAAAATGTAAACAAATGGCATGTTACATGAAGCAAAAGGCAGGGATCAAAAGGATTTGAGAACAATCGCAGAGTATCTTCATGTCGACTTGTCGATCCCCGGAGTTGTTGCTCCAGAAACGACACTCCAAAACATGGCCATGATGTACAGTTCTGTGAATGTTCTTCAACCTATGTTTTGGCGAGAAGGTTTGATGCCCCAGTCATCATTGTGCATTGCGACCCCATATGCAGCAACGGTTCCCTTGCCTTCTTCGAAAGTTACAAATGTTCTATTAAAACCATAAGCAAAGGCGATGATATAAGACAGAAGCTAAAAAAATTCAGTACTACAAGCAGAAAAATGGCGTCCTAACACAATTTTATGCTCAAAAGCACCTACTGACCTACCCAGCAAAAAGGTACAACTTGCAAGATGCAATCTCACGTTGAAAGCAGCTTTCCATACTCGCTCAACAAGATGGGAATGTCATCCATGCGCAACTGCGGTATATCAGAGATAAAAATAGTGATAACTGATAAGAGAGTATTGTATACAAATATTCTCAATTAATGGCAGGTGATCGTTTGTGGTGTGGTGGATTACTGGATTGTACGAACTTCTATAGTTCTGTGCATACCTGCGAAGCACTTTTCAAATGGAAAAACCGGAGAGCTTCCATCTCACGAAAAGCTGGCAATGGATTGCCCCTGTAGTTGCAGGAAGAAATTGAAATCTAAGATTCCTAATAAATATTTGGCTTTAACAGAGAACTTGATGATTATGGAGAACAATCATATTCACGCATAACAAGCTCTGGTCATGACGAACCTACTTGCACACGCTCAACTTTTCACTAACAACTAAATATAATCTGACATAAGATGCCACAGTTTATTTTGGACTGCTTTGCACCTATCCATATCAAACAGGCCGGATGGCAAGGAAATGCACCACAAGTTTTCACAATAAAATACATAATTGTCACAACAAATTCACAACGTTAAATAGTGTAAAGTTCACAATTTATCACACTATAAGAAAGAGAATAATTCATGGACCAGAAAAATGCTGATGTTACAACATCATAGTGGGGAGAGTGAAGAGTGGAGCCATACGAATAGCGTCGGAGGATGAGCCGTTGATAGTCCCTCAGCAAAGGTCCTAGTTCCTGCAGTTGTAGCGAGCTTGCTGGAGAACTTTTCCAATGATCACGAAGTACCTTGGTATCACAAAAAAATGCCGAAATTCTCTCAGATGCAGATACGGGTGAATTACAGTAAAAGTGAGGCATAAGTACCTGAATCGATACGACTTGGTCACTAGCTGGAAGCGATTGACCAGCAAGCCTAGAGGACAATTCCACAAGTTCTTTATCATTGGTTTCATCAACAAAACTTGTTGAAACTTCCTCAGAAAGTGGAATTCCCAGTCGTTTGGCCAATTCTGTTATTGGAGAGTCCACAGCTTGTGACGCCTGCGAACATTACATATTTTCGAAATTACAATTTTTTTGTCACTTGAAACTTTCACAATGAACTCCCCCACATGCAAGCATGTGTACCTTTAAGTTAGATTGCTGGGCATCGCCAGTCATAGTGCTAGGTTTACTGTTTGGATCGATGTTAGGAGCTAAATCTCGTTTTGCAATAGGATCATCTGCACATAAAAAGTGGAATTTAGATTAGCACTCTTCATCAAATATCATAGAGTACTAATCATGAGCATAGGGGAAAGCTTACAAATTATTTACAAGTCATTTTATACAATTTGGTAAATGAAGCTGCATCTTAGGTAGTACAGTTTCCCAGTATACATCCATTTAAGCAGCAAATTGTACATGAGTTCATTTTTCTTGTGATCTTGCAAATCAACAGACCTATTCTCACCTGTCACTACTGAACCATGCATAGAATTTTTAAGGGTATGATTGCAGCAATATGAATTGAAGAATTTATGAGCAGAGTTTTATAGCTTAATACACCCAACGCAACCCTCAAGAGATCAATATGCTGATATAGGACCAATTTATTCTTTTTCAGATGAGGATGAGATAACTATACCTTCAGGAACAAGCCACCACAAATCACCAAATGTATTCTTTCCATCAAACCCACCAAACAAAAGAAATCGAGACCCTATGGAAGTCATGGAGTGATATGCCCGAGGAGGAGGTGGCTCACTGCTTGTTGGTAGGCGCTTCCATTGAACAGAGACTGTGAAGGATTGAAGTATTAGCCAACAGAGATAATATGTGATGTGAAATTTTGGTGAAGTGCTGATTGCTCGAAACAAAAGAAAGACAATTGTGAAAAAAATAAAAGAAAAAGGTTGCCGGGTGACATTAGTTTTGAGTTTGTGGTCAAGCAGTCAGTCAGCTAGCTAGTCTGCTAGTGTGCCCACTCTACTAAAAAAACAGACTGATCCTTTTGAACTGATATATTGGAGGTTTTACCAAATTGTATATCTGCATGGATACATGCCAACCACTGGTGTACAATCATTCATGTTTCTGGCACACAGACTGGATACACCATGCACACATGCTGACTGAGCAAGTGCCATGTAAGGTGGGTCAGCATTAGAGATGACCCTAGCTGTTTATATTGCTTTCAGTATAGGAGTATCAACTATAACCTAGTTAGTTGCCTTTAGGTTGACAGTGGTGACATCAGTCAGCATAGCAATGAGCTTTGGTATACATACAAAAGATAACCAAGCAATGCATGCACAGACTTACCTGCCATGCATTCTGTGTCTTGATCAATGATGAAAAAAAGACTTACCAGAGACTAAAGCATAACGCAGTGTAGAGCAACCATAGACTTGCCCCAAGTAACACATAAGATCAACCAGCATCACACCATTTTCTTCTTTAGGTTAGGCCTAGTTTTTACTAGCGGAATCACAACTTATGTTTAATTACTGCAAAATATTTCATGCAAACAAGAAACAAAAATTTTGTATGTCAAAAGAATCGCTAAAAATATAAGGTGTGTTCAATACACCACAAGAGAGCCAATTTCCAGCTCAATAGTCTCTATGCAAACAAAAAAGAAATCACAATCACATCTTTTTTTTTAAATAAACAATCACATCTTACCCCTGTCTAAAATAATGCATTCATTGTAGTACACATCATATCTACTTAGCCAGCCGCCAGTTCCATGTCCTCCAAACAGCAAGAGCTGACAAGACAGATCTATACATCTTCAGTTATGTGATTGTGCAATTGAAACATTTGCATGGGAAAGGCTCCCAGCAAAGAACAAAGACAATTATTTTTTCAATAAATGATAGACCCTTTCATTTATGCAGTTAATAAAAAGGAAATGAGGCTGTGCTGGAAATTTGCTCCCACCAATAACCTAAGTTGATAGATAATGTTCTGTACAAGTTTGATATCTACGATCTTAAAGCCAAAGACGAAATCTGCAGAGTATAAATATATGATAGCATAGCCACCAAAGGAATACCCATAACAATGCATTAATTGTAGCAGGAAACCCATGGCCTCATTTAAAAGAGGGTTGGCACTCAAAAACCTAGTGCCTGCTGTTCTATAGATCATAATGCACCAAGGAATTCTAAATGTGCCACCAACGGCACATTTGATTAATACAATGTATCAATGATAATTAATCAATATCCCGGACAAACATTTAACAGGGCCCAACTTTCTAAATATGCCATATTAGTGCACTAAGAAAGACGAAAATCTCATAAAGCAAGTATGATGGGATCAAATTACATACATAAGGTCCACCAGATGTTACTGAATGACCACATCGTGGTGAAGGAGATTGCCCTGGAAGCTTCAATTGTGTCCAACCTGGTGTTTCATTGTCTTCAAAAATAACAAAACCACGTTCATATCGGTTACATCAAATGAGCAGTGCAATTCCGTAGTAACATACAAACGAATGATCCCCTAGATAATTTAACAGAATAAATATTGAAAAGAATATTTCTCAACTAACACTTAGCATCTATCAAATAAAAAAGGGGGCATCTCAAATTCCATGACATCTCAGGAAAGCTAGACTGATCATACAAAGCAAGGAAGATGTCCAGATATATAACCTAAATTTGTTCCTAACATACAATAATAATAAAAAAAGGAGACAATTAGCACTTGTGTTCATGATCTATCACTGTTAGTTCTGCTGTTGTCGTCATCAACCGACTCAAAATGCATATTTCTTTAATTCAAACAGATTTACAACAAATCAAAGGAGATACCTTCTTCAGTGATACCCTTTAAAGCCCATAAATCACCCATTATTGGTCCTGCTCCACCTGTTGCAAAGAAGATTTGCAGTAATTGGAGATAGGCTGTATGCCAAAACTTTAAGAATTAACTAACAAATCATTAGAAATCATCATCACATGTTCTCATAAGGAAAATAGTTTGCTTTGCACAAGACAATCCACATGAAAACCATTAGCTACTGTTATATTTCAAAGAAATTTCAAATGATCAATGAATTCACTTTCATTTTTTGGATGTGGTAACAACAAGAAACATATTAGCATGTTGCAATCTAATAATAAAAAATGAATCATAAACCAGAATATTCAAGGAACCAAAAAATGAAATCAAGAAATAACAATCACCTCTGCCTCCAAATATAAGCAGTCTCTTCTCAATCATGGTTGCAGAATGCCCGCATCTTGGAGGTGGTACGGATCCGGTAACCGCTAATTCTGTCCACTCCAGTGACACTATACAACAGAGAATGCAAGAAGTGAAGGCTCTACATTTCCGTGCCATCTTCAACCACAAATTCAATGCCCGATACAGATTGGATAAAGAAGTAATTTGCCTACTTGTGTCCATGATGTATACATCGGAAAGCCATTTTTTGCTGTCCCAACCACCATACCTGAATAAAGATGCAATGTTTGTCACAGGTGATGATACAGACAGACGCGTGTATATCAAATGATTCTTACATAACAATTTTTCTATTTCCTATGGCTGAAGCAGCAGCAAACTCCCGTGGTGATGGCAAATCACCAAAGCCAGTCATCTCCGACCACTGCCATAGGTCTGAACGTAAAGCAGCATCATGATTCATGACAGTGCTTAGTGGTTGAAGAATAAGCGCATAGTGCAAACTGAACAAGAAAAAGGAGATCTTAGTAATTAGATGAAACATAGAGACTTACCAGTGTCTAGCATCCAGAAATCACCTAACCTGTGAAGCAAACACTGCATTGTAAGCAACAATAAAGGAAATTATCTCCGTTAAGCTTCCAAATCCTGCTGGATTGCAAATCTGGATTGCATACCGCTTGCCCCCAGAACGGCCACCAAAGATGAACATGTTGCAGTCAATCACGACAGCTATGTGAAACGCCCTTGGGCTCGGGCCTGCCTGCCCATCCGATCCATTAACCGTGCACTCAGGTGTGTACCATAGCTGATTCTCTGTGACAAAAAGTTGCATTCAAAAGCTTTTAGGTAAAGCTCTTTGGTCCTTACTATGCATATGATCCCTAAATAACAAGTTCAGGCATCTAAATAAAAACTAAGTTTCTCACTCTGATAACCCATAGGTTGAATTGCAAGTTGCGACATGTTCAGATCATCAGATGTGCTCTGGTGCGGGGAGGCAAATTGGCTCGGCATGCAAGCAGTTGGAGAATTGGAGTGAGAGTTAATTACCGACGTCGTAGACGGACACGTCAGAGAGGAAGCGCTTGTCGGCGAATCCGCCGAAGACAACCACCTTCGACTTGCCGATGCTCACCGCCGTGTGCCCGCTGCACGGGATCGCAGAACCGTGTGGTTGTTGTTAGGCGGGTAGGGTGGGATTTAAAGTCAAGACGGCGGCGGCGACGAGGTGAGACGGATACCTGCGGGGTGGTGGAGGATCGCCCCCGAAGTCGGAGGAGTCGGCCCTCACCCAGTGCATCTGCTTCGGTTGGAGCTGCTGCATCCCTCCCCTCGTCTCCTAGCTCCAGCTCCCAGTCTACGCGACCCGTTTCGCTAGAGGAAACTGAATCCAGCACTACACGGGAGGACGGGCACCGGAAACTGGATGGCGGCCGGCGACAGTGAGCGGTGGCCGGCGGGGAGTCTGGCAGGTGGGGGAGGGGATCGGGCAGAACAGAGAGGAGTCAGAGCAGGAGGACGGAAACACCCACAAGCCCAAACGAAACGAAACGACCAGGACCCCGGAGACACGACTGCAATACCACGTCACTAGACCCACCTGTCAAGGACACGTGGCCGCTATCGGCAGCACCTACCTCCCGTCTCCCTTCCATTCTACGGCCACCTCGGCGGGGAGCCTTAAAAGCGTCCGCCCGCGAACGGCTCCGAGCGTCGGCTCGCCGTCTCCTTCCAGATCTCGGCGCGAGTTCACCCTGCAGATTTCCATTTCCACACGACGACGACGAAGAGGCGGGATTCGGAGGAGTAAACCCTAACCGCCATCTCGCGCCGGTGGTCCGGTGCCCGCGCGAGATCCGGGGGAAGATCTAGGGCGCGGCGCCGGCCATGGCGAGCTCCGGACTCGCCTACCCCGACCGCTTCTACGCCGCCGCGGCCTACGCCGGGTTCGGCGCCGGTGGGGCCACCTCCTCCGCAGCTATCTCCCGCTTCCAGAACGACGTCGCCCTCCTCCTCTACGGCCTGCACCAGCAGGTGACGCGTCGGCCAATGTTTTTGCTGATTTTGGCGATTATTTCGTGGTGTGGGGGTGAAATTTACGTGGATCTAGCGTGACATAGTCTGAACCGGTGCTGGTCGGGGGTCGAATTGTGTCGTTGGTTTGCTTATCCCCTCTCTCCCAGGGAGATATTTACTTCGGTGATCAGAATTCAGTTGATGATCTTGGGTTTTGGTTTGTGCAGGCCACAGTTGGTCCGTGCAATGTGCCCAAGCCAAGGGCGTGGAACCCCGTGGAGCAGAGCAAATGGACCAGGTTAGTCTTAGTACCACTGGAAACTGTGCTGCTTCCCGTTGTCAATATAGAAGCCAACTTCTGCTTTATCAATGGAAAGTGGAGTGCTTAGTGATTTACTGATTTACTTGTGCTTGAAATCTTACTAGAGTACTAGATGTCAGCTGAGACAATCGAATAGTTCACTAGCATGTACTGTCAGCTTATGTTTAACACATAACCCAGAATTTTGAATGGAATTGTTCCCAGCCAGAAGTTAGCGAATGAGATGCATATGCTGCAATAACCACAATATTCATGTGTTATGTATGAAAAGGAAACACCCAGAAACTACCATTCAGCATTGAGTTGTGTATCCTGAAAACATTACTCATTGCTTATATGATTCATGTTTTTAGCTGGCATGGACTTGGAAGCATGCCGTCAGCAGAGGCGATGCGTCTTTTTGTCAAAATTTTGGAGGTATGAGTGATTACATGATACTGTTCAGTGTATGCAGCTATACAAATTGATCTCAAAGATGTATTGGTATCGTGGCAGGAGGAAGATCCTGGATGGTACTCTAGGGTCCCTGAGTTCAACTCTGAGCCTGTTGTAGATATTCAAATGCTTGTAAGTCATAGTATTGACTATCGGTTACTTCCTTTTCTGAATATTCAAAATTTATTTTGATCTCTGATTATAATATTTTTATCATTTAGTGCTCCATCTCGAAGTTTAGTTCAAAGTTTCTCTTTTAACAGATTTAATAAGTTATCCATCGCTTTTCATTTTGTTAGAAACCAAAAGAAGAGGCACAGATCATACCAGCTTCAACAAATGGAACATCAAGTCCAGAACCAAAAATTATTTCTGAAAATGGAAGTTCTGTGGAAACACAGGACAAAGATGTTATTCTGGAAGGCCTTAGTACTGTTAGTTCTCATGACGAATGGACTCCACTAACTATCAGTGGTCATCGTCCGAAGCCTCGTTATGAGGTATACCGGATACTCCATTTCCTCTTCCTTAGTTTAATTCTTTTTTTTCTATTTACTTTTATAGCACTAATAAGAATTTTGGTTGGTGTAGCATGGAGCAACTATGTTACAAGATAAGATGTATATATTTGGTGGAAACCATAACGGACGTTACCTTAGTGACCTTCAGGTACGTGGAATTTAATAAAACAACCTGCAAGACCATATGTATACATCCTAAGTTATTAGCTATGGCCTGTAAACATGTCACTGTGTGGCATACGCTATTCTACTGCTTTTGATCAATAATTTTTAGATAGTGGCTCTTATTAAATACAGTCTCTGGATTAATTGTCTGTTTCTGTTCATGGTTCCTAAACTTGTCCTTTTGTGAATTGGTGTGATGTGAAAGTATCTGTATCTTGCAA
>CM014271.1:44056660-44103225 GCA_004135705.1 Alloteropsis semialata
AGAAGGGATCTGCTACTATGACGAATCTACCATTGGCTCCTGATAATATTGCTAGGCTGACTACTAATGAGCTATCGGCTGATGATCATCATCTATATGAAGAACTCTTGTAGCAAGAGAAGGAGGCGATGGAACATACCAAGAAGAAATTTGAAGACAAGACTCAGTGGTTCCTGTCGCACTTCTCTGTAGATTGAAAGGGTGCTATCTCCAAGGGCAAGGAGGTGGTTGTGCTTTCAGAAGAGGACGAAAAAGATGAGGTAATACCCAATGTGAGTGCTGCACCAGCACATGTTACTCTTGATCAAATTAATATATTACTAGTTTCTGGTCAAGAAAAGTTCTTACAATTGTACAGGGTAATATTAAATCCATAGGAAAACAACTCTTGACCGTAATTAGTAATGCTTTTAATTCTCAAACGGCAGGTACTTCACAATATACAACTGTACCTCATAATTCATCGGCAGCAATATCACCCAAAGAACCACAATATGGGATGCCGTTGAATTATTCAGTAGGACAAAATTCACCGGGGCAGTTTGGCCATGCAAACTCAGTCAGACCGGTTGCATTAGCTGGTCCAACTGGTTTGAATGCTGCAACACAATACGGCCAGATTCCAATCAGACCGGTTTACGAACCGGTCCAATCGGTTCGGGCGCTATTGTTGCATATCAGGCAACGCCCGAACCTATAGCTAGTATGCCATCTATTTAGGCTAATTCTTAGCCGAATCAGTGGTGTTTCTAGTTATGTATCTCCATATACTCCTACGGCATACAGTGCAAATCCTATGTGTCCCAAAAGTTCAGGTTATTTGCAGCAACCATTGCATACACAACCGAACCATGTGCTGCAACATGTGCCAAATGTCAATGATCAGCAAGGGCCAAATGATCTTTATATTAAGAGTATGCTTGAAGAATATAAAAATGATTTGGCTATTATGATTAAAGATACTTTTTGCATAGAGCTTAAGGATAAACTCTAGTATGTCAAAAATATTATCCGGCAAATTTTGATGCTATGCCTTATCCTCAAGGTTTTAAAGTGCCAGAATTTATCAAATTTACTGGGGAGGATAATAGGACTACATGAGAGCATATTATCTAGTTTAATGCACAATTGGATGTTCATAGTAATGTTGATCATTTAAAAATCAGATTGTTTCCTTTATCATTATCTGGTACCGCTTTCTCATGGTTTTCGGCATTATCTCCTAATTCTATTCATACATGGTCTCAATTAGAGCATAAATTTTATGAGCTCTTTTATAGTAGTAATAAATAATTAAGGCTATCTCACTTAACATCAGTTAGACAAAAGAGTGATGAAACTATTGCTGAATATATTAGAAGATTTAGAGATACTAAAAATTGATGTTATATTTTGATTATTTAAGAAAAGGATCTTACCGAATTATCTTTTATTGGTTTGAAATCTCATATCAAAGATAAATTAGAAGGCTATTAATTTCTTACTATCAACCAAGTATTACAAAAGGCTTTGGCTCAAGAGAGCCGAAGTAAAGATACTCGGCCAAAATCTGATCGTCCTAATATGCATATGCTAAACTGTGATTCATTGGACGATGAGAATGGACAAGTATGTGCTGCTAAATTTGTATGGCCGAGCAAATCTAAATCATATAGTTGTCCTTATCTTAAGCTGATTCACAAAAATTGGCAAGAAGAAATAAAATTTACTTTTGATGTATCCAAGTGTGATAGGATATTTGATGAGTTGCATAAAAATGGATACATCAGATTTTTATATTCTATGCCATCGCTTGATGAGTTGAAGCGGCATGCATATTGTAAATTTCATAATTCTTTTTCACATGTAACTAATGATTGTAATACATCAATAAATTCAATTGACCATTAATGAAGACCATTTGACTTCATACAAAATGCAAGTTGATTCAAATCCTTTTCCTAACACTTTCTCTGTCAATACCATTGAGATGCAGAATCTCAAAGTGTTGATCAGGCCGAGTCAAGCCGATACAACAAATAGGAAGAATGTAATCACTGGTGAAGAACAACTAGTATAGAGAAGGAGCAAGAAAGTGTTACTGGAAAAGACCCCTAAAGTTGCATATAAGAACTTGACACTCGGGGGGCAAGTCAAAAGTAAAAACACCGGCTCTGACAGAACTGGTCTAACAGGTTCACCAAACCGGTCGAACTGGTTTACACTTGGAGCTTCCGGTGGCTTAAAGGGAAAAGCAAGGCCGACCTTTAAGGAGCTTCTAGAAAAATATAAGAAGATGGGAGCTACTCAGAAACAGAAGAATTGGCCAGAAAAGGAAGAATTTTCACCGAAACATCACGAGCAGTCTTGTTTTTCCTCATCTCAAGGTAATTATGATAATATATTATATTCATCTTTTAGACCAGCTGCACCATGGTCTTGGCCATGTCCTTATTATTATATACCTTGTGACTACAATGGTATGAATATACAACCATATTTTGTTCTGTATCATGTTTCATACTACGATTATGGGGCATCAAAAAGGCCAATTATTACTAATATAATCTGGTCGAGAAAAGTGCATCTATTGATTCTAAGGCAGGTGAGAAGGGCAACAAGCAAGATTCAAGATATATGCAGCCAAGATGGTGTCCTCCAGGCGTGTCTCATACTTAAAAAGGAAATTACAGAGCTTGCACAAGCGATCAATGGAGCCACAAGTTGAGGAGAAGTCAGTAGCACCTACAAGGATGGTGTGGAGGCCAAATTAAAGCACGTTGCTTCAACTTCAGCTTAGGCAAGGTGTCATGACGTGGTCGATGTTCTATATATTTGGTATTGTCCTAAGCATAATTATTTTGGTCTTAGAAGTATTTTCTAGTGCGCAAGCTTACTAGAAAACAGAGGGGCATATGTTGACGACCAAAATTGCCATTTATTTGTTAGTCTGGGAAACCCAGTCAGACCGGTTTCCTAATCTGATCAAGCCGGATTTGGTGAGTGTCTCAAAATAAAACTTGGACTCCACCAATGCGTAGCACTCATCGAGACAATCAAAATTCATATATAAAATGTCCGATTTAGAGTTCGGATGGGAGAATTATGACCTTGGGAAGAGCTGCACCCGAGTAAACCGGTCAGACCGGATTATAAGGAAGGTCAGACCGGTTTTGGTCTATGTAATCCGACTAGGATTGTATTTTAGAACAAGATTTGTTAGGGTTTTGACTCCTAATGGGCAAGACCTCCCTTCCCTATAAATATAAAGGGCCACGGCTGATTGAGGGGATCCAATTGACAAAAACACATTTATCTTTTGTTTTACCTTTACTTTTTGTTTCTCCAAGGCCTAGCTTTTCCAATCTCCATACTTGCTATTCCTCCTTCGTCTCTATGGCGTTTGAGGATGTTCTAGCTGGCCTGCCGATCCTAGAACAACCCTACGGATGCTTGCCCCGACGGGGTCCCTCCCGGGCGAGCGTTCATTGGTTCATCGTCGGGCTCTCCAGCGAGAAGCGGTCTCACCGGTTAACAACACTGGTCTGACCAATTTGCTCAGAGGTGCTGCAAGGAGCCCCTCTGCATGTGTGTGAGTATTTGGCATGGCACATTTTCGCATCAACACATCCTCTATACTTGGCTCCATCCAAGGCACATGTGGATGTTGGGTATTTTAATGATCATGAATAAATCCGCAAGCGCACGGATACCGTCGTAGCTTTTCCCTAAGAGTATTCCATGGGTATCGAATCCAAAGGAACATGTGTGCACTAATCCTGTACTAGCTAGCCCAAGGACACACCCCGATATGTGGCAAAGGATAGAGAGGAGTCCTATAGAATGTTCTAATATGAAAGAGGTAGATCTCTGAAGTCTCACAACTTGCTTCGGGCACTGGTTTACCCCTGAACCCCAGGCGCCTCTGGCCAACAGCTCTACAACTTAACCGAACATGGAGGATTACAAAGGACCGACAGGGCTGTCACCACTTGCAGCCTACCTCTACTAAACCGTGGGCTAAGCTGCGCAAATGAAGTGTAACCCGTATCTAGGCACCACGTCTACTCTACCGATTACTACTGCGATCTAACTATGACTAGTACCCCCATAGCCACACCACAGCACTCTATACTAAGATAGAGCGACGAACCCGTAAGAAGGAGATCTAACTCAAGCACGCTAGGCTCACACCCTAGTAAGAACTAATCAAAGGACTCACGAATATGACTTTACTCTAATTAGAATATACCTGAATACTCACTTTATTCTAGTTGGAGTGTAGCAGCATCCGTCGAGGTGCAAGCTAGAGAGGAGAGCTCCAACACCATGGCACTCCTCTCTAGACCAACCCTCACTCTCCCCTTACTCTGGCACTAGCTAAGCCAGCTCTAGGCCTATGCAATGAAGCTCTCAACTCAAGGGAGTTGTTGATCTTGAAGTGGGAAGTGATGTCTCCATTTGGACCCCCTCATATCATATTTATGGGCTGGTAGAGGCGGCAACCGGGGCAAATCTCTAAAGGAATATTCCATAAACCGCCTTAGGACTGGACACGTGGCAGCTGGAGGCGAGCGGGCTCACCAGGGGTTCGACCGACCCAGGCTAACCGCCTTAGCCAACCGCCTTCTGCAGGGTGGCTGCCACGTGGGTCCTTATGCGTGTATGGGTATGCCTCGGGTGTTTTGACGCTTTTAGCTGCTGGTTGTGTGCCCTTGGATCCTTGTGCTTGTATGTGATTGGTCGAAAGTGTGTTTCCTTGCTCAAGTGGGACCATGGATTCGTGGGAAGCCTATGTGGCAGCCCTTGATTGGGTGGAGTTGTGCTAGTTTAGCCACTTAGGTTCATTCCCACATCATTTTCATAGTTTAGTGATCTGCATTCAAATATTCATCGACACTTGTGGAACTCATTAGTAGATAACTCCTACCACTATGTTGATGCTCATAATTCATGCTTTTATGCAGGAGTTGACGGCCTAAATTTGGTACTCAACAGCCGTCAACAACACCCCCACACTTAGCCTTTGCTCGTCCTCAAGTGAAGGAGAAAGGACTAAGGCGAAACATGATTCCAACGGTATGGAACAAACATATGAGATATTCCAAGCTTTACCTTGTGCTTGCGAACTTTGAAGTGTCTATCATGCTATCTTGGAGAGTTGATGGTTGGAATGGCTTCAATTCAAGTCACCTCCACTCCTTCATGTCAAGTAACTGGGGGTTTTCAAGTAAGTTTCAAAACGAACCTTTGCTTATCTCCTCATTTGATTCTCTCAGATCACTCAATGTGTATATGTCCTCACTAAGGCATTAACTTGCCTTTTTCTTCATCCTACTTCTAATGATAGCTATATGTGGAGCTCAAGGTAGGTTATGAATGACAAAGCACACTTGTATTCCATATATTGCAAAGTCAAAAGGTGGATCCAGGGAGAAAACAAATCATACAATTAGATCAAGATGTGCACATATTGCAAAGTCAAAAGGTGGATCCAGGGAGAAAACAAATCATACAATTAGATCAAGATGTGCACATGTATGGATGGAACACAATACGCCTTCTTTGTAAAATCAATCTCTTTCATAAACTCTTCTTGAGACCATGGCTATCTTTTCTTTTTCTTTTCATTGGGCCTTCATGTGCCCAAATTTGTTTTCAATACATGGACCTTTATGTGTCCAATTGTTTTTTTGATAGCCATGTCCCATCTTGTAATAATAATTAGAGAGAGACCAACACAAGAAGCGAATATTCATTTTGCAAAACGGATGCATATATAGTGCACATGGATCTTGATCTTGAGAGTATGAAAAGAATTCTCACTAGGGTCTCACAATTTGACAAAGCTCAATGTAATGATAAGTAGCATATGTGTATGAGGTTTTCATGGTAAAACATCATATGGCTCTAGCGGGACTTGGTATGATCAAAGAGGAGCTTTGCAAAGAGATTTTCAAGGTTTTCAAATAAATTTCCCAAGTACTCAATCATTAAGAACAGAAGATCATATCTTTGAGTCATATCTCAACAATCAACAATCTAGATAAGCATGGGGTCCTAAAGATTTTTGTTCACAAGCATCAAGATAGGAAGCAAGGAATATAGCATATGTAAGCCAACCATAGGAAAAATGTAAAGCAACTCAAACACTCTTCTGAGCTGAGTTTGATTTATATGATACGATATGAAATTTTATTCAAACTCATGAGTAAGGGAGTGAAAGAGTTTATACTTGTGCTGTTTATTTATTGACGTGGGAGTTGGCTGACTCCCCCACACTTATTTCTTACCTCATTTCTTGTTAGGAGACAAGCAAATACACAAAAGACTGAAGGACTAAAGGTTACCGGCTCATTTATTGTTTGGAAGTTATTTTCATGGTTGGTTGTCTTCAATAAAATTAATGACATCACACTCCCTATTATCAGGTTCAAAGAAGATTTTTAGATGGTGACCGTTTACCTTGAAGAGGTTGCTCTCATCATCATGCCGTGTAACTGCTCCATGTGATTCTACTTCAACAATTGTGAATGGTCCGTCCCATTTGCTCCTAAGCTTCTCATGACCGAAAAGCTTGACCCTGGAAATGAAGAGTAGTATCTTATCTCCTGGATGGAATTCCTTCTGCTTGATTCTCTTATCATGCCATCATTTTGTTCTTTCCTTGTAAATCTTGGCATTGTGATATGCTTTGTCCCTCCATTCTTCTAATTCAGTAAGTTGCTGCTTTATTTTCTCTTTGGCTTTTCTGAAGTTCACATTGAACTTTCGGATGGCCCAATAGGCTCTATGTTCTAATTCTACAGGCAAGTGGCATGTTTTTCCCATACACCAACTGATATGGTGTCATCCCAAGTGGGGTCTTGTATGCCATACAATATGCCCATAATGCATCGGGTAATTGTGTCTTCCATGATCTCCCCATTTCTTCTACGGTCTTTTGCAAGATATTCTTGATTTGCTTATTTGATGTTTCTGCTTGACCGCTTATTTGAGGATGATACGGTGTTGCTACATTGTGCTGTATTCCAAGGTCCTTCAAGAATCTCCGGAAACTCTTGTGAATGAAGTGGGATCCTCCATCACTTATCACCAACCTTGGTATTCCAAAGCGAGGGAGAATGATTTCCCAGAACATCTTTCTAGCATGTTTGGAGTCAGTAGCACGGCACGGTATAGCTTCTAACCATTTAGAGATGTAGTCTACTACCACGAGAATGTACTCGCTGTCATAGGACTTTGGGAAGGGTCCCATGTAATCAATGCCCCAAACATCAAAGAGTTCCACTTGAAGATTGTCTTGCAGTGGCATTGCATCTCGGGCAGTAATCCCTCCATGCTTCTGGCATCTTTTGCACCTTCTAATAAAATCCTTTGTATCCTCATACATGTTTGGCCAAAAGAACCCACTTTGCCAGATCTTTGCATGGGTACGGAATACACCATAGTGTCCCCCGTAGGGTGCCGCATGACATTCCTCGATGATCCGCATACCTTCGGCTACTGGAACACATCTTCTTAGTAAATCGTCGGCGCAAACTCTATAGAGGTATGGTTCATCCCACAAATGAAGTCTGCTTTCATAAAGTAGCTTCTTCTTTTTTCCTCCTGGTGGCACATACCCTGCAACCATGAAATTAACAATATCCGCATACCAGGGGGAGATGTCCTTGACCTTTAGAAGCATGTCGTCTCGTAGGAAGTCATTTATAGGTAGTTCCTGCATGTCAGTAAACTGCATACGAGACAAATGATCTGCAACAGAGTTCTCTACTCCTCTTTTATCTTTTATTTCTAAGTCAAATTCTTGGAGTAAGAGGATCCATCGAATCAAGCGGGGTTTAGCATCTTTCTTAGTGAGCAAATATTTCAAGGCAGTATGATCGGTGTAAACAATGATCTTAGCTCCTATTAAGTAAGATCTAAACTTATATATAGCAAAGACGACTGCTAGGAGCTCTTTTTCAGTGGTAGCATAATTAAGTTGTGCTCCTGTCAAGGTCTTGCTAGCATATGTAATCGCATGATGCCTTTTATCCTTAGTTTGGCCTAAAATGGCCCCTACAGCATAGTCACCAGCATCACACATGATCTCAAACGGCCGCATCCAATCCGGGGGTTGGATGATTGGAGCGGAGATGAGTGCCTTTTTAAGGGTATGGAAGGCAGCGAGGCACTCATCGGTGAAATCGAAGGGTGAATCCTTAGCTAAAAGGTTCATGAGGGGTCTAGCGATTTGGGAGAAATCTTTAATGAAACGGCGATAGAACCCAGCGTGACCTAGAAAGCTACGTATTCCCTTGACATTGATGGGTAGTGGAAGTTTCTCTATAACTTCAATCTTAGCCCGATCCACTTCTATCCCTCGTTCAGGAACAAGGTGCCCTAAGACAATGCCTTCATGAACCATGAAATGGCACTTTTCCCAATTAAGAACCAAATCTTTCTCGCGGCATCGTTGCAAGACCTTATCTAAATTCTCAAGACAATGATCAAAAGTTTTTTCATAGACAGAGAAGTCGTCCATGAAAACTTCCATGATTTCCTCAATCATGTCTGAGAAGATGGACATCATGCACCTTTGGAATGAAGCGGGTGCATTACACAACCCAAATGACATTCTACGATAAGCATAAGTTCTATAGGGGCATGTGAAAGTTATCTTGCTTTGGTCATCGGGATGGATGGGAATTTGATGATAATCGGAATACCCATCAAGGAAACAAAAGAAAGAATGATTCGCCAACCGCTCTAACATCTCATCGATAAAAGGCAACGGGAAATGATCTTTCTTTGTTGCCTTGTTAAGTTTCCTATAGTCAATACACATCCTCCATCCCGTGGGGAGACGTTTGGCAATGGCTTCCCCGTTCTCATTGGGAACAACCGTCATCCCTCCTTTCTTAGGCACAACCTGAATGGGACTAACCCACTCACTATACGACATGGGGTAAATGATCCCGACGTGTAGGAGTTTCAGGACCTCCTTCTTTACTACTTCCCTCATCGCATTGTTTAGCCTCCTTTGAGGCTCCCTAGTAGGTGGGATTTCTGAATCTACGGGAATGCAATGTGAACAAAGAGTTGGGCTTATTCCCTTGAGGTCTTGGAGAGAGTATCCAAGAACGGCTCGATGTTTCTCTAGGACAGCGATGAGTCTCTTGGATTCCTCATCTGAAAGCTTATCGCTGATGATCACGGGAGATTCAGTGTCGCCAAATCGGAGGTTTAGGGGGATTCTCGAACCTGGATATGTCTATAGGCTCGGACTCTTCTTCTTCATCAGATTGGAACTCTTCAGCATCCCTTTCTAAATTGGATTCAGGAGAGTCATAAGGGAGTATTCCCTTTACCTCTTTGATTGGCTCTGATTCAAAGGGAGGATCCATCATGGTGTTGTTGATGCTTGCGATCTTGGCAGTAAATTTATCTCTCCTGCATTGGACTTTCAGCTCCCATTGAATGGAAGCATCTACGAGAAATTTCTCGATGGGATGTCCAATCATGAGATCGAAGTCTAGGACATCGAAAACATGAAAATCAAGGATGGCTTCAATATCCCCGTGTCTAATAGACACGTTCTGTAACATCCCTACTCCTTCTGAGATCTCACCATGGGAGTCTTGAAAACGGCATTAGTTGGGACCAATGGTTCATCTCCCAAAAGGTGTAGTGCGTAATCACCCAAAATGATGTCGGCTCCAACAGTGGGATTATAGAGGACATCTATCGGGTTCCCCCATATGGCGCATTGGGATGGTTGAGTGAGGGGAGTTAATCCATAGAATTTCTAATGATAGCTCTAGCTCCTTTGACCATTTGAGAGTCATAATGGTAGTCAGTTCCCTAATGAATTCTCTAAGGAAGGAAACTTCCTCGGGATCATCAAGAGATACAAGAATCGAATATTTGCCTCTATGTTGACTCGAGGTTTTTGGATGGATGTCAAAGAGTTCATCCTCGAATCGGAATGGGAGCGTCAAAGGTTGAATTTCTTCTTCCTTTGAGGCTCGTGGTTCAGAAAAGGATTCTAAAGCTGAATCTATAGGTATGGAGGTTAGTGGATCGGATTCAGCTGCTAGATCATCCTTATTGGTTGATGGCCGCTCTTCTCGAGAGGAACTGGGCTCATTTTTGAAGGAGAGTTCTCCTGTGATAAGGTTTAGGAGCTCCCTTACTTCACTAGGAGTTTTGTGTGCAAAAGATCCTCCAGCGGTCACATCAAGATATAGGGCAGAGTCCTCATCAAGCCCCAAGCAAAAATGTTCAAGGAGCACATGCTCGGGTATTTACAGGACAGGGCCAGACTCCACCAAAAGTGAGAATCTAGTCCATGCCGCACCTATGGTTTCTCTTTCTTTCTGCTGAAAGCTGAGTATGTCCCTTTGTAAAGCAACTACATGGGACTGGGGAAAGAATGCAAGACAAAACTTGTCCCTCAACTTATCTCAGCTGCCATTGGTGCTGCCTACGCTATGCATGTACCATCGCTTCGCGTTCTCCTTAAGAGAGAAAGGAAATAACTTCCACCTAAGGGTGTCATGTGTCATGCCCGCGATGGTGTAACATGAACACAACAACTCGAACTCGCAGATAATGGTATGGCTTCTCACCAGTTAACCCAGAGAAAAAGGCTTTCTGAACCAGGGTGAGTAAATCGGGACTGAGTTCATAGCCAGGTGAAAGAATTGGATGTTTCGAAGGTGGTGGCTCTAAGAACTCGCCACTCGGAGCAGAGAGGTTTTGAATAGAGAGTTGCTCCATGGTAGCGGGTGTAGAGGTAGAATAAAAAAAGATAAACAGATACGAGGGCGACTAGGCACGGAATAGATACAGCAACCGTTCCCCGGCAACGGCGCCAGAAAGCTTGTTGGGTATTTTAATGATCACGAATAAATCCGCAAGCACACGGATACCGTCGTAACTTTCCCCTAAGAGTATTCCAAGGGTATCGAATCCAAAGAAACGTGTGTGCACTAATCTGGTACTAGCTAGCCCAAGGACACACCCCGATATGTGGCAAAGGATAGAGAGGAGTCCTATAGAATGTTCTAATATGAAAGCGGCAGATCTCTGAAGTCTCACTACTTGCTTTGGGCACCGGCTTACCCCTGAACCCCAGGCGTCTCCGGCCAATAGCTCTACGACTTAACCGAACGTGGAGGATTACAAAGGACCGACAGGGCTGTCACCACTGTTGGCGATTCTTAATGACAACTTATTACTGCCAACAAAGATATAAAACATGATAAAACAAATAGACATAGGGTTGATTACTAATGAATTCCATGAGTTTTGGTGCATATGTGCTTACAGGAATAAAGTGGCAAAAGAAGAGCTAAAGTGGGCCCAGGGCCAGGTCGCCCGACCTACCTTGGTCGGCCGACCTGGTTCCAAGCCTAGTAAGGTCCATTTTCAGCCCAACAGCAACAAGCACACTCAGGAGTGATCAGGCACGTTGAAATCAAGACGGTGGAAATGGAGAGTTGGGATTGGGCCACGTGGCAAGCACATGGATTCATGGGCCCACATGTCTAACTTAACCGACACATCTTCGCCATTACCCACCGGAAACCGACTACAGGACCCACTGGCAAGAGACACTGACGAAGTGGGGCCGAGGGGCCACAGCCCTGGGTCGGCCGACCTGGCCACGCGCCCGAATCGGCACTGCCTTCACCAGTAACTGTAAACCGTCACCAGGATTTCATCTGTGCCGTGCATCATCAAGGACGGTGGATCTGATGGTCGGCCGATCCCCCATAGTCGGCCGACCTGGGCCCACCTCCGGACCGCCTCAACCACTGCGAACCGACTCTTAACTGCCTCTCCAAGCTATAAGTAGCTGAACTCAGGGCAGGGCTAATCATCATCGAGCAGAAGTGAAGATCCAAGGCGAAGCCCTCCTCATATCCAGAGTAGAAATAGAGAGAGTGAGGGAGAGTCTGGAGGAGTCCCGGCCTGTCGGCGACCCTCCACCTGTACCTCGACGGATGCGAGCTACTCAGTAAGTATCCGGGATTCAACTAGTAATTAAGTCTGAGTTATAGATAAGTTAAGTCTCTATTGTGCTTGTGGATTCGTTGCTTTATTTATAAAGTATTCTAATCTTTGATCAAGGTTAGGATAGCTGATATTATCTTAGACATGGTGCTTAGGTGTATATCTGCCCTCGTTTGCCTCGTAGCCCCACGGATTAGTAAGGGAGGCGGCAGGTGGTGACAGCCCTTTCCGTCCTTTATAATCCTCCACGTACGGGTACGGCATAGAGCTGTTGGCCGGCAATTTCCTAGAGGCCTAGGATACCCCGGTGCCTAAAGCAAGCATAGGAGAATTCTCTTAACTATAATCAGAGCCTTAGTGCTAAGTTATCCTCTCTACCCAGCCTTTATATACACTCGATCGATCCGGCTCAGCTTTAGTGATTAGATATACTCTTACGTTCCCTGTGGACTCGATACCTGGTTTACTCACGGGTGAAAGCTACTTCGACAGCCGTGCGCTTGCGGATTTTCTGTTTGCCACCGCTGGTGTCAACAACCACCTGTGGCCTACCTCTACTAAACCGTGGGCTAAGCTGTGCAAACGAAGTGTGACCCGTAGCTAGGCACCACGCCTACTCTACTGATTACTATGGCGATCTAACTATGACTGGTACCCCCGTAGCCACATCACAGCACTCTATACTAAGATAGAGCGACGAACCCGTAAGTGGTTGATCTAACTCAAGCACGCTAGGCTCACACCCTAGTAAGAACTATTCAAAGGACTCACGAATACGACTTTACTCTAATTAGAATATACCTGAATACTCACTTTATTCTAGTTGGAGTGTAGCAACATCCGTCGAGGTACAAGCAATGAAGGAGAGTGCCAACACCTTGGCACTCCTCTCTAGACCAACCCTCACTCTCCCCCAACTCTAGCACTAGCTAAGCCAGCTCTAGGCCTATGCAATGAAGCTCTCAACTCAAGGGAGTTGTTGATCTTGAAGTGGGAAGTGGTGTCTCTATTTGGACCCCCTCATCTCATATTTATAGGCTGGTAGAGGCGGCAACCGGGGCGAATCTCCAAAGGAGTATTCGATAAACTGCCTTAGGACTGGACACGTGGCAGCTGGAGGTGAGCGGGCTCACTAGGGGTTCGACCGACCCAGGGGTTCGGCCGACCCAAGCTAACCGCCTTAGCCAACCGCCTTTGGCAGGGTGGCTGCCACATGGGTCCTTATGCGTGTATGGGTATGCCTCGGGTGTTTTGATGCTTTTAGCTACCGGCTGTGGGCCCTTGGATCCTTGTGCTTGTATGTGATTGGTCAAAAGTGTGTTTCCTTGCTCAAGTGGGACCATGGATCCGTGGGAAGCCTATGTGGCAGCCCTTGATTGGCTGGAGTTGTGCTAGTTTAGCCACTTAGGTTCATTCCCACATCATTTCCATAGTTTAGTGACCTGCATTCAAATATTCATCGACACTTGTGGAACTCAGTAGTAGATAACTCCTACCACTACGTTGATGCTCATAATTCATGCTTTTATGCAGGAGTTGACAGCCTAAATTTGGTACTTAAATGCCATCAACAGTGGACTACTTTCTATACTCACATGTGGACTACTTCCAGGACCACTCCTGGAATTGGTGTGATGAGTATGTCACATTCCTCTTCCTCAAGAAGCTCATCATCAACGAGTTCTACACTATACGTTTATTAGTTTCGGTTAACTTATGTTTTATTATGTGTTGTAGTAATTGATGAACATGATGAACTGTGTGTATAACTATATGTGATGAATTCATATGAATAAATTATATATGCATTCTTAATTTTGCATTAAATTTTATTTTTTGTTTTACATTTTCTAAAAATAGCTAGTGGAATTTTCACTACCAAGTTTAGCTAAGTATTCTGACTTGTGTTAATTTGTGCTAGTTAGTATAGTATGAATATTCTAATCCACATAATTCTCCTTGG
The DNA here is from genome assembly GCA_004135705.1 of Alloteropsis semialata. Classification (NCBI taxonomy): domain Eukaryota; kingdom Viridiplantae; phylum Streptophyta; class Magnoliopsida; order Poales; family Poaceae; genus Alloteropsis; species Alloteropsis semialata. Next base: position 44,070,609 of record CM014271.1, read on the forward strand.
GTTAGAATACCATTGGGCATGTACATATGTGAGGTTTAAGAATCTAGGCCATCATGGATGGCAAGTTTTAGTGTTATATGACAATACGCTTCATGTGACTAACATATGTTTTGAAGGATTAATATATTTGTGTTAGTATCACATGAAGTTAATCAAAGGAGGCCACTCAATTTGGAAGCGATCGGTTTATTCTTGAAGACTAAGGACCATTCTAGAAGTGTCACAAGGAGATGAAGGACACTTAGTGTAGTTAGGTTTTATTGTTTTTCAGATGGACCGTACTATTAAGGGAGGTCCTCTAAGTTAGTAGGTTGATCAAAGTTAGGTCTATGCTTGAGTTAGATGCACACAACCCAACACCTAGCCAAAAACCTTCCATAAACATCAAGGATCAAGTTTGAAGTGAAGTCGAAACTAAAAGTGATTGAATTGGATGAGTTTTGCACTCTTAGCAGACGGCGTATGATAAGCTGGCCATCGGCGTACAAGTCCAGAAATGTACGGCGTGTGAAGGAACCCGAAGACAACGTATGATCCTCCATTACAATTTGTATAAAGGGCATATTAAATGGTGTGTGATGTCAGACTTGGTTCAATTTGGGTCTTCAATACCCTAGACATCGTATTATACGCCGATCATCAGCGTAGTATCAGCGTACAAGTTACACAGGTACACTGTCAAGCTAAGGTTGAAGCAAATGCTATGACGTATTATATGCCAATCGACGGCGTACAAGTTTGAGTGACTCAACAGTTCAAAAGTGGAAATTGACGGTTGGAAAACTCAAACAAAGCTGAATTTATATCGCATCAACATGGTCACTAGGGGGTTTTGCAAAATACTCATAGTGGATCTTTGAAGGGTGATGTACCTCCTTGTATGTTGTGCAAAATTTGTGCATCCAATGCCTTGGTTTGTCTCCAATTTGAATCAAGCTTGATGACTTACCTGCTCAAATTTGAAAATTTTCCTGCAGGGGTTATTCCATATATACATCCAATATCTATAAAAACATTACTCCAAGGTTCATTAATCAAACTTGACACCATGTGTAATTTGATTCAAGAAGACCATTTTAACCTAAGCACCATGCATAATTTAAAAGGTGTATGAGTATATTCCAGGGGTACATTCAAACCAGAGCAAATGAGGATAGATAAAGGAAATATGAGAACATGATCAAGATATTTTCAAATGGAGATGAACATGAGCTGGTACCTAAATGGTGAACTTCGGGTTACCTCCCGAAAGGACTTTGTTTTATGTCAAAAGCAAGACATTCCACTTACCTTATTATACTTACCGCTGGTGGTTAGTTGATGATGAGTTTAGAATTGCCATCACGGTAGTTCTTTGGCCCTTGGTGACATCATTAAGTCGTGATCGCATGTGAACCATCTTGGTGAGCTCTTGACAATGGTGAACTCCAACTTGGCATTTGAGATAATTTGTGTCATTGATATATTTTGATATATCTCAAACCCGTAATGTCATTTGGGGCATTTCTTGCAAGACAAGTCAAAACTCCAACACTCGTGGAACTCGTTAGTATTAAACCCTATAACTATGTTTGGTGATTATATTTTAGTTATTCTCTGCAGTAATTGACAGTCAAAAGTGGTACTTAAGGACCGTCAACACTAAGCTATGGCATTGGTTCGTTCTACCTTCTGGTTTGCTCTAGTTCAATGCTTCCTGGGAGAGCTAGGGTAGACCTCTCATGCACGAGCGTTGTGCTCGGGCATGACGAGAACCTACGAATGTGACTGTGCCCCACGGTCTGAGGGGTTGGCGGTAGGTGGTTGTTGACAACAGTGGTGGCAAACAAAAAGTCCACAAGCGCACGGCTTTCACCGGTGAGTAAACCAGGTATCGAATCCGCGGGGAACGTAAAGGCACTGTCTAATCACTAAAGTTGACAGGATCGATCGGGAGTATATAAAGGCTGGGTAGAGAGGATAACTTAGCACTAAGGCTGTGAATATAGCGAAGGGAATTCTCCTATGCTTGCTTTGGGCACTGGGGTATCCCAGACCTCTAGGAAATTGCCGGCAAACAACTCTACGCCGTACCCGAACGTGGAGGATTACAAAGGACGGACAGGGCTATCGCCACCTGCCGCCTACCTCTTCTAATCCGTGGGGCTACGAGGCAAACGAGGGCAGATATACACCTAAGCACCACGCCTAAGATAATATCAGCTATCCTAACCTTGATCAGAGATTAGAATACTTTACGAATAAAACAACGAACCCACAAGCACAATAGAGAACTCAGCTTTCTATAACTCAGACTTAAATACTAGTTGAATTCCGTATACTTACTGAGTAGCTTGCATCCGTCGAGGTGCAGGTGGAGGGTCGCCGATATGCCGGGACTCCTCCAGACTCTCCCTCACTCTCTCCCTATTTCTACTTTAGATATGAGGAGGGCTTCGCCTTGGATCTTCACTTCAGCTCGATGATGCTGAGCCCTACTCCGAGTCCAGGTATTTATAGCTTGGAGAGGGGGTTTAGAGTCGGTGTGCGGCAGTTGAGACGGTTTGGAAGTGGGCCCAGGTCGGCCGACCTAGGAGGGTCGGCCGACCGTAGGATCCACCGTCCTAGGCCGTGCACGGTGCTGATCTTCTCCTGGAGGCGGTTTGTAGACACGTGTCAAGGGGCGACCGTTTCAGGCGCGTGCCCAGGTCGGCCGATCTGGAGTAACCACCTTTTGGGCCCACCTTGCTCTGGGTGGCTGATCTGTGGGCCCTGAAGTCGGTTCTAGGTTGGTATGCTTGACACGAGTATATCTTGTTTCATGTGTGGGCCCTTCAATCCATGGGATATTCATCTTATGCCCTTGATGCAAACCGACGTTGATTCAGTGGTTGGGATGATCTCCAGGTGTGCTTCTCTGCATTGGTGAAGTTTGGACTGAGTTGGGCCTAGGCCCAGGTCAGTCGACCTGGTGGGGCCGAGCGACCTGGCCCTGGGCCCACTTTGGTCCTTCTTTTGCCATTCTGTCCCTGCAAGCACATATACACCAAAACTAGAGGAATTTGTAAATAACCCTATGTCTATTTGTTTTATTATTATTTTGTATCCATGTTGGCGATAAGATTTTATCATTAAGAGTCGCCAACAAGCTCCCCCACACTTATCCTTTACTCGCCCTCGAGTAAAGTCTAAGATTCATTACAGAAATTATAAACAAACATATAAGTTATTCCCAAACATTTAGACTTAGTGGATTTATAAAGAGTGGCTAACATGTTTTCTTCAGTTATTGCAGAAAGGAACAACCTCTTTTATGAAATGATACACCTTACCCTCAAGTACTTGGGTTTTCAGGATTTTGCAAAGAAAACCAATGCCTTGCTCCTCAAAGAGTTTCTCACTGGATATTTATGGTGGTTGGACAACACTCGTACCCTCCAAATGAAACTTTGTATGGGGAGCTCTCAAGATACATACCTTATGTCACTTGTGTTGTCATTCCAAGAGTTGGATCCAAGCCAGAGACAAGTCATGTAATCAAGTCAAGATGTGCAAGTGAATGATATGAAGTGGAATTGTAATGGTACTCCTTTGTATTGGCTTTCTTCCCCCCCTTTTTTTCTTTTTGGATATGGGCTATTGCACTTTTCTCTTTCTTTTTCACTCAATGCTTTTCTAGCTTGAGTCTTTTTCTTTCTCTTTTTTTTATGCATATAGCCCATATCTTCTTTCCATCTTGATTTTGGGAAGAATGCCATTTTAGGAGTATTTATTCATGAATATGGCATAAAGGCATGTTTTGCTTTACCCTCAGTGTAGGGGTTTAGCTTTTTATGGTGGAGTGTACGTGATCTTGACTGTAAAAACATGAAATATCTCTAACAAGGATCACAAACCTTGAAACAACTCAAAGCTTAAAAGATATGCCTGATTATAAATGTAAGTGGTTGTCTCTCAATCCAATGAGGAGCTTAGCAAGGTTAAAAGTTTTAAAACTTTTCATAAATTCCAAGCACTTGAATAAGCAAGAGCATCCTTCATATTAAAGCCATATCTCAAAATGCAATAACTTAGATGACATGGGTTCCTAAATGAAGATATCCACAAGCCAAAAGGTATAGGGAATAAAGTATATGTAAGTCAATAAATTTCCATGTGATGGAGAAGTTGGAAGGGTTAAATTTTAGTTAAGTACTGAATTCCATGATCTAGTTCTGCAATGATTCAACTGAAACAGGGTTTAGGATGATCAAACCAGCGTGCAGGAAGAAGCGGGGGCAAGGTGGGACCCAGGCCAGGTCGGCCGACCTGGGGTGACCTTTCTGGTTCAGCTCTTTTGCGTGCTGGTCTGTTTCGTTCTGCTATGCTCTGTTTCACGTTGGATCACTCTGTTTCCCGTTGCAAGTCTCCCCCACACTTGTACCTTTTATTCAAAAACAAGTAGAAACAAAAGACACAATCCTAATACACTAAACATTTTATTTTATTCATCAAAGCATAGGCACATTACAGAATAATGAAATAAAAGAAGGAAATAAAGCTAATGTGCCTATCCTATTCTAAAGCCAAGGGTGCCTAAGGTGTATTGTAGAGGTCTTCATTCCCTACGGCTTTAGCAAAGTGCTTGAGCTTCATGACTGTTGATCTACGCAGCATATCAAAGTCATCTTGAAGGTTCACGCGCTCAAATCGCTCTTCGGCGAACCTCTTCTCCAACTTAGCACAGTCGCGACCGAGTTGATTAATCAACTCTAGCAACTCTGCGTTGGAGGGAGCCATGGGGGCGTTTTCATCATCACTTTCATAGTGACCCCCAGGCCTGCTAATTGGAGGAGGCTTGATATGCCTCTTGATCTTGCCGGTGGGTGAAGACTCCACCGACTCCTCCAACTCCTTTCTCTCCTCAGGTGTGAGGGGAAGGAATAGCCCCTTTCCGTAGCCGCCTCTGGGTTTTCTTTCCCCGAAGACCCAGAAACACGGCTCTGGGGTGCTAGCAGGACAGTAGATGGGCACGTCGGACGTATAGTGATACGCTACGACGTCCTCCCACTTGTTCCTGACCACTTCCTTCAGCTTCTCCCTTGTTGAAGCGTGGGGAGTCCATCCCCCTTGGTATGAGGGGCCGTCGGCGTCTTCTTCGGAGTGAGTTGCCCCGTTGTCGGCCTTCTGTACGGGCTTGTCACCCGTGCATCACGCCACTGGGACCTTCTCGGAGATTGAGACCACACCGCCGAGTGGGACGCCTAGGGTCCACCAGGGCCAGTCGCCCGACCTAAGGCGTCGGCCGACCCCCTAGTGCGGCCTCTCGCGTCCTCCTCTGGTGGGAGGCTGGCTAGTGGGGATATGACCACGGCCATGGCTGACTCCAGGTTAATTGACACCAGTTGATTCGCTGGAGTGAGCTCTCCCTCGAGATCGAAGGTCGATCGGGATTTGGGGTGGCTCTTTCTAGCCATTCTTTGGGGATTTGAAAGGTGTGGCTTGGTGATTTCAGAATGTGGTCGACGAAGAACTCAGATGAGAGGGGAGAAAAGGATGGGTGGAAATTTAAAGAAAGAACAACCCTCTTCTCGGATCCATCAGAGGTTGAATCGCTCATCCACCGCGGAACAGCTTCAGAGATGTTGGAGTGGAATGTTTGCAGAGGATAGGGCTGATTGGGCTTAGTGGCCCGTCGGCCGACCTGGTGGGGTCGGCTGACCTTGCCTTGAGCCCGGTCGCCTTCTCCTTTTTTGTGCACTATGTGATAGGTCCAATATACCCCAAAATATGTGCAAAGGTATTTTTGGGTGTTAAGGACTTTAGCGTAAGGCAAAATTATAGATGGGAATTATCCATGATCAAATTGATCACATCAAATTCCTCTTCTACTTTATCTGGTTCAAGGAAAACTTTTAAACATTGACCATTTACCTTGAAGAGGTTACCTTCATCATCTTGGAGTGTGATTGCCCCATGTGACGAAGTCTCCACCACAACGAACGGTCCTTCCCATTTGCTTCAAAGTTTTCCATGCCCAATGAGCTTCACCCTGGAATTAAAGAGTAATACCTTATCCCCGGGGTGGAACTCCTTCACCTTGATCCTCTTGTCGTACCATCTCTTGGTTCTTTCCTTGTGGATTTTGGAACTGTGGTACGCTTTGTCTCTCCACTCTTCTAGCTCTGATAATTGCATTCTTCTCATCTGTTGGGCTGCTGGAAGATACAAGTTCCATTTTCTTATTGCCCAGTGTGTCCAATGCTCTAGCTCAACCAGTAAATGGCAAGTCTTGCCGTAAACCAGTTGATATGGAGACATACCGATCGGCGTTTTGTATGCCGTCCGGTAAGCCCATAGAGCATTTGGTAGCTTGCTCTTCCATCCTTTTCCCATTTCTGTCACAGTCTTCTGCAGAATGTTCTTGATCTGCTTGTTTGAAGTTTCTGCTTGACCGCTTGTCTGGGGGTGGTACGGTGTAGCTATGTTGTGCTTTGCCCCCAGTTCTGCCACAAACTTTCGGAAGATCTTGTCGATGAAATGTGACCCTCCATCACTGATTACCATCCTGGGGGTTCCAAAACGTGGAAAGATGATCTCATGGAACATCTTTCGTGCATGTTTTGAGTCAGCGGCTCGACATGGCATTGCTTCAACCCACTTCGAGACGTAGTCCACTGCCACCACGATGTACTCACTGTCATAGGATTTGACAAAGGGCCCCATAAAGTCAATGCCCCACACATCAAACAACTCAACTTGTAAGTTGTTTGTGAGTGGCATTGCATCTCTTGCTGTGATCCCTCCGTGTTTCTGGAATTGCTGGCATCGTCGAATGAATTCTTTTGTATCCTCATATATTGTGGGCCAGTAGAATCCACTCTGCCAGATCTTCGACCTTGTCCTAAATGCCCCGTAGTGACCTCCATATGGGGCTGCATGGCACTGTTCGATGATCTTTCTTGCCTCATTTGTTGGTACACATCGCTTGGGTATGCCATCTGAACATACCCTGTATAGGTATGGTTCATCCCATAGGATGGAGTCTACTCTCGTAGATAAGCCTTCTCTTGTTCTCCCCTCGTGGTACATACCCTGCAACCATAAAGTTCACAATATTTGCATACCAGGGGTCGGAGGCAGTCACCTTGAGTAGGGTGTCGTCGCGCAGGAAGTCATTTATCGGTAGGACCTGCATGTCAATAAACTGCATACGCGACAAATGATCTGCTACTGAATTCTCTACTCCCTTTTTATCTTTAATCTCCAAGTCAAATTCTTGGAGTAAGAGAATCCAGCGGATAAGGCAGGGTTTAGCATCTTTCTTGGTAAGAAGATATTTTAAGGCAGCATGATCGGTGTAGACAACCACCTTAGCTCCTACCAAGTAAGATCTAAACTTGTCTATAGGAAAAACTACTGCCAAGAGCTCTTTTTCGGTGGTAGCATAGTTAAGTTGGGCTCCTGTCAAAGTTTTACTAACATACGAGATAGCATGATGGTTCTTATTTTTGGTTTGCTCGAGGACAGCATCAATATCACAATCACTAGCATCACATATAATCTCGAAAGGCAGCGTCTAGTCAGGGGGTTGAATGACTGGTGCTGAGATGAGAGCGTTCTTTAGGATAGTAAAGGCATGCAAACACTCATCATCGAAGTCAAAGGGTACATCCTTAGCTAATAGGTTAGTGAGGGGCCTGGCTATCTAAGAGAAATTTTTGATGAAACGCCAGTAAAACCCCGCATGTCCTAGGAAGCTACGGATCCCCTTGACATTGGTAGGAGGTGGAAGCCTTTATATGACTTCAATTTTTGCTCTATCCACCTCTATCCCTCTTTTGGACACTAGGTGTCCTAACACTATACTTTCTCGGACCATGAAATGGCACTTTTCCCAGTTTAGCACCAGGTCCTTGTCTCGGCATCTTTGTAGCACCCTGTCTAAGTTCTGTAGACAGTGATCAAAGGTTTTCCCATAGACTGAAAAATCATCCATGAAAACTTCCATGATCTCTTCTATCATGTCTGAGAAGATAGACATCATGCACCTTTGGAATGATGCTGGCGCATTGCATAACCCAAATGACATCCGGCGTTATGCATACGTTCCGTAAGGGCAAGTGAAGGTGGTCTTTTCTTAATCATCAGGGTAGATGGGAATCTGATGATAGCCTGAATACCCGTCAAGGAAACAGAAGAAGGAGTGGCTCGCGAGTCTCTCCAACATCTCATCGGGAAATGATCCTTCTTCGTCGCCTTGTTGAGTCGGCAGTAATCAATGCACATCCGCCACCCAGTAATGGTACGCTGAGGAATCAGCTCTTTTTCTCGTTACTCACGATGGTCATACCTCCCTTCTTGGGTACTACTTGGACAAGGCTGACCCATTCACTATGAGGGACTGGATAGATGATCCCGGCGTGCAGAAGTTTTAAGACCTCTTTCTTCACGACTTCTCTCATCGCATTGTTTAGCCTATGCTGAGGCTCCCGAGATGGTGTAGATGACGGGTCTATGGGAATGCGATGGGTACAGAGCGTGGGGCTTACTCCCATCAAGTCCTTGAGGGAGTACCCAAATGTCGAGTGGTGTTTCTCGAACACCTTAACGAGTCTATCACTCTCGTCCTATGATAGCTTGTCACTAATGATAACAGGGTATCCCTGTCCTCATTTAGGAAGACATAGCAAAGGCCGCGAGCAAGGGTTTTAGCTCTACATGTGACTTAGGTGGCTCCTCACTTTCAAGTGGCTCAAATGCGTCATCCTCTTCCTCAATAAAGTTGTGAACATGCTCTTCGAGGAATGACTCAAATGGGTCACTAGGTTGAAGGGATTTCACTTCCTCAGCTGGGTTGGCTCTATTAAAGGTTCAACTATAGAATTCTTGACCCTAGCTAAAGGAATGGTGAGGAGATTTCTTCCTACTTTGGCTAGGAGATTTCTTTCCGAGGTTACATCCTGTAGGAGTCCCTCGATAGGATGTCCTATCATGAGGTCGAAATCTGATATCTCAAAGACGTAAAAGTCTAGAGCCATCTCAATCCCGTTGTGCATGAGGAGAAAGTCTCGTGCTAAGCCAAGACTCTCGAGAATACGGCCTGAGAGTGTTCTGAGGGGTTTTGATGTTGGGGCCAGCTTCTTACGACGTCCAAGGATATACGCGAAGGAACTGGACATGATATTAGCCCCAATGGTCGGGATATAAAGGATGTCTACGGCCACCTTGCTCACAAAACCTCGAATGGTCTGTGAAGGTGAGTCAATCCGAATGACTTCGGAAGAGAACTCAGCCTCATTTTACCATTTTGTGTTTAGGATGGAAATAAGCTCCTTCATGGTTTCATTCAGAAATTCTGTCTCCATATAAATGGAGGGGTCTCTACCATAGGCTTTTTCTTTGTTGTGTAGTTCAAGGTATCCCCAAAGTCTTCAAAGAAGTCTTCCTCGAAATCAAAAGGTAATCTGAGAGATTGAGTTTCCTTTTCCTCAATAGATGGGGTCTCAGGAGCTGGACTAGGCAAGTCTATGGGTTCTACTAGGGGATCTTCTTGCTCAGTTTCATCCGCGTCAGCAGGAGAGTTTTCCCGGATGGCTGCTAGGACTTCTTTTTCTCTAGCCGGGGTTATGTGTAGGAATGATCCTCCGGCTGCCATGTCTATGTACCGGGCATCTTCACTATTCAACCCAGACTCGAAATGCTGCATGAGCATGTAGTCTGGGAAGCCTAGATCTGTTCTGGTTAGACACGAGTCCTGGAACCGGTCCCATGCCTTCGCGATCGTTTCCTTCTCTTGTTGTTGGAAGTTAATGATCTCCTTCCGAAGTACACAGATCTGGTGAACGGGGAAGTATTCAAGACAAAACTTGTCCCGTAACTTTTCTCATTCACCATTCGTTAGCCCAATGGTATGGTCATACCACTTCCTCGCTCTCTCTTTGGGAGAGAACGGGAAGTGCTTCCATCTAATCGTTGCCTGAGTCATGCCTGATATAACTAGACACGAACAGAGCAACTCAAATTCGTGCAAGTGACGGTATGGGTTTTCACCATCACTTCCCGAGAAGGATATGTCCTGGACCGTAGCTATGAAGGCAGGGCAAAGTTCATAGCTATAAGTTAAAATGGGATTTGACGAGGGGTGCGGCTCCAATAATTCGCCCTTTGGAGCAAAGAACTCATGAATTTGGGTTGAATCCATGGTTGAAAACAAAAACAAAAGAAATAAATAAAAAAGATAAATGGGCAACCGTAGTTCTTAGACAACAGCTACCATTCCCCGGCAACGGTGCTTGAAAGCTTGTTGACACCAGCGGTGGCAAACAGAAAGTCCGCAAGCGCACAGATGTCGTAGTAGCTTTCACCCGTGAGTAAACCAGGTATCGAATCCACGGGGAACGTAAAGGCACTGTCTAATCACTAAAGTTGACCGGATGGATCGAGTGTATATAAAGGCTGGGTAGAGAGGATAACTTAGCACTAAGGCTGTGATTACAGCAAAGGAAATTCTCTTATGCTTGCTTTGGGCACCGGGGTATCCTAGACCTTTAGGAAGTTGCCGGCAAATAGCTTTACGCCGTACCCAAACGTGGAGGATTACAAAGAACGGACAGGGCTGTCACCACCTGCCATCTACCTCTTCTAATCCATGGGGCTACGAGGCAAACGAGGGCAGATATACACCTAAGCACCACGCCTAAGATAATATCAGCTATCCTAATCTTGATCAGAGATTAGAACACTTTACGAATAAAGTAATGAACCCACAAGCACAATAGAGAACTTAGCTTTCTATAACTCAGACTTAAATCTAGTTGAATCCCGGATACTTACTGAGTAGCTTGCATCCATCGAGGTACAGGTGTGGGGTCACCGATACGCCGGGACTCCTCCAAACTCTCCTTCACTCTCTCCCTATTTCTACTCTAGATATGAGGAAGGCTTCGCCTTGGATCTTCACTTCAGCTCGATGCTGCTGAGCCTTGCCCCAAATCTAGGTATTTATAGCTTGGAGAGGCAGTTTAGAGTCGGTGTGCGGCAGTTGAGACGGTTTGGAAGTGGGCCCAGGTCGGCCGACCTAGGCCGACCGTAGGATCCACCGTCCTAGGCTGTGCACGGTGCTGATCTTCTCCTGGAGGCGGTTTGCAGACACGTATCAAGGGGCGACCGTTTCAGGCGCGCACCCAAATCAGCCGACCTAGGGGGGTCGGCCGACCTAGAGTAACCGCCTTTCGGGCCCACCTTGCTCTGGGTGGCTGATCTGTGGGCCCTGAAGTCGGTTCCAAGTGGGTATGCTTGACACGAGTACATCTTATTTCATCTGTGGGCCCTTCAATCCATGGGATGTTCATCTTATACCCTTGATGCAAACCGACGTTGATTCAGTGGTTGGGATGATCTCCAAGTGTGCTTCTCTGCATTGGTGAAGTTTGGACTGAGTTGGGCCTGGGCCTAGGTCGGCCGACCTGGTGGGGTCGAGCGACCTGGCCCTGGGCCCACTTTGGTCCTTCTTTTGCCATTCTGTCCCTGCAAGCACATATACACCAAAACTAGTGGAATTTGTTAGTAAATAACCCTATGTCTATTTGTTTTATCATTCTTTTGTATCCACGTTGGCGATAAGATTTTATCATTAAGAGTCGCCAACAGTGGTGACAGCCTTGTCTGTCCTTCATATTCCCCCGCGTCCGGGTATGAGTATAAGAGGTACATAAAGCCTTTCCACTTGCTGGCAGACTAGTGCGGTTTGGTCTCCCCGCTTGTGCCTGGGTGCTTAGAACTAAGTCATGTTCATGTCCTGTATAACCTGTGCTGATCTTGTATAATGCCATAGGAACCCCTTTTATGCCTTGCTCCTACTAACCTTAGGATATTCTTTATTCTTTATGTGTCACATTACCTCATTATACTACCTTGTTTACCCCTGCATGAAAGATGTTCATAGCTTATCGCATAATGTCGACTCATACGTATCAGTAACTATTTTGCCGCCAAATGCCATCCTTTGGGAAAATATAAATAACGATGCCCCTGAATACTCACGGGTGAAATGCTACAACAGTAATTCCGTGCGCTTGCAGATAACGTAAATGTAAGAACTACCATGGCTGATCTAAGTGGCACCGCCGGTCCCTTGGACCTGTGGCGATGTTGTTGGCGTTTGTTAGTGGTACACTTTTAGTGCTATTTAGGTGGTGTTTTTGGATCGATTCATATACTAACCCGCGCACTTGGCCCTTGAAATAACCCCGTTTTCGCATGTGTTGTATTTTGGAGCATATTGTGTTTTTGCAGAAAGTACAACATAAATGGAGAGTTTTTGTACAACTCGAAATTGGGCCCAAACTTTGGATGATGAAAGACACAATCACCAACTTTGGACTATAGGCCCGCAAGAGATGTTGAGCTTGTACAGGCCATATCTTCTTCATCTGAAGTCCAATAGGGGCAAATTATATAAGAAAATTGCACGGCTCGAAAAGATATACAACTTTTGTGTGGAGCGCTCGGGCAATTGAGGCCTCTAGGGGGGTGGGCTGGGGGCCCAAGGCCAACTAGGCCGGCTGGCCCAAGGTGTTTTTGCGCCACCTCGGCCCCCCCTTCGAGCTAGGGTTTCCTCGGACTATTTATAGCTCCAATACCAAAAGGCACGCGAATCCACTCACCAGAAGCTGTCGAAACAAGATGAGGAAGAGAGAATAGATGAGTTCACCGTGACGATCAACACCGGTGAAGGAGATCAAGGAGGCCCTCAAGCTGTCGGCCTAGGGGGTTCCTCTCCCACCTCGTCACCATCTTCGGTGATGACGTTCCTCGGAGTCTCCATCACCCCCTTGTGCTTCAATCTTTGTAAGATGATGGGGTAATGCCTCCGTTCATCCCTAGGGTTAGATAGATCTATGATTTGGAATCTCTACGTGCACATTATTCCTATCAATGCTTCATGGTCTATGTCATTGCAATGCTTTATTTACATATAGGAGCACTTTGTTCTTGATCAACATATGTCCTTAGTAGGGTTTGTGGTAATCATGGTGATTAGCTTAACTCTATGGATACTTTGTCATGGATGTGTTTGCGAGGTGGTTGACTACCCTTGTGCAGTGACAATATGCAAGAGGGAAAAGACCAAGCGAGCACATAATCGCAATGATGCTAGTGAAGGCAACACCCATTTGTGCACTAGATGCATATTCATGAGAACCTAGACCCTAGGGAGGGAACACTCATCAATCTTTGTTTCTCTCTTGTATCAACCTTTGTTACTTAGTTTGATCTTATATTAATCTAGTTTAGTTTGTCATCTCTCTATACAACCATATTACTTGCTTAGTTAGTAAGATTAGCACAAAGTAAGAGCCAACATCCCACTTGTTCCACGAATTGATAAACCTTGGGGGAATACTCTAAGGGAAAAGCAACCAACAATCCGTGCACTTGCAGTTCATGAATTGATGCATCTAAGGGCCGTCAACAGACGCTAAGAAATGTCAGCAGAGTCCCGAACTCCATCATCACGGATAAAGACACGTAGTTCGCCGTGAAGAAATTCCTCAAGTTTTGCAACAGCTACCACATCCAGGTCGACTGGGCAGCTGTGGCGCACCCCCGCACGAACAGACAGGTTGAGCGTGTTGGTATTTCTTACGTCGCAGATAAATCCGCAAGCGCACGGATACCGTTGTAGCTTTCACCCGGAAGTATTCAGGGTATCGAATCCACAGGGAACAAGAAGGCATTGTCTAATTACTAAAGTTGACCGGATCGATCGAGTGTATATAAAGGCTGGGTAGAGAGGATAACTTAGCACTAAGACTGATTATAGCGAAGAGAATTCTTCTATTCTTGCTTTGGGCACCGGGGTATCCTAGGCCTCTAGGAAATTGCCGGCCAACAGCTCTACGCCGTACCCATACGTGGAGGATTACAAAGGACGGACAGGGCTGTCACCACCTGCCGCCTACCTCTTCTAATCCGTGGGGCTACGAGGCAAACGAAGGTAGTCGATAACCTAAGCACCACGCTTAAGATATATACTACTACTCTAATCTTAGCTAGAGACTAGAGCACTTTATAAATAAAGCGACGAACCCACAAGCACAATAGAGAACTCAGATTTCTATAACTCCGACTTAAATACTAAGCTGAGTATCCCGGATACTTACTAAGTAGCTCGCATCCGCCGAGGTACAAGTGGAGGGTCACCGACACGCCGGGACTCCTCCAGACTCTCCCTCACTCACTCCCTACTTCTACTCTCATTTGAGGAGGGCTTCGCCTTGACTTGATGCTCTAGCTCGATGATGATGTTCAATGACCGGTATGCATCTATTTATAGCTTGTAGAGGCGGTTGGGAGTGGACACGTGGAAGATGAGGACGAACGGACTCAGTCACAGGTCGGGCGATTCGGGGAGATCGGCCGACGTTCGATGCACCGCCTTGAGTGATGCACGGCGTTGATGGACTCCTGGAGGCGGTGGGAACCCGTACCAGAAAGATGAGGCGGTTTGGCCTCCGGACCAGGTCGGGCGACCGGGCAAGATCGGCCAACCGGCTACCGGCACCGATCGGGCCCATCTTCGGCTGAGTGACTGATCAGTGGGTCCTTATGGCGGTTCCAGGTGGTATAGGTGCACTTGAGTACGTTTAGGTTGCGAGGTGGGCCCTTCTATCCATGTGACCTCCCCTTGAACCATTCCCATCTCTTGGATTCAACCGACATAGAATCAGTGGCTATGATGGTCCTGGATTGTGCTTCTTTTCCCTGGAGGAAAGTGGGCCCCATTGGGCTCCGGGGCAGGCTCGGCCGACCGGGCCAGGTCGGCCGACGGACCTTTTGTGCCCGATTGGCCTCATCTTTTACCAGCCACTATCTTGCAGGCCGTGGAGTTCCACCCTAGGTGACATCACTCCATTTGAGTATGTGTACTTGTGGATGTGGCCCCTTTGTTCTTCTCTTGAGGTCCTTCTTCCATATGGGCTTGACCCAACCTTGGTGCATAGGCAAGGGTTGGTCTAGAGTAGCTTCCCTAGCATATATCCAAAGATAGGGTCGTTTGGCCTCGGTTGGGCGTCGGCCGACCTGGCTAGGTCGGGCGACCGCCCACCGAGCCCGTTTTGCCTCAAATTTCACCTGTTGCCTCCTGCATACACATAGTCACCAAAACTAGTTGAACTTGTTAGATATAATCCCTATAGCTATGGTGAATGTGTATTTGTATATCAAAGTTGACGGTCTGAGATGTGCATTAATGAGCGTCAACAAGCTCCCCCACACTTAGCCTTTGCTCGTCCTCGAGTAAAGCTTTAGGACTAAGGTGGAAACCATGACTCCTTCTGATATGAAGCTAGCATATAAATTATTCCAAGACATACCTGCACTTGTGAATTTGGAAGTGTCTACCTTGCCATCTTGAGTGGTTGAGAAATAGAATGGCCTTGATTCAAGTCATCTCAACTCTTCTGTTAAGTAGCTTAGGTTTTTGATAAATTTTCAAAAACACAGCCTTACCTAGCTCCTCAGATGATTCTCTCAGATCGCTCATTATGTATGATTCCTCACCAAGGCATTTCCTTGCCTTCTTTCACCCTACTTCTAAAAGGCTTATGTAGAGCTCAAGGTAGGAGTAAAGATAAGGCATACTTGCATCACATATTTTGCAAAGTCAAAGAGAGGATCCAAGAAGAAAACTATCCATACAATCTGATCAAGATGTGCATGTGTGTGGAACAATGGAATGATAACTCCTTTTTGCATGATCTCTCTCCTCTTGAATTTATTTTGAGAACATGGCTAATATATATATATATATATTTTTTTCATGATATTTGGGCCTTCATGTGCCCATATTTTTTTTACTTGGACCTTCATGTGTCCATTTTTTTTCTATAGCCCATGTCTCTTTTGAAATAATACTTGGAGAGGAGATCAACACTTAAATGGAGTATTTATTTTGTGGGTGGATGAAATGTATGTTGCTAACGTCCAATGTAGAAGTTTAGCATGTGTATGTGGAGTGTACGTGATCTTGATCATGAAAGCATGAAGAGAATCTTACAAGGGTCACAACAATTTGACAAAGCTCAATGCAATAGCAAGCAGCATATGTGTATAGGTTTTTGCAATGTTAACATCATATGGCTTTGGTAGGAATAAGGCATCACTGAGGAGCTCTGTAAGGCTATTCATTTTAAGGTTTTACATGAAAAATATCCCAAGCACTTTATACAGAAAGAGCAAGATTTCTTTCATCATACCATATCTCATTAATCAACCACTTAGATAAACATGTTTCCCTAAAGGTATATACTCACAAGTAACAGGAGCATGTGCAGGGAATAAAGAATATGCAAGCCAATCAAGGATAGACATGTAAACCAAAGGAGCATCAAAGCTTATTTTATCATGAGTTTAATTTTAATGATCATATCAAGATAGGAACAAATTAACTCATGAATCAGAGAGGATGAGGGATAGGGTGCGCAAACCATCGCTCTGGACCAAATTGGAGACGAAAGGCACCAGAGGGCCATCGGCCGATCTGGTAGGGTCGGCCGATCTCTTCTGGTCCTTCTCCACCTTGATCTTTCTTGTACAGTCATGTGCGAGGTTGTGCAGCCTGTCTGTGGGTGGTCTCGAACATGTGTGCATCAGAAAACTCGAGAGACCCCCACACTTGATCTTCTACCTGCATTTATTCATATATGGTGGAAACAAAACAACGACCCTTTGGTTCTAAAGACCAAGAGCCTTTATTGGAACTTAAATATATATTTTTTTTAATGTGCAAGAACTAACACTAGCGCTAAACCGAAATAAGATTTGGCTCAAAAGGAACTTACTCGAGATACTCACATACCTCCCCCACACTTGAAGTTTGCAGTGGAAAGCAGCATAACTCAAGTGTGTGGAGTTCAAACTTCTTTTGTAATCTTTCCCAAACCAAGACTTACGAGGTTTTTGTAGCTAATGTAGTTCCATGTTCTTAGGTATCACCTGGCCATCGTTCTTCTTAATCTCTACCTGAAATGGTTAGTGACCAAAAATACCCGAAGGAAAGATTATACTAAAAACATGTTCTTGCTTTTTATTTGAAGGGAAATAAATGGTAATCCGGGCCATCTCCCGGCAGTGCTTTGTTTATGGTCTGAAGCTAGACCATGAGGGATCTTCACATTGCAGCTATTTTTGTGATGTAGTTTCCAAGCTCATCGCCAATTGTTGATGTGTCATTGAAGCTTTAGCTGCAAGGTTAGTGCCACAAATGCATCCACTAAATTTGCAATGTTTATGATGAGCAAATGCCTCTACAACCAACCTTCTAAACATTTTAGAATTGAAGTCCTCAAGTTGGTTGTAGTCCTCGTATGTGATTGTGGCACAAAGCGTGGTAAACTCTGGAGATTTCTTAAATGAGCATCCTTGTGGGGTTTCGAATGAAAAGGTTTCATGCTCATTTATGGAATCCTTTTGCTTGGACTCTAGAGCCAACGCTTCAAGCCTGTCCGTGGCCCTTGGGTTCTCTAATTCAAGAGATTCAATGTGGACACTCGGGGTTGATTCTTGACTATTGTCGAGAACAATGTCCCGAGGGCCATGGGGCCAACGCTTTCGCTCAAGCGAGGGTGATGGAAATCATTTGTGCTCATAGAGATGAGAATTTGGGGTCAATGGTGACACGAACATCACCTCCTTGAGTGAGCTACGCTTGGGAGGAGGCTTTGCCTTAGGAGTTTCTGGCAGGAGATAGGAGTGGCAAAAGCAGCTTTCCCAAGCGTGTTATAAAAGCTCCCATGAGATACTTCTCCTTGGAGAAGCCTTTCTAACAGATAGCCTAGGGGTAGATCAAAATCGAGGGTATCAACGATGTGGAAATCTAAATTGACCTCGATTTTGTCTAGCGTGATTGTCACGGCACTAGTGATCCTCCGACACTAAATGATGTGTCCAAAGGGACAACTTTTGAGGAGCTTGTCGGATGGCCTTAGCAGAACATTTTCTAAAAGATTATGTGCCATGACATGATGTTGTCCTTCTTGTTGGGGTTGAAATGGGCTTCTACGACAGTTCCCCTTATATAACATGGAAGGATTACGGAAGGTGAACTATTCCAAATTGCTTTGAAAAAGTGATTCATTCCATCCAACCATTCCTCTTTTATGTTTCTCATGAGAAATGCTTCATGGGGAGGACAGGGAGGATGAGAAAGAGGGGTGTCGTAGCCTTCTTGTGCCTTGAGTACTCCGAGGTGTTTCCATGATTTTCAAAGAGATCATCCTCGAAGTCAAAAGGTAATCCGAAAGGCTGAGTTTCCTCTGCCTTAACGGATGGTGTCTCAGGAGTTGGATCTGGACTGGGCAAGCCTACAGGTAAGATAGAATCTAGTTGAAGGTCTTTTTGCTTAGTTCCATCCATAGCAGCGGGAGAGTGCTCTAGAATCTTCTCCAGGACCTCTCTCGCTCTAGCCGGCATTACGTATAGGAATGATCCTCTGGCGGCTATATCAACGAATCGGGCAGCCTTGAAATCCTAGAATCGTTCCCGTGCTGCCGCGATCGTTTCCTTCTCTTTTTGTTGGAAGTCAATAATTTCCTTCCGAAGGGCACAGATCCGGTGAACGGGGAAGTACTCCGGACAAAACTTTGTCTCGTAACTTTTCCCACTCATTGTTCATTACCCAACGGTATGGTCATACCACTTCCTTGCCCTCTCTTTGAGAGAGAACGGGAAGAGCTTCCATCTAATCGTTGCTTGCGTCATGCCTGATATGGCCAGACACGAGCAGAGCAACTCGAATGTGTGCAGGTGATGTTATGGATTTTCATCACGTCCTGAGAAGGATGTCTCCTGGACCATAGCTATGAAAGCAGGGCGAAGCTCATAGCTATCTATTTGCATAGAATTTGACGAGGGGTGCGGATCCAATAATTCGCCCTTTGGAGCAGAGTACTCATGGATTTGGGTTGAGTCCATGGGTAACCGAAATAAAATAAAAGAAAATAAAATAAAAGATAAACGGGCAACCATAGTTCTTAGACAACACAGCTACCGTTCCCGGCAACGGCGCCAGAAAGCTTGTTGGTATTTCTTACGTCGCAGATAAATCCGCAAGCACACGGATACCGTTGTAGCTTTCACCCGGAAGTATTCAGGGTATCGAATCTACAGGGAACAAGAAGGCATTGTCTAATTACTAAAGTTGACCGGATCGATCGAGTGTATATAAAGGCTGGGTAGAGAGGATAACTTAGCACTAAGACTGATTATAGCGAAGAGAATTCTCCTATGCTTGCTTTGGGCACCGGGTTATCCTAGGCCTCTAGGAAATTGCCGGCCAACAGCTCTACGCCGTACCCGTACGTGGAGGATTACAAAGGACGGACAGGGCTGTCACCACCTGTCGCCTACCTCTTCTAATCCGTGGGGCTACGAGGCAAACGAAGGTAGTCGATAACCTAAGCACCACGCTTAAGATATATACTACTACTCTAATCTTAGCTAGAGACTAGAGCACTTTATAAATAAAGCGACGAACCCACAAGCACAATAGAGAACTCAGATTTCTATAACTCCGACTTAAATACTAAGCTGAGTATCCCGGATACTTACTAAGTAGCTCCATCCGCCGAGGTACAAGTGGAGGGTCGCCGACACGCCGAGACTCCTCCAGACTCTCCCTCACTCTCTCCCTACTTCTACTCTCATTTGAGGAGGGCTTCGCCTTGACTTGATGCTCTAGCTCTATGATGATGTTCAATGACCGGTATGCATCTATTTATAGCTTGTAGAGGCGGTTGGGAGTGGACACGTGGAAGATGAGGACGAACGGACTCAGTCACAGGTCGGGCGATTCGGGGAGATCGGCCGACGTTCGATGCACCGCCTTGAGTGATGCACGGCGTTGATGGACTCCTGGAGGCGGTGGGAACCCGTACCAGAAAGATGAGGCGGTTTGGCCTCCGGACCAGGTCCGGCGACCGGGCAAGATCGGCCAATCGGCTACCGGCACCGATCGGGCCCATCTTCGGCTGAGTGACTGATCAGTGGGTCCTTATGGCGGTTCCAGGTGGTATAGGTGCATTTGAGTACATTTAGGTTGCGAGGTGGGCCCTTCTATCCATGTGACCTCCCCTTGGACCGTTCCCATCTCTTGGATTCAACCGACATGGAATCAGTGGCTATGATGGTCCTGGAGTGTGCTTCTTTTCCCTGGAGGAAAGTGGGCCCCATTGGGCTCCGGGGCAGGCTCGGCCGACCGGGCCAGGTCGGCCGACGGACCTTTTGTGCCCGATTGGCCTCATCTTTTACCAGCCACTATCTTGCAGGCCGTGGAGTTCCACCCTAGGTGACATCACTCCATTTGAGTATGTGTACTTGTGGATGTGGCCCCTTTGTTCTTCTCTTGAGGTCCTTCTCCCATATGGGCTTGATCCAACCTTGCTGCATAGGCAAGGGTTGGTCTGGAGTGGCTTCCCTAGCATATATCCAAAGATAGGGTCATTTGGCCTCGGTTGGGCATCGGTCGACCTAGCTAGGTCGGGCGACCGCCCACCGAGCCCGTTTTGCCTCAAATTTCACCTGTTGCCTCCTGCATACACATAGTCACCAAAACTAGTTGCACTTGTTAGATATAATCCCTATAGCTATGGTGAATGTGTATTTGTATATCAAAGTTGACGGTCTGAGATGTGCATTAATGAGCGTCAACAGAGCGCACGAACATCATGGTCCTACAGGAACTCAAGCCTAGAATCTTCAACTGCTTGAAGAAGTTCGGTGGCTGATGGGTGGTGTAGCTTCCTGTGATGCTTTGGAGAATTAAGACGACCCCCCGTCGAGCGACTGACTTCATGCCTTTCTTCATGGTATGCACGTCCGAGGCGGTCCTCCCGACCAACCTCGATTATGGAGCACCAAGAGTCAAGGCATATGACAAAAAGGGCAACGAGGCATCCCTTAAAGACACAATGGACCAGCTCGACGAGGTTCGCGATGTGGCGCTGCTTCGGTCGGCCAAGTACCAGTAGGCATTACACTGGTATCAAAGCCGGCGCATAAGAGCATTCAACATCGGCGACCTCGTCCTCCACCTCGTCCAGAGCAACAAAGGCCACGACAAGCTCTCATCACCATGAGAAGGGCCCTACATCGTATCACAAATCCTCTGACCCGGCACGTACAAACTCCAAACTGTCGACGGCGAGGAGCTCACCAATGCTTGGAACATTGAACACCTACATCGCTTTTACCCCTGAAAACTTCCAAGTCTCGTGCACACTTGTATAAAACTAGAACACTCATACTCTTGCTCTTTAAGTGATGCCCGACCCCGGTCATTAGGGGTCGGGCCTCACTCGGGGGCTAGCAAGGGTACACTTGTGCAACAAAACCAACCAATACCCGACCCATTTTCGAGAGTTAAAACTTAGAGGAGTAAGTCGTGGTAGAATAAACTTGGGACAAGTTGGTCGAACTACGAAAAACCAAATGCCCCAACGGCTGCGGCACCAACGCTCAGCAGCAAGGCCAAGTTTGCCATCACTCACGACGAAGGTTCTCTAACCTTAACACCAAAGGGGTCGGGCACCACCACTTTCATTCCAAAATGAGAAGTTGAATTTCCTTCTTGACCACTGCAATTGTCTACTTGTTTAGAGTCTATACGAACCCCCGGACACTACGGCCCTGGGCGTCACAACAAAAACTCCTAACTACCGCTGTTGGGCCCGACCTCGCTTTCCATCTTTTTAGCCAAGGCATGCGCAAAAGGAGCCACCACCACCTCGAACTCACACAGCTCATCATTAGTATAGCCATGCGCGAAGCCTTGGCTCAGGTACTTCACGCTGATATTCTCATAATGTAAGTGCGTAATGGCAAAGGTACGAAGCACACCAAAGTGCAGTGTGTCCATTGCCATCCCACATGCCCAAACAACAATGTGAGAAACCCGAGCCGCGAGCAAGCTGGACTCTTTCTCTGTGGAAATCCCAAGGTCATCAAGCACAGCCTGGGTGGCGACGCACAATGTGTTGTGGTTGTCACCCTCTTGTTTGAACATGGCCTGCAACTCGCGCACCTCGCCTTCAAGCTCGACAATCCTGACCTGGTCTTGGCCTACCTCGATGGCCACAGACGCGGACATGGCCTCAACATCCTCTTCCTTGGCCTTCTTCACGACCAGCACGAAAGCCTCCGCGCGCCCAGCCTGGGCCGTGCTGAGCTCCTAGCGCAACTGGTGCGTGGATTCGGAGAACTAGTCCCATCCCACAGCTGGTCCCGCTCTTCTTGCAGCAGACAGCGCTCCTCCATCCATGTTTCCTCGTCCTTCTTCCACCAGACAAACGCGCCCCAGAATTTATCCTCGGCTTCGTCAGCATCCCCATGAGCAGTCTGCTCGCGGTGTCCTGCACCTCCCGATGAGCTACGACTAGCTGCTTCATCAATTCCACGCGCATGCACGCCTACTCCGCTGGACGATCCCAAACGCCTTTCTCGCGATGGAGAAAGAGGGATTTCTCCCAGCTACGCTCCATAAGAGATTGCGAGACAAACAAATGAAATGAAAACCCCACCCCAATAGGTTCGGGACAATTAGCCACGTGTAGGACTTACCTGGCCACCAGGGTTAACCACATCACGAAGCGTGTCCAACACGGTGGCCAACACGTTTCCCGCCAATCCAACCCCCGCCAGAATCTGCATGCACTCCTCCTGCTCTGCGATGTCGTCAAGGGAGAACACCGTGGCATTGGGGTTTTTTCTCTTGGACCACCGAAGCCGAGGGCCTCCTGTGACACCCCAGTGTCACTAGGGTAATTAAGGCAACAATTGGAACTTAACAAATCAAATCACAGCATGCATCATGTTTGTTGCATCATGATTTTATGTGCATATATATGTGTATGTGTTGAACCGATAAACTATCATAAAATATAAATAATAAGTTGTGCTTGATAAGTTGTACAAAATCCAATTAGTGGGCACATAAAATGATAGCTTTTCTTTCTAAATGAAGCTTTAATGCTATTGTGGTGCTGAAAATTACAGTGAATACATGTTTAAACTTGTCATGACAAATGAACCCTATCAAGAACTTTCCTAGTTTAGAGCCAAACAAGTTCACTTAAAGGTTCAACCTCGAACTCGAAAGACATACACATGAAATGATGAGTTAACTGTTAATTAAGCCCATAAGAGAGTTTATTGTAAGTTGACATTAAAATCAAATTTTACCTTTGAACTCAAGTTTTGGCCAAAATAAAAGTAGGAGAACAATTTTTGTTAAAGGGGTATAGGCAGATTCAAACGGGAACATGTTGGAAAAGGCATATCTTCAGAGGTGTTTCACTCTGCTCGAGATACAAAAATAGCCTGGCTTGTTTTCAAGTTTAAACCCGATTTTGAATGTGAACTCAATTTGTGACCTATACAAAAGTTGTAGTCCTTTACCCAATGAACAACTTTTATTTAGTAGGTAAAACCAAATTCGGAGTGTAACAGGTCCTTTTGAACCAGTTTTGGTTGGGCTAATTTGAAACCAATTCTGAAACTCTGAAGATCGCGTTTGAACTCGTTCAAACTGACATCTTTCGTCCTTTCAAACTGCAAATCCGTCGACTTTTTGCCCTGAACCTTTTAATGAAAGTCGTAGAGGGTAGATTAATCTACAACTTTGATAATTTGAGCTCGGCCAAATCTCCACAGTTTTGGAGATAATTGCTATAGAATGTCAGCCAATTTTCGCGTTTCAAATCTTTAAACTAAAGCTCTTCTCCTTCCTCCATTCATGGCCGACAGGAGCAGCGCCCAAACTCCACGTGCGCTTCGATTCCTAAGCTCCGCTAGCAGCCAAGCCAATGCCATGGCTCCCCTCTCCCTCCTCCCCACGACGCCCCAATCCCCAGCTTCTCTTCTTCCCCACGCCAACCCCACCTCATGGCGCACCAATGGGCGAGCAACAGCACGACGACACAGCCACCCATGGCAGCTCGCTCATCCCCACCGCCCCTCCTACCCAATGAGACGTCGAGGACCACCGCCTAGGCTGCCCAATGGTGTTGAGCGCTCGTCCCGGCTTTCCCCTATAAAAGCCCGGCCGATGTCCTTCGTGTTGCCTCATCCCTCCTCCATTCTCTCACCGAGTAGCAACGCCCCAACCCAAATTACTCCGGCCTCAACTCACCATTCTCCAATTCCTCGCAAGAATGGCTCCCTCGTACCCTTCTCTACACCCCTGAGCAGCCCCAAGACCGAGCCAACCCTTCCCCTGCCGGGAATTGAAGTTTTTTCGGCCGCCATCACTTCTCTGTTCTATCCGAGCACGTCACCGTGGAGCCGCCTGTACAAGCTGCCCCCATTCCAACCAAGAGCATGGTGAGTTTTCCCGTGATGCCCGGATGCTCTTGCGCCCCTCCATTCCCTCCCTCCGCCGCTCCATAGCCGACCGCCACCATAGCCTGCTCATGCCTATGCCGCGGTCCTGCACGCCGTCCGCACTGGTCATGGCCGCCCCGAGCCTTTGGCCGCCCCCAACCCGCACGCTTTGGCCAGGCCCCGCCCCCAGGACAGCTCCCTGGCCGGCCGAGCCAGCCATGCTGCCCCTGGCCGCCGCCGGCACCTGCAGAACTGAAGCCAAGCCATTTCTGTGTTCGTAACTGTCCAGAGGTAGAAGAAGGACATGGCTAGAAAGAAATAGAAGTATAGGGGGTTAAGGGTAATATCCAGGGGCTATTTCGCAATTAAAGCATAGACACAATGGCCTGACTACGAATGTATTTTGGAGTTATGTTTATTGAATTGTTTAAATCGGCTGAAAACGGTTTAATGCATATAAAATCGTAGAAAAATGCTAAAAATGTGAAACCACTTTTGTTAGCTTCCTTATGAAAAGGTATACACAGTGGTGTGTCATGAACTCATGGACTCCTGGCCAAATCTTTTATATTCTTTTATGTAAGGAAAATGCTAATGGAACTAAAGAAATGCTTAATAATCATTATGTGTATGGGAAAATTATGGAACTACTTGGAATAGCTTTGTTTTGATCATTAGAGTTTTCTGGGTAGGTTGTTCAACATATCTTATATATGTTTTCCTATAGTTTTTGTGCACTTATGGTTTAAGCATGATAAAATCTAATTAATGTCTCTGCTGTTTATAAAATATTATACTTTTTATTACATGCTCCTCTGTGGTATAGGAACATACTGTAGAAATCCCAAGTACAGAAAGCATGTGCAGATTTAATTATGGTTTAATCTTATTGCTAGCTGTTTTGTAGTAAATAAATCCTTAAATATTCCGTACACCTTAGAAAAATCCGAAAAATTCACAGTAGCTCCTTCTGTTATAAACCTAAGTACAGTAAAAATATCAGCTTCTTTGGATGCTTGTAGATTTAATTAAACTTTTCTAACAGTAGCAAATAATGGCTGTCCAAATAAATATAAAACAGTAATTAAGATATGGCTAACACCCTGGAAACACATGTTTTAATTGTTTGTACTTCAGAAACATGCTTGCTATAATTTTATTCATGCAAATATGTTTTCTATGCTTTAATCGCTAAACTATGCAAGAAAAAGGCTTAGAAATAATTAAATAAGTAATATCGATGAACACTTAATTCTAATATAAATGTACTCAGTTAATTTCTGCCACATGTATAATTGAGTTGCTGCAATCTTAAGACTAATGAGTATGCTGGTGAAAACACTATGAATCTTATGCATGTGCATACGTGTAGATTTCGCGCTAGCTGACGGAACCTACGAGCTGGTGGCCCGGTCCGAGAGTGAGCAGCTTGAAGCCGACGCTACTCCGACTCCCCAAGACCAGGACCAAGTGCTGGGTAGTGCCCCACGCTGTGACGAAGGCAAGCACCGGAGCATATGACCCTTATGTTTTGAAATGTCATTACTTTTTCTATGTTTACCTTGCTTGCGCATTTAAGTTTCAGGAGTTGTTTGAAACCTTAGATGCATAATCCATAGGTACCCAAGTTCTTGCTAGTAATGCTAGGTCGTTAGCTTGCTATGCTAAAATAGGACTCGGTAGAAGTCGAGTGACTTCTCGTCACTCGCGAGATATAGGTCTCCCCCTTATGTTGGAATCATGAGGAAATTAGTGGATGGGTTTTATGCGATAACCCGTGGTGGTTGATCGTCCCATCCACCTACTGAATTTTGGTTAAGGATGAATGTGTGGCGATGTTGGTCAAGCTTTTGAAAGTACTAGTCGTATGCCGTGAAATAATGGAAAGCGGTAAACCGATGTACCAACTGGAACTGACGTTTGACTTTCCCCACTCCTTTGGGCGAGGGCGAAGATGGCGGGTGTAGTAGTGGTCGCAGGCCAGCTCTGCCTGGGGCATCTGGGGTTGTGGGACTTTGCACCCGATTGGAGTGGGCTCTGCGCAAATGGCAGGAAAAGGCGGGAAAGGTTGTTGCGTGAGGACCGGGGTGTCGCTCACATGACGTACGATTAGGTTGTCCCATGCATGGTGTAAAATCGACTTAAGTTGTCCATCCTTCGCGGTTACATGAAGCTGCTTGATCTCTTTTCACACTGTATTAAACAAGAGGAATTATGGAGATGAATGATGAATATGGTTGAAGTATGATATTAATTGTTTGTCACCACCATGATTGAATTAGTCAGGTGCAAACCTAGTTAATGGTTAGGCCCACAATAAACGGATGCTAAAACTTGAAAACAAGGACCAACTCTTAGTCGCTTTTGGCAAAACAATCCCCTTAGCCCAAAAGCCTTGCATGTCTAGGAGTCGGAATATTCTTATTCCAGTCGGGTAAGTCTTGCGGAGTATTAGTATACTCAGCCTTGCTTGTGGCTCAACTTTCAGATAATGATGATGCCTACAACTCTGTTGATGCTTTGACTTGGCCGTGTACCCTACCTCCCGGTTGGACCGTGGAGCTGGAATCGTCCTCCCCGGGAAGGGAGAACGAGGAGTGATGTCATGTACGGGCTTCATCATGGCACCACTAGTATCGTCGTCTAGAATTATCGTTTTATTTCTGCTGTGCAATGAACTCTGGTCTGTAATAATGAAGTACTAAAACTCGTTTTATGTTATCCATGTGAACTATTGTGATGTAATAAATGGTGACTTGTATCATCTGTGCTCACCATCGAGTGAGTCTCGCTGCTATCGGGTTTCTCGATCAATGATTACCGGTAGTTTAATCGGGACGTTACCCGACAGGCTAGCACGATTAACTCGGTTGAAGTGTTTGAGGACCTAAAGGATTGGTCTCATATGCTTGAACCGGATTAATTAGGGCAAGTCTGCTACACCTCCAAATGCGAACGAGTCCCCAATGTGACGAACCAAGGCCCAAGATGATTCCGCCACCACCGGCAGCTATCTCCTCCCGCACGCCTATGATCTCCACATCCGACGCCTCCGCGTTGGCCAATAGTGGCGCCATTTTGTCGGGCATCTCATCTGCGAGCGCTGCTGACCCTGTTGATGGCCCTTAGGCATGCCAATTAGTGAACTGCAAGTGCACGGATCACGTGTAGCTGTTCTCTTAGAGTATTCCCCCAAGGTTTATCAATCCACGAAATAAGAGATTACTACGCTTAACTAAGCACTAATAACGTTAGCAAGAAGGTTCTTTAATTGAATGATGATGTATGAAAGTAAGAACGATCTAACATAATCTATGTTATGTGCGGTAGGGAGGAGTACACAAGATATGGAAGCATTTGCCCATAGGGTCTAGGATCACTTTGAGATGTAATCGCCAAGCAAGATAAAACTAATCTAATATATCAATAGTAAAGATGTGAACCAAACTCAACACTTTCCCTCCCGCATACTATCACTACATGAGGGTAGTCAACTATCGAGCTATAGGAACACGAAGCATTGATGTAATCTAAGCATGCAAGGCAACGAGCGATGCATACCCATGGTGATGCTAGCCAGCTATTAAGATGAAAGGCACCATGAACTAAGAACATGATAGATTGATCTCATAAAAGGATTCAGAAATTACAAATCAAGATCTCCTTACAACCCCATGGATAAACGAGGACTTTACCCCATGAAGCTAGGCATGACGTCGCGATTCATGGTGTGGAAGCCTCTGGCGAAGATGAGCTCCTCGCTGTCATCCAACTTGAGACGGTGCCCAGGAGACAGCTAGGCTTTCGGCGGCGCCTCCTCCTTGTGTTTCTCTTCAATGACAGCTTTAGATCTAATCCAATCCTCTCTCTCTCTGATGATCATGACGTCGTCCTCGGGGTTGCTTATATAGGTCTTTGGTGAATGACGGCGGAGGAAACCCTTAGGGTTTGCCTTTACTTCATGCTGAAGAAAGGGGAGCGCAAGCGGGCCCCAGAATGGGCTAGGCTGGCCGGCTCAAAGGCTCTAGGCCAGCTAGCCTGGGCCTGTTCTGGCTCGCCTCGTCTCCAACTTTCACGTGCTGGCCCTCCTCCTCAATCCTTTTCCATGTAGGTGCTTTGGTCCACGTCTAACTCCTCCAAATATGTCGTATTTCTTGCAAAATCACAATACACTCCAAAATACAAGACACATTCAAAAACGGGGTTATTTCAGGTGCCAAGTGTGGGTTAGTATAAGAATTAGTCTAAAACCAATGCCAAATCACCCCTAAAAGTGTACCAATAATGACTGTCAACAATCCCCTCGTGCTTAGCTTTTGCTCGTCCTCGAGCAAATCAAGCTATCAAAATCTTCCAACGGGGTTGCACAAAAGCTCTTGCTCTGCAAAACATACTTAAGCAAACAAATCTAACCAAAGTTCTTCAAGTGAATGTTAGCGGAGCAGCAAGGATAATCAAAGTATGGGCGTTCAAAGATCTATCCAAAACATTACTCCACAACCTCTTACCTTTAGCCAGAAATCTTGAAAATCAACAACACTTGCTTTCTTGCCTTCCTTGGAGGTTTTTCTTTAGTTATGAAAACAATCACCGTACAACAAGATTTAGACCAAAGTTCTTGCCCAAGTCCTTTCAAGTCTCTCAATATAAGTAGCTATCCTATTAGTTTTGCAAGCTCTCAACTCACAACATAAGTCTCTCAAGTATAAGTGGAGTTGTAGGTAGGGCTAGCAAAGTAAATACACATATTGTCAAATTTAGAAAACGCTCTAATGGTTGCTTACGTTCTGAGCCAATGATCATGAGAATATTACCATAATATGAAGGGTTTCAAGGATAAGAAGATTTAGAATGGTGGACATGTGCAAGGGCATAAAAAAAGATTAACTTCACGGCACAAGCGACGTCCTCGTTGTCAGATTGCACATGGTTGGAAAAGAAGATTTGTTCTCAACAACAAGGCGATCTCCCTTAGCACTTTTCTTATCCTTCCATCTATAGAATTCTCCCTCATTTATTAATATTTTTCTCTTTTCTCCATTTTTTCTTTTCTTTTCATATATATAGTTTTTTCTTTTTCTTCTTTCTTTCTTTCATCTTTCCTTTCTTTCTCGAATTTTCCTTCTCTTCTCTGAACCTCCCTTGAACAATTCCTCGTGAAGATGGACAAATAAAACACCGAGGCAGCTCAATTTTTCGGAGCCCGAGCTACAGCTGGAAGAGGCTGGGCCGGCCGGCCTGGGGCTCTCCCAGCGCGGTTCTGGTTCATTTTTTCTGTACTCCTTCCTTGCTTTCTCCACAAATTATATTTTATTCAAACTTCGTCCAGAAAGAGAACAAATCTTCCAGTAGTGGGTTGTGTTCAAGGAAAATATAATAAAACAAGATGTATTTGGGCTCGGGTTTTGGAATCCGGTAGATCATATGAGTTGGTCCAATGAAGAACTCTCATTACTAAATATTGACGAGGCTAGCAAATAAGAGATAAGATAATCAAGGACATGATCATTGCTCAAAATTAAAACTTCTGAGACAAAGAAATCCTAAATCAACTCATTGCACCTCCAATGCTTATGGTGGAACGATTATAAGGTGGCCTTGGATGGTAAAGGATATAACTCTCAACTTGACAAGAACTAGATCAACCTTGCATTTGTGGGGGCTTTAAAAGAGTGATAAAATAAATTTCCTCCAATTCTAGCCTTACTAGCAAGCATTATCAAAACCAAACACTAGTTCAAGATCGACAAACCAAATAATAAGCTCCACAACTAAGATTCAATTCCAAGACGATGCTCATGAGCAAGTACTTAAAGAAATAAGGTAAAACTGAATGCATAAGTAAATTTGCTCGATCCAACAATTATTCAAAAATAAAGACTCTTTTTATTGATTTTCTTGACTCAACGCTGAATTAAGACTCTCACACACGCTAATTTAAGACTCTCACACAAAGACTCACACTAACATTAAGACCCTCACACAAAACCAACTAACTCTCTGCAAAAAAACGGCTAAAGAAATTTTAAAACTACAACACGTCACACCTCTCCCCCCATGCTTAGATTTTACGACATCCTCGTCGTAAGGAAATAGATCACACGGGTGAGACGCTCATAAACACCTTCAATGGCACCTCGGTCAATTGCAATTAGGGTGGTTGCTACTCCCTTCTCCTTGCTTCTTCAAGTTCCCATGCATGCTAAAAAGAATTCTCACGTTGCGGTTGAGGAACTTGAAGTCGCTATCCGATTGCCGCTTAAGATCTTCCACATTTTGATTTAGCAAATCTAACGCTTGAAGGCACTCATCAAGGGCTTCGAAAAGCGAATGAATGTTTTTCGCGGCAAGGATGGTGTCATGCTCGGGGGAGTTTGGATCATCGCCGCCTTTGGGTTCTTCTTCCTTATGCTCATCGCGGAGGTTCTCCTCCAGCTTGTCAACCTCCTTTGGTTCATCTTCCCATATGTACCCATCATCGTCGTCGTGGATGGCGGCGCCCCACGAAGCAGCGCTCCGGTCGTCTTCCCAATCGCTATCTCCTCCGAAGTCCTTGGGCTTGGGGGTTTTCTCGATGTAGCTCTTCCTCTTCACGCCAAGGAGACATTTAGAGCGCCTTGGGAGGACGATGACGGAGCGCGTCTCGAGGCTAGCTTCGTTGTCGCTCAAGTTTTTGACGGGTTGGCATTCGGCGATCTTCTTGCTGGGCACCTTCCCTCCAACATGCATACGAGCTTGAGTTGGGAATTTCTTCATGGAGGAAGCTTGACGTTGCATCTTTTAGCTTCCAGGCGAAGGAGCTCGCCAGCAGCCACAGGGAGGCCCTGGCCTTGCCGGCATGGGGAGAGTGTGCCAGCCAGCACACCCCCCTTCTTCGCCTCCATCGCTTCGACTTCGACGCCCATGCTCCTGGAAGTCGCATTGGCTCTCTTGTTTCACGAGGTGGTGGGTGTAAGTTGGAAAAAGATGGGGATTTGGATCTCAATGGTGTCTCCATTTATGTCCCAAAAGTCTTGGACGAGATGTCCAATCATTCCAACTTTAAACTGCACAAACTCCTAGACACCGACTCAAAATTTCCTTATCTCCAACATACCAAAAACTCTCACCAAACCGACCCCGAAAAGGGGTAGGCCGGCCGGCACGAGGGCCTATGGGCCAGCCGGCCTGGGGTTTTTTCGCCCTCCCCTCCCGGCCTCCAGATTTTTACGTGGTGCTCTTTGTTTAATTGTTAGCCTTTTTGTCTACCGAGAACCAGAAAAACTCAAAGAAAAACAGAGAGAAAACAAAAACTAAAAAGGAATATTTACAGAGATACCTCGTTTAACGTCATTAGGTTCGACGCTCTGGTTCCTCCATCATGGTGTAGATGTCGACGTAGTGAAGAAGCACAACATCGGGCTCCAAGAATACCTTGAGTCGCTACCCATTCATCACATATTGGTCTCCTTTGACGTCCATGATCGTTACCACTCCCGTAGGTGAGATTGAGTGAACGATGTACGGTCCATCCCATTTGCTCTGCAACTTTCCTTTCCCAAGGAGTTTGAATCTTGAATTATATAATAAGACTTTGTCTCTCTCTTTGAATTCCTTTCTTTGTAACCTCTTGTCATACCATCTCTTTATTCTTTCTTTGTAGATGCTTGCACTATTGTATGCTTTCAATCTCAACTCCTCTAACTCGCTTATTTGGATTCTTCGTTTCACTCTAGCGGCATCCACGTCGAGATTCATCTCTTTCATCGCCCAATAAGCCTTGTGTTCTAGCTCCACCGGCAAATGACACGTTTTTTCATAAACAAATTGGTAAGAAGTCATACCTTTCGGTGTTTGTTGTGTGGTCCGGTAAGCCCATAGTGCATCATTTAACCTCTTCGACCAATCTTTTCCTCCTTTGGTCACGGTCTTCTTTAGAATATCCTTTAATTATTTGTTCGAAGTTTCCGCTTGCCCGTTTGTTTGAGGATGATACGCCGTCGATCCCCTATGTTCGATCCCCAACTTTGCCAAGCATTTGCAGAAGTCCTTGCCCGTAAAATGCGTTTCTCAATCGCTTATCAAAATTCTCGAGACACCATACTGAGGGAATATCACCATTTTTATCATATGCATGGATTCTTCGGTCGATGCCATGCGACATGGAATCGCTTCAACCCACTTTGATACGTAGTCAACCATTACCAATATTTGTTCATACCCATGTGAGTTCAAGAATGGTCCCATGAAGTCGATTCCCCATACATAAAATAGATCAATTTGCAAATTGTAGTTCAAC
>CM014271.1:44112158-44127114 GCA_004135705.1 Alloteropsis semialata
GGTTACCCATGGACTCAACCCAAATCCATGAGTACTCTGCTCCAAAGGGCGAATTATTGGAGCCGCACCCCTCGTCAAATTCTATGCAAACAGATAGCTATGAGCTTCGCCCTGCTTTCATAGCTATGGTCCAGGAGACATCCTTCTCAGGACGTGATGAAAATCCATAACATCACCTGCACACATTCGAGTTGCTCTGCTCATGTCTGGTCATATCAGGCATGACACAAGCAACGATTAGATGGAAGCTCTTCCCGTTCTCTCTCAAAGAGAGGGCAAGGAAGTGGTATGACCATACTGTTGGGTAATGAACAGTGAGTGGGAAAAGTTACGAGACAAAGTTTTGTCCGGAGTACTTCCCCGTTCACCGGATCTGTGCCCTTCGGAAGGAAATTATTGACTTCCAACAAAAAGAGAAGGAAACGATCGCGGCAGCACGGGAACGATTCTAGGATTTCAAGGCTGCCCGATTCGTTGATATAGCCGCCAGAGGATCATTCCTATACATAATGCCGGCTAGAGCGAGAGAGGTCTTGGAGAAGATTCTAGAGCACTCTCCCGCTGCTATGGATGGAACTAAGCAAGAAGACCTTCAACTAGATTCTATCTTACCTGTAGGCTTGCCTAGTCCAGATCCAACTCCTAAGACACCATCCGTTAAGGCAGAGGAAACTCAGCCTTTCGGATTACCTTTTGACTTCGAGGATGATCTCTTTGAAAATCATGGAAACACCTCGGAGTACTCAAGGCACAAGAAGGCTACGACACCCCTCTTTCTCATCCTCCTTGTCCTCCCCATGAAGCATTTCTCATGAGAAACATAAAAGAGGAATGGTTGGATGGAATGAGTCACTTTTTCAAAGCAATTTGGAATAGTTCACCTTCCGTAATCCTTCCATGTTATATAAGGGGAACTGTCGTAGAAGCCCATTTCAATCCCAACAAGAAGGACAACATCATGTCATGGCACATGGCACATAATCTCTTAGAAAATGTTCTGCTAAGGCCATCCGACAAGCTCCTCAAAAGTTGTCCCTTTGGACACATCATTTAGTGTCGGAGGATCACTAGTGCCGTGACAATCACGCTAGACAAAATCGAGGTCAATTTAGATTTCCACATCGTTGATACCCTCGATTTTGATCTACCTCTAGGCTATCTGTTTGAAAGGCTTCTCCAAGGAGAAGTATCTCATGGGAGCTTTTATAACACGCTTGGGAAAGCTGCTTTTGCCACTCCTATCTCCTGCCAGAAATTCCTAAGGCAAAGCCTCCTCCCAAGCGTAGCTCACTCAAGGAGGTGATGTTCGTGTCACCATTGACCCCAAATTCTCATCTCTATGAGCACAAATGATTTCCATCACCCTCGCTTGAGCGAAAGCGTTGGCCCCATGGCCCTCGGGACATTGTTCTCGACAATAGTCAAGAATCAACCCCGAGTGTCCACATTGAATCTCTTGAATTAGAGAACCCAAGGGCCATGGACAGGCTTGAAGCGTTGGCTCTGGAGTCCAAGCAAAAGGATTCCATAAATGAGCATGAAACCTTTTCATTCGAAACCCCACAAGGATGCTCATTTAAGAAATCTCTAGAGTTTACCACGCTTTGTGCCACAATCACATACGAGGACTACAACCAACTTGAGGACTTCAATTCTAAAATGTTTAGAAGGTTGGTTGTAGAGGCATTTGCTCATCATAAACATTGCAAATTTCGTGGATGCATTTGTGGCACTAACCTTGCAGCTAAAGCTTCAATGACACATCAACAATTGGCGATGAGCTTGGAAACTACATCACAAAAATAGCTGCAATGTGAAGATCCCTCATGGTCTAGCTTCAGACCATAAACAAAGCACTGCCGGGAGATGGCCCGGATTACCATTTATTTCCCTTCAAATAAAAAGCAAGAACATGTTTTTAGTATAATCTTTCCTTCGGGTATTTTTGGTCACTAACCATTTCAGGTAGAGATTAAGAAGAACGATGGCCAGGTGATACCTAAGAACATGGAACTACATTAGCTACAAAAACCTCGTAAGTCTTGGTTTGGGAAAGATTACAAAAGAAGTTTGAACTCCACACACTTGAGTTATGCTGCTTTCCACTGCAAACTTCAAGTGTGGGGGAGGTATGTGAGTATCTCGAGTAAGTTCCTTTTGAGCCAAATCTTATTTCGGTTTAGCGCTAGTGTTAGTTCTTGTGCAAAAATAATATATATATATATATATTTAAGTTCCAATAAAGGCTCTTGGTCTTTAGAACCAAAGGGTCGTTGTTTTGTTTCCACCATATATGAATAAATGCAGGTAGAAGATCAAGTGTGGGGGTCTCTCGAGTTTTCTGATGCACACATGTTCGAGACCACCCATAGACAGGCTGCACAACCTCGCACATGACTGTACAAGAAAGATCAAGGTGGAGAAGGACCAGAAGAGGTCGGCCGACCCTACCAGATCGGCCGATGGCCCTCTGGTGCCTTTCGTCCCCAATTTGGTCCAGAGCGATGGTTTGCGCACCCTATCCCTCATCCTCTCTGATTCATGAGTTAATTTGTTCCTATCTTGATATGATCATTAAAATTAAACTCATGATAAAATAAGCTTTGATGCTCCTTTGGTTTACATGTCTATCCTTGATTGGCTTGCATATTCTTTATTCCTTGCACATGCTCCTGTTACTTGTGAGTATATACCTTTAGGGAAACATGTTTATCTAAGTGGTTGATTAATGAGATATGGTATGATGAAAGAAATCTTGCTCTTTCTGTATAAAGTGCTTGGGATTTTTTTCATGTAAAACCTTAAAATGAATAGCCTTACAGAGCTCCTCAGTGATGCCTTATTCCTACCAAAGCCATATGATGTTAACATTGCAAAAACCTATACACATATGCTGCTTGCTATTGCATTGAGCTTTGTCAAATTGTTGTGACCCTTGTAAGATTCTCTTCATGCTTTCATGATCAAGATCACGTACACTCCACATATACATGCTAAACTTCTACATTGGACGTTAGCAACATACATTTCATCAACCCACAAAATAAATACTCCATTTAAGTGTTGATCTCCTCTCCAAGTATTA
The DNA here is from genome assembly GCA_004135705.1 of Alloteropsis semialata. Taxonomy (NCBI): domain Eukaryota; kingdom Viridiplantae; phylum Streptophyta; class Magnoliopsida; order Poales; family Poaceae; genus Alloteropsis; species Alloteropsis semialata. The sequence continues at coordinate 44,115,244 of CM014271.1, forward strand.
TTTCAAAAGAGACATGGGCTATAGAAAAAAAAATGGACACATGAAGGTCCAAGTAAAAAAAAAGAGAAAAAAATATGGGCACATGAAGGCCCAAATATCATGAAAAAAAAATATATTATAGCCATGTTCTCAAAATAAATTCAAGAGGAGAGAGATCATGCAAAAAGGAGTTATCATTCCATTGTTCCACACACATGCACATCTTGATCAGATTGTATGGATAGTTTTCTTCTTGGATCCTCTCTTTGACTTTGCAAAATATGTGATGCAAGTATGCCTTATCTTTACTCCTACCTTGAGCTCTACATAAGCCTTTTAGAAGTAGGGTGAAAGAAGGCAAGGAAATGCCTTGGTGAGGAATCATACATAATGAGCGATCTGAGAGAATCATCTGAGGAGATAGGTAAGGCTGTGTTTTTGAAAATTTATCAAAAACCTAAGCTACTTAACAGAAGAGTTGAGATGAATTGAATCAAGGCCATTCTATTTCTCAACCACTCAAGATGGCATGGTAGACACTTTCAAATTCACAAGTGCAGGTATGTCTTGGAATAATTTATATGCTAGCTTCATATCAGAAGGAGTCATGGTTTCCACCTTAGTCCTAAAGCTTTACTCGAGGACGAGCAAAGGCTAAGTGTGGGGGAGCTTGTTGACGCTCATTAATACACATCTCAGACCGTCAACTTTGATATACAAATACACATTCACCATAGCTATAGGGATTATATCTAACAAGTTCAACTAGTTTTGGTGACTATGTGTATGCAGGAGGCAACAGGTGAAATTTGAGGCAAAACGGGCTCGGTGGGCGGTCGCCCGACCTAGCCAGGTCGGCCGACGCCCAACCGAGGCCAAACGGCCCTATCTTTGGATATATGCTAGGGAAGCCACTCTAGACCAACCCTTGCCTATGCACCAAGGTTGGGTCAAGCCCATATGGGAGAAGGACCTCAAGAGAAGAACAAAGGGGCCACATCCACAAGTACACATACTCAAATGAAGTGATGTCACCTATGGTGGAACTCCACGGCCTGCAAGATAGTGGCTGGTAAAAGATGAGGCCAATCAGGCAGAAAAGGTCCATCGGCCGACCTAGCCCGGTCGGCCGAGCCTGCCCCGGAGCCCAATGGGGCCCACTTTCCTCCAGGGAAAAGAAGCACACTCCAGGACCATCATAGCCACTGATTCCATGTCGGTTGAATCCAAGAGATGGGAATGGTCCAAGGGGAGGTCACATGGATAGAAGGGCCCACCTCACAACCTAAACGTACTAAAATGCACCTATACCACCTAGAACCGCCATAAGGACCCACTGATCAGTCACTCAGCCGAAGATGGGCCCGATCGGTGCCGGTAGCCGGTTGGCCGATCTTGCCCGGTCGCCCGACCTGGTCCGGAGGCCAAACCGCCTCATCTTTCTGGTACGGGTTCCCACCGCCTCCAGGAGTCCATCAACGCCGTGCATCACTCAAGGCGGTGCATCGAACGTCGGCCGATCTCCCCGAATCGCCCGACCTGTGACTGAGTCCGTTCGTCCTCATCTTCCACGTGTCCACTCCCAACCGCCTCTACAAGCTATAAATAGATGCATACCGGTCATTGAACATCATCATCGAGCTAGAGCATCAAGTCAAGGCGAAGCCCTCCTCAAATGAGAGTAGAAGTAGGGAGAGAGTGAGGGAGAGTCTAGAGGAGTCTCGGCGTGTCGACGACCCTCCACTTGTACCTCGGCGGATGCGAGCTACTTAGTAAGTATCCGGGATACTCAGCTTAGTATTTAAGTCGGAGTTATAGAAATCTGAGTTCTCTATTGTGCTTGTGGGTTCGTCGCTTTATTTATAAAGTGCTCTAGTCTCTAGCTAAGATTAGAGTAGTAGTATATATCTTAAGCGTGGTGCTTAGGTTATCGACTACCTTCGTTTGCCTCGTAGCCCCACGGATTAGAAGAGGTAGGCGGCAGGTGGTGACAGCCCTGTCCGTCCTTTGTAATCCTCCACGTACGGGTACGGCGTAGAGTTGTTGGCCGGCAATTTCCTAGAGGCCTAGGATACCCCAGTGCCCAAAGCAAGCATAGGAGAATTCTCTTCGCTATAATCAGTCTTAGTGCTAAGTTATCCTCTCTACCCAGCCTTTATATACACTCGATCGATCCGGTCAACTTTAGTAATTAGACAATGCCTTCTTGTTCCCAGTGGATTCGATACCCTGAATACTTCCGGGTGAAAGCTACAACGGTATCCGTGCGCTTGCTGATTTATCTGGGACGTAAGAAATACCAACATTCATGACTGGTTTCCAACAACCATCCAATTACGTCGAGAACCCAAATACCATAGGAAGGAGGGTACGCACTCGTGTCGTAATCCCTCAGGTGTTTTTGTCGGAAACCGACCCAGTCATCGGAGAATCCTCCAACCAAGGAGAACAACCCGTTCCCGTAGCACCCCAACCAGAAGAAGCCATGGCCGACAGAACCATCCGTGACTACTCCGCCCCGTCCGCTGCTCAGATCCCTACGGGACCAGCAGTGGAGGTGGGGGATCATGCTTTTGAGCTGAAGGCCCCGCTGATCAACATGGTGCAGGCTAGCCCCTTCTGTGGGAAAGCCAATGAAGACGCAGTGCTCACCTGCAGCACTTCCTGGAGGTGTGCAGTACCATCACCATCCGAGGGGTGGATCAAGAGGCCATCAGGCTCCGTCTATTCCCGTTCTCACTGTTGGGTAGAGCCAAGCAATGGTTCTATTCCAACAGCGATGCGGTGAATACGTGGACCAAGTGCTCCAATGCCTTCTTGGCAAAATTCTTCCCCATTGGGAAAGCCAATGCCCTTCGGGGAAGAATTTTCAGCTTCCAGCAAGAGTCCGGGGAGACGGTTCCGGAAGCGTGGGATCGCTTCCAGGATTACATTCTGGCATGCCCCCACCATGGCATGCAAGAATGGCTCCTGCTTCAGAACTTCTATCATGGGTTGTCCCAGACAGCCCGTGAACACATGGATGCTGCTGCTAGAGGGGAATTCCCTTCCTTGACCGTGGCCACCGCCAAGCTTCTCATTGAGAAGATGGTGTCAAACCAATCTTGGAATGACGACCGTCTTCAGGGACGTAAACGCGGTATGCACACCGTGAAAGAGGTGGACATGCTGGCTGCCAAGATGGATCTCATCATGAAGCGCCTCGAGGACCGCACCAAGGATGGAGGCGCCGACAATGAAGGGCCACTGGACTCACACATGACGTGTGAAGTCTGTGGAGAGACTGGCCACTCGGGGAACAACTGCCTCGAGACGCAAGAGGAGGTACAGTTCGTAAATGGCAACAACGGGTACCGGCCTCAAGGGAACTGGAATCAGCAACGCCCATTCTACCAGGGAGGTAACAATAATAATTCTTTCTCTAACCAACCTTCCCTCAAAGATCTTGTCCTTGGTCAATCCAGGATTAATGAATCTATCTCTAAGAGGCTTGCTGCTAATGATAAGGCTCTAGAGGGCATAAATTCTAAGATAGAAAGTTTGTCCTCAACCTTCCAGAGCCAGCTAAGCTTTAACAAAATGTTAGAAACTCAATTAGCTCAGCTAGCGGCTGCTGTCCCTTCTGGTGACAAGGGTGAATTCCTGGGCAACCGGAATCGTCTTTTGAAAATGTGAGAGCTGTTTCTACGAGAAGCGGTAAGGCTACTCGGGATCTAGTCCCACTTAACCATGCAGGGAAGGCAGCAGCACCCTGGAAGGAGACCCCAGAAGTGGAGGAAGAGCCTGAAGCCGAGCTGGCACCAGCTGGACAAAGTGCACCACATGAGTTCTACGACAGCAACGTGCTGCCATTCCCGCAACGTCAGAAGAAAACCATCCGCAGATGAGCCGTTCGCCAGGTTCGTAGAAGTCATTCAAAAGTTAAATATACATGTACCATTGCTGGATGCTATGCAGGTACCGACCTATGCTAAGTACTTGAGGGACATTCTCAACAACAAACGTCCACTCCCAAGTACTGAGGTCGTGAAGCTGACTGAGGAGTGCAGTGCGGCCATCCTAAACAAGGTTCCGGAGAAGAAGAAGGACCCAGGATGTCCCACTATCACGTGTACAATTGGGACACAACATTTTGAGCATGCACTCTGTGATCTGGGGGCAAGTGTTAGCGTCATGCCAAAGGTAGTATTTGACCGCCTTAATTATACTACCTTGTCCCCTACTCCCATTAGACTGCAGTTGGCCGATTCCACGGTTCGCTGCCCGGAGGGGATAGCCGAAGACATTCCGGTGCGCATCCGGGATTGCTTCGTTCCTATCGACTTCGTTGTTCTGGACATGGACGTGAGCAATGATTCATCGCTCATCCTTGGGCGACCTTTCTTGAGCACAGCAGACGCTCACATTAATGTGGGTGCTGGAGAAATCCAGCTCAACATTAATGGAAGGAAGGAGAGGTTTGAGTTCAGGCCAAAAGTGGAGCAATGCTCCATGATCAAGATCAAGTATGGGAGAAACAGTCAGAACGTCAAGGAAGTGGAGGTAACACCTCCAGAAAAAGACAGCCTGATTAAGTTTATGGAGAAGTTCTGGGAAAAGGATTTCCCCATCCGGTATTACGCAAAGCACAACAAGAAGTCTACACGAGGTGCGAAAGCACAGATGAAGAAAACACCGGAGCAAGCTGTCGACCGCCATAAGAAGGTAAAACAGGTATGGCGAGTTAAATCATCTGTATCCTCATCTCTAGGGTCAGATGCTGCTTCATCAAGTTAAATCACATATCGGAGACGTCTTCGCTCGACGATGTAAAATACGAGTCCTGCGCCGATAGGTTCATCGGTGTCAACAAGCTAGCTTGGGGGAGGACCCTTAGCTCAGGTAAGTTCAGGTAAGAACTATCAAACAAAGTTTTTTTTCTTTCAAATAAAGATTTTCTTTTCAAATAAAGTTAGCAAATGAGAGCTATCTATGATAATCCCTTAATGTTTAAGTCCATGCTTAAATCTTTACTTTGGATATGATGAATTGTTGCTCTTATTTCTCTCTTGTCCCTATGTTTCAACCTGCTATTCTCCTAAGTTTTGAGTTTGTTGGTTGAACATGATCTTTTCTATTATCTTGTCTATCTGTGAGTAGCTTATGCAAGCTCTAGTCTAGGTTGTTGTTAGCTAAGATATGATAAGGCTCGAGTTTCCTTAAGATCTTACTAAGTTAGACTTGATAACCGGAGTTTATCTTTCGAAAATAAAATGAAGAGAGTTCCTTGTGGTGATTAAATTCCCTACCAAAGCTCATATTATTTTAAACCCCTACATAAGCTGCTTGCTTTTGCATTGAGTTTTGTCAAAGTTTTTGTGATTTTTAGAGATTTACTTCATGCTTTTAAAGCCAAGATCACGTACACGCCACCATATATATGTTATACTTCTACACTGGAAGTACACATGACACATATCATTCCACCAAATAAAAGCTCTACATAATGTAAGGTGATGTTTCCTCATCTTATTGCAAAAAGAGGCATAGGCTGATGAAAAAAATTTGGACACATGAAGGTCCAAGTATGTAAAAAAAAGAGAAAGAGCAAATGAAGCTCTTGATTCAAAAATAAAGCCATGTCTCTAAAAGCAACTCTTTAAGGGGAAGAGGTACCTGCAAAAAAGAGCTGTCATTTACCATGCTATTCACACATGTGCACATCTTGGTTTAAGAGCATGACTTATTTCTCTTCGAATCCTGATTTTGACTTTACAATATGTGCATTACAAGTGTGCTATAAAGCTCTCCTAGCATAAGCTCCACTTCAATGAGTGACATGAGAGTTGAGAGAGGAATTTGGCAAGGAAATACACCATGAGTGACTTGAGAGTACCACCTAAGGAATTCTGCTCTCTCTTTTGAAAAACTTCCAAAACCTCCGGTTTGATTGTCTAACTAGGTAGAAGGCAAGGTGCTTAGTCTAAGTCATTCTAGCCATCAACCGCCCAAGATCAGGAGAAGCTACAAGCTCCATAAAAGGCCAAGGTAATAAGGGAAGTTTATTTTACCAGCTTATTCAATTTTTGGTAGAATATCTTGTTGAACCACTGGTACTTTTGAGGAGTAATGAGGAAGCAACTCCTGATCCACTGAGCCTAAGAGTTTTAGTCTTTTGCTCGGTTCGAGCAAAGTCTAAGCTTGGGGGAGTTGTTGACGGTCCTTATAACAGAAAATCCGACCGTCAGTAGGCTCAGAAACCAATAAAGATCAAGGCATAACTTAGACATTAGTATTCAAATAATAGTATACCATGCATATCTGGAATATATTTGAGTACAGGGACTACAGTGCAGAAGATGGACAAAACTAGGCACAGGCCCAGGTCGGCCGACCTGGCTAGGTCAGGCGACCTGGTCTGGATCCCAATCGAGCCCAAACTCCACACAGGTCAAGAAGCACACAATGTAAGGATCTTGAACGTTGATTCATGGTCGGTGGAAGTCAAAGGTGGAGGATGAGCCACATGTCCATCACATGGATTGAAGGGCCCACAACCAGAGACAAATATACCCAAACTGACAGTACCCAACTGGAACCGACCTTAGGACCCACATGTAAGCCTCCCAGAGGAAGGTGGGCCCTAATGGCGGTTATGGGGAGTCGGCCGACCCAGCCAGGTCGGCCGATCCTCCCGTGCGCCCGACTCGGCCCTCCTTTGACCTGAAGCTGTAAACCGACATGGAGATGACATCTGAGCCGTGGAGAGTTGAAGACGGTGGATCCAAGGGTCGGCCGACCTGGGGGATTCGGCCGACCTAGGCCCACCTCCAACCGACCTCAACCGCCTCTGGCCGGTTCCAACCGCCCTTGTGATGCTATAAATACCTGCAAGGGGCACCGTACTCAACACACACCAGAAGAAGAGCTCTCTTTGCTACAAGCTTAGTATTAGTCTTAGTAGTGATAGTCATAGTGTTAGATCTGCTGAAGGGCTTCTGAAGGAGTCTTGGTAAGTTCTAGAGTTCATCTCTTGTATTCTCTTACTTACTTCTTGTACTCTGATCTTAATGGAAATACCTTCATACTTATGTCATGTGCCTCAGCTATGCTATATTTATTTAGTATATACTACTTATGTCTTACACCTTAATCAAGTGAATGTATGCAATGTCATTGGCTCAATGTGCCTCTTGGTTGCTCTATTTATTAACGTGATAGATAGAGTTGTATCTCGTATCGCAAACATGGTGTTTGGGATACGTTATGCTGTTGAGGGTACCGCTGCCCCACGGATTAGTAGAGGTAGGCGGCAGGTGGTGACAGCCCTGTCCGTCCTTTGTAATCCTCCACGTACGGGAGTGGGTATTAGGCCTTTATGATAAGACGTCCTACTATCGTCCCTTGATGAGGGAACCACTGGATATCTTGATATGTCCTCTTGCATATGATCATTGAATGAGCTTGTATAGGGTATTGTAGTATAACTAAGTCACATTTGTATGATGCTTATGAAACCTTGGTGATCTTCACTAATGTATTATTACTAACTAAGACTACCATAATGATGAGCAATGAACTTCTATGTGTCGCTCTACCCATTCATTTCTATATTCTTTACCCCTGTTTAGATTATGGTATATTAATGCTGTTGTAAGTAATTACATGGGATGACATCTCTCTCTTAACTAAACGCTTTCCCTGCGGATAAACAAATAACGATACTCTGGAATACTCCCGGGTGAAATGCTACAATGTACTTCTGTGCGCTTGCAGAATATCTGTAACGTCTAGATTTACGATGAAGTATCTCTAGTACCATCACTACTCTATGTGATGATGCTAAGAAATACCAACACCTGGTCTCGCCGCCTTTCGGCCCCACTCTTCTCTGGTAGACTGCCAGGTGGGTCCTTATGACGGTTCCAGGTGGGTATATACCGTTTGGGTGCAAATGAGTTGAGGTGTGGGCCCTTCAATCCGTGGGAGTGACACGTGGCTCATCCTCACCCTTGACTTGAACCGACCATGATTCAACGTCCATGATCCTTCCTTTGTGTGCTTCTTGACCTGTGTGGAAAATGGGCTCGATTGGGTTCCAAGCCCGGTCGCCCGACCTAGACAGGTCGGCCGACTTGGGTCTGTGCCCAGTTTCGTCCATCTTTTGCACCGTAGTCCCTGTACTCAAATATATTCTAGATATGCATGGTATAACATTATTTGAATACTAATGCCTAAGTTATGCTTGATCTTTATTAGTTTCTTGAGCCTATTGATGGTCGGATTTTTCATTGTAAGGACCGTCAACAGTCACCTACCATGGACAAAACGTCCGGCAGGGACTTGAACTCATCGTCGAGCCACTCAAACAGCTTGCCCACGCTGAAATCCTGCGAAGGGAATGGAAGGGGCTCTGCTCCATACTGCTTCAAGGCGGCTTCGTATTCACGGTATATGTCAGTGCCGCGGCAGTAGATTTCAGACTCCAGACTCTCCTTGTTAGCTCTCAGCTTATCAACCTGGGACCTGAGTCTGTCGGCCTCGGTGATAAGAGAATTCTTTAGATCAACTGCAATGAGAAGCTCTCTCTTATACTTTTCATCATCTAACAATGATTTCTCTTTAGCAGTTTCGAGAGCTTTAATCTGATTCTTCATCTCGTGCACCAAAGTGGCTTCTTCGACTAATTTAGTGCGAAGCCCCTCAATGGTCTCAACATTCAATGCACGCGTAGTCTCAAGTGAAGCAACCTTAGCTTTCAGGGTCTCTCCTCATAGAAGTGGATGAGCTCAGGGGTAACGAAGGACTTTCCAAAGACAGTGGTCCTTGGCTTCTTCCGATAATCAACAAGATCCGAGACATCGACTTCGACATCTTCGAGGGCCTCGTCAGCTACCGACTTGGCATCATCAATATCTTCATCACTGGCAGCTTCCACCTCCTCAACAAGGCCCTTACCCCGGTCATCTATATCCATCGCTACATTGGCTTCGGAACCCATAGCCACGTTGGCCTCGAGCTCTTGAGCAAAGACATCGGCTTTCGCCTCATTCATGTTTACTGGCTGCAAGTTGTCTCCTTCGTTGGAGTCTGAATCAACCAGCCGAGCAGTTTGCTTCGTGCGAGCCGCTACAAGAAGCGAAAGAAAATAAAGCAAAAATAATGGAAAACACTAAAAAGTACAAACGAAGGAATTCAGAGTACAAAAGACAAAATCTTACTTGCGACGAGAAGAGGAAGCCAAAACCTAAGTTCAAGAGCTTCCAAAATGGTCGATAGCATCAAGCACAAGCTGAGTAAGAAAATTGCTAAGCGAAGCAAGTAAAATCAAGCCCCCCTTCGGTCCTATTTATAGGGCAGTAAAATCTGACCGTTAAACGTCTCGAACAACGAGCAACCGCTTCAAAAAATTTACCATTATGAAGCAAGCAAAGCCAATTACGGCAATGGTACAAACAATTTACCATTATGAAGCAAGCGAAGCCACTTGACACAAAACCAAAAGGGCAAACGAATGAAAACCAATCAATCAATATGAAAAAACAACCTAGGGGCTTTCTCCAACAAGGAGGAGGCGTTTCTCGGACTGGCAAGCAATCCAAAGATCGGGGAGCTCGGCCTGTTGAAGAAAGCCCTCGTCCTTGAGGGGCTACTGTTGGGGATTTGGCCCGCCGACAAACGCCCTCTACTTGTTTCGTATTATTTCAAGCGTATAAGCAACATTAGCCAACGAAGAGAAAGCCATTTGGCTTCGTTCACACTCTGAGGTCTCTATTTGGCTTCGCTCCAAAGATCGACCAATGGAAACTGGCTTCGGTAATATGGCGAGTGCCATTCCAAAACAATATTATCCAACGGGTTTAGAAGCCAATTCAATGGAGTGATAACACTACTGAATGCTAAACGTAATGATCAAGCCACTGGATGGCTTCGGTTTGCACTATATTGCAGGTTCTTGGAGGAACCATTGGCTTTCGGACGCAAGGGAATGGCTTTGTTGTATTCCGACTCAAAGGAAGCCAAAGGAAGAGCTACATCGCCCTCTCGCAGATGAAGCAGGCTTGGACCAAGTCCAAGCTGAGTCAAACACGGAGTTGCAAGTCTTCGCATTCACACTATAGGATGTAAATGTACTATAATGCCCTCGGGTTATTCAAGTTGTATAGTCTAGAGGATGATGCCTGGTTTTCAGGGGTACAAGGGGAATGTAAAAAGTGTCCCTTGACCTCCCTATAAAAGGAGACCCCTCACTAACATGTAAAGAGTGGATTCCCGAGGACACTGTAGATAAGTGATATACTATCGCTTGTCCCTGTCGCTCAGTTTCTTCCGTTGTTTGGGCTCTTTGGCTTCGGCTATCATCCCAACAACTACTGTTGGGGATTTGGCCCGCCGACAAACGCCCTCTACTTGTTTCATATTATTTCAAGCGTATAAGCAACATTAGCCAACGAAGAGAAAGCCATTTGGCTTCGTTCACACTCTGAGGTCTCTATTTGGCTTCGCTCCAAAGATCGACCAAAGGAAATTGGCTTCGGTAATATGGCGAGTGCCATTCCAAAACAATATTATCCAACGGGTTTAGAAGCCAATTCGATGGAGTGATAACACTACCGAATGCTAAACATAATGATCAAGCCACTGCATGGCTTCGGTTTGCACTATATTGGAGGTTCTTGGAGGAACCATTGGCTTTCGGACGCAAGGGAATGGCTTTATTGTATTCCGACTCAAAGGAAGCCAAAGGAAGAGCTACATCGCCCTCTCGCAGACGAAGCAGGCTTGGACCAAGTCCAAGCCGAGTCAAACACGGAGTTGCAAGTCTTTGCATCCACACTATAGTATGTAAATGTACTATAATGCCCTCGGGTTATTCAAGTTGTATAGTCTAGAGGATGATGCCTGGTTTTCAGGGGTACAAGGGGAATGTAAAAAGTGTCCCTTGACCTCCCTATAAAAGGAGACCCCTCACTAACATGTAAAGAGTGGATTCCCGAGGACACTGTAGATAATTGATATACTATCGCTTGTCCCTGTCGCTCAGTTTCTTCCGTTGTTTGGGCTCTTTGGCTTCGGCTATCATCCCAACAACTGGCGCCCACCGTTTGTGCAGTGCACGAACAAAACCCACGATAACCACCATGCCACCAAGAAAAGCAACCAAACCACCCTCCACTGTGGAAAATACCAACACCCACAACGAAGCCGCTTCCCAACCCCTAATCCAACAAACAAACCTACCACCAACAACCGAAGCCGTTATCGACGGGCAAGAGTTCGATGATGAAACCCTTACCACTGAAGAGAGAATGCGCCGGCTCAAAGAAAGGCTTCGTCTTCAACGCCTCGAGCAGCAGAGAGAGCTGGGGGCTGCACAGCTCGAACTAGAGCAGCAAATGCAAGAGGAGGAAGAGGAGCAGCAGCATCAATTGCTGCAAGTCAAGAAGCAGCTGGAGGAGCTGAGGCAAGCGAAGCAGAGGAGGCTGAACAATACAGGCTCCAGAGCTGAAAAGCTGCGTCAAGAACTCGAGAAAGCCAAAAAACAAGTTGCTGAGCTCCAAGCAGAGCTCAATGAGCCAAACATCACCACCAATCCACCAAACCACAACTCTTCATCCCAAACTGGCTTCCACAGACTTCACACCTGTCCTATTGACCATACTTGCCCACTCTCAGAAAGCCTCCAACTGGCAAGATGGCCACCTTCTTACAAACCCATTTCTCTACCAAGATACAATGGCCTCACCGACCCAAAGCAGTTTCTCATGAGCTATGAAGCTGCAATAGCTTCGGCCGGGGGAGACGATGTAGTACTAGCAAAATCTTTCATCATTGTCTGCGATGGCACGGCAATGAACTGGTACACGAAGCTGCCAGGCCTATCAATCAATAGCTGGTATGATCTGAAGAGGG
>CM014271.1:44129958-44146207 GCA_004135705.1 Alloteropsis semialata
TTTTACACAGAGATTGAGATGATGATCTATGCAGTGATAATGGCTTCCCGAAAGCTCAGGCACTATTTTGAGGGCCACAATATCAAAGTCCTTATAGATCAGCCACTAAAAGAGCTTTTGAACAACAAAGAGGTTTCTGTGAGAATACGCAAGTGGGCTGCGGAGCTTTCAGAATATGTCATGGACTTTGAAAGGAGAACAGCAATCAAATCACAAGTCTTAGCAGATTTCATAGTGGAGTGGACATCGCCTTTGCCACAAAATAATATCAGAGAAGAAAACTGGCTGATACACTGTGACGGTGCTTGGGGGGACAAAGGAGCTGGCATCGCGGCAATTGTGCAATCGCCTTCGGGTGTGAAAATGAGATATGCAGCAAACTTAGAGTTTTGCAGAAGCAGCGACAGAACCACAAACAACGTCACTGAATACGAAGCTGTGTTACTAGGGGCTCAGAAAAGCCAAGGCTTTGGGAGCTCAGAGGTTCACCATCAAAACAGATTCAAAGGTGGTAGCAGATCACATCGAAAAGGAAAGCATCGCAAAGCAACCAGAACTCATCAAGTACTTGAGCACTATGCGCTCAATGGAGAAAAAATTCAAAGGTTTTACTGTGGAGTACATTCCAAGAGCAAAAAATGAAGAAACAGATGCATTGGCTAAAGCAGCTACAAAGGGGGATAAGCTTCCACCTGACGTATTCTTTCAAACAATAACAACACCATCGATAAAGGACTCGGATGATCCACCGAAGCTGATCAATGCAATAAGCTCAGAGGATTGGCGATCCCTAATAATGGCTTATCTCCGGGGATACAGATCTAAAAGCCATGCAGCAAAGGGCAAGATGCTATCAGATAATAGATGATGCCCTTTACAAGAAAGGAGTTGTAGCTCCTTGGCTTCGTTGCATCTCTCACAACAAAGGAAAAGAGCTGATTCAAGAGGTACATAGTGGCTTATGCGGAGCGCATTTTGGGGCAAAAGCTCTAGTTGGAAAGGCGATGAGGCAAGGATTCTATTGGCCTGCAGTCATCATCGATGCAACAAACACAGTCAAGACATGCGACCAGTGTCAAAAATGTGCAACAAGCAGAAAATCTCCTTTGGAGCAGTCACAGCTGATAACTCCAACATGGCCTTTGCAAAGATGGGGCATTGACCTAGTTGGCCCATTACCAACAGCCAAAGGAAATCTCAAGTATGCAATTGTAGTGGTTGAGTATTTAACCAAATGGATCGAAGCCAGACCATTGGCCAATATCACAGCAAAAACAGAGATCAAGTTCTTCTGGCAGCAAATTGTGTGCAGATTTGGGGTGCCAAGGGAGATAACAGTGGACAATGGGAAGTAGTTTGACTGCGACGAATTCAGACAATACTGCATGTCAATTGGAACGAAGGCGAAATTTGCTTCGGTCTATCACCCGCAAACAAATGGAGCAGTTGAAAGAGCCAATGGCTTAATCTTTACAGCCATTAGGAAGTGCCTTGCAAATTGTGAGAGAAAAGACAAGTGGGTAGAAGAGATGTCGAAGGTGATTTGGGCTCATAACACCACCACATCTAGGGCCACACAGTTCACTCCATTCAAACTACTTTATGGTGAAGAAGCAGTATGCCCAGAGGAGATACTCCACAAAGGGCTTCGCACACAACATGAAGCTTCCAAAGACAGCGAAGCCATTGACAAGGATCTCACCGAGGTCTACAGGCTGCAAGCAGCCAAAAATATTTCAAAGTACCAAGCTGAGACCAGGAAATGGCGTGACAAGAAAGTAGTGAGGAAAGACATCAAGGTAGGGGACTGGGTACTAAGGAAAAACCCAAGTATGCCCGTTGGAAAGCTGCAACACAAATGGGAAGGCCTGTTTTTTATCGTCAAAAGCAACAGGCCTGGCTCATTTCGTTTAGACGATGACGAAGGCAATGAGCTACCGCATTCATGGAATGCAGACAGCTTACGGAGATACTATCTATGAATAAGATGTACAATGGCTTTGTGTTCTATAAATGAAGTCATTCAATAGAATTGCATTTTTACTTTCTTTCCAAAAGCCCGTACTTTTTTCCTCACAAGGGGACCCTGACCAAAGGGTGAGGTTTTTAATGAGGCGGTGCTTACTGTAACTCGTCAAATCATATATGAACGAGGTATTCCCCAGAAAAACAGCATCGAAAGCGATTGGCTTCGACCAAGTCGCTGGTATTCGATAACTTAAATAGAACTGAATTGACCCTACCGAGAGTAAGGCCAATTCAGATCTAAGGAAAAGCTTAGTCTATAAAAGAGTAAAAGGGGCTTCCGTCCAGAAATGCTTACTCCAGAAAGAGTAAAAGGGGCCTTGGCTCAGACAACTATTTCAAAGCAAAAGCAGCTTCAGCTAACAGCATTATGAACATATACAATAACCTTACTCTAAACAGAGTAAAAGGGGCTCTAGCTCATAAACAAACATGTGAAACTTGCTTATGCAAGCACGAGTAATAGGGACTTCGGCAAACTATCAGAACTTACGCACAACATACTCATACGTTCTAAGGAGTGAATAACCTGGGCTTGTACAATTCCTTATTTACGCACAAATAAAAATCTCAAAAGAGCAAAAGTGGCTTCGGACCACAAGTACCAGTGAAAACAACATCGTTGCAAGTATAAAACGCTTGAATGAATAAAACCTCGCTTCGGGGGGGAGGAGGCGTTTCTTTCGCAACAAAGACAAATCGAGCTTACATTCATTCAAGTGTTTCGAATTAGCACAATGACCAAGCAAATTACAGAGTATTTTACAAAGAGATGTTCAAAACATCTCAAAAACATAGCCATCAAATTGCTGGCCAGATCTCCTAAATCTAGGAGCGTTGAATACATAAGCAAACTCGTGAACGTCATCACCTAAATCTACAGGTTCAGTCTTAATCGGAAGCAGGCAGCAGCTTCGGCATTTCTCTTCTGAGCAAGATCAACACGAGGCGAACGCTGAATAATAAATGAGTTAAAGAAATCGAAAACATCAAATTCGCAGTGGCGAAAGAACTCGTGACAGAACTCTCAAAAATCATCAAGTCTTTGACTTGGATAGCGCCTTTGATATTGCTCCCATGCGAAGCCAGACACACAAAGGGCCATCGCGCATGGTGAGTGGAACAAGTTCAAGAACAACTCCCTCGCTAGGGATCTGAGTATATACAAATGTTACAACACTTAGCATCATTTTAGCAAAAAAAAGTTCAATGGAAGCGGCTATTCCAGCGAAGCTACACCTTCGGTTCAGCATCACGCGTTTCGGCTTCAACACCATCTCCCTCTTGAGTCTCTCCAACATCACCATGAGAGGATGGAGGGCCAGCAGTGGTAGCAGCAGCTTCGGCTTCGGCTCTCTGTTGCTCCTCACGAGGAGCGATTCTTTATACTGAAAGAAATAAAACAGTTACACACATTCTCAAAAACAGCAAAGAACGAATTTAACCTTAGCAAGCCGGTCATAAGCCGTGTGGCGGGCACACTCCCATCTAGTGGCAGACCAAAACTTCTTTAAGAAGGAGGCACGGGTTGCCAAAATGGCTTCGCTGAATAACTCCCTCTGGTCCGGATTCAGGGCCGAAGGAAACTGGAAATCTTTCTTCAAAAAGCTTTTGTACTGGGAGCATCCTTCACCAGAAAGCATCTTCAATGCATTAGTAATGCATGTCCGAGCGGCATAGTCTCCTACCTTGGACAAGACATCCGGTAGGGACTTGAACTCATCGTCGAGCCAATCGAACAGCTTTTCTAAGTTAAAATCATGAGAAGGGAAGGGAAGGGGCTCCACTCCATATTGCTTCAAGGCGGCTTCGTATTCACGATATATGCCAGAGCCGCGGCAGTAGATATCAGTCTCCAGTCTTTCCTTCTCAGATCTAAGCTTGTCAACCTGGGCCCTGAGCCTGTCAGTTTCAGAAATAAGAGAGTTCTTCAAATCAACTGCAACAAGAAGCTCTCTCTTATACTTTTCAGCATCAGCGAATGACTTATCCTTAGCAGCCTCGAGAGCTTTGATCTGATTCTTCATCTCGTGGATCAAGGAGGCATCTTCGACTATTTTAGTACGAAGCCCCTCAATGGTCTCCACGTTGAGTGCACGTGCAGACTCAAGGGAAGCAACTTTTGCTTTTAGCAAAGCAGACTCTGATGTTGACGCTTCACGCTTGACACAAAGCTGATCTTTCTCATTTTCTAAAGACTCTTTCAGCTTAAGGAAACTCTCACGCTCCTTCCGCAAAATCTCCAATTCAGCACGCTCGTTCTCAACATCATTGAGACGAAGCGGAAGGCGGGCAAAGAGCTCCTGCATCGACATCATAGACTAAAACAACAAAACAAAAGTCAGCAATGGAGCGGAATAGCGAACATTAAGGCAAGGAATGAAAGCAAAAGCAAATACCTGAATGTTTCCGCTGATGCTAGACACTAAGAGCATGTCCAAAACGAGTGACTTAACACGGGACTCAAATTCTGTTGAAACAAAAAACAAGTTAAGACATAATCAATGCGTAACTGGCTTCGTAAGAAGGCAAAAGCAAAATGTTACCGTCAGGAGAAATAACGGGAACATCATTCCCAGTGCGAGACACATCTTGACGAAGGTGATCCGCAAATGATCTGTAACCAGCATGACTAGTACCTGAAACATAAAAAATAAAAAAACTTAGTTATCAAGTTAAAGATGAATGAAACAAAAACAAAGTTGGTTCAGCAGTAAAAGACAACATACCTTCTGCCTCGGCAGTATGTGCTTCGATGCCGGCAGAAGCGGCAGGAATCCCGGTGTCAACTTGGTGGAACGAAGCAACGGGAGAACCAGTTGCTGTGGGCCTGATATCACCAGAAGCCTGACCAATTTCAACGGCAGAAGCCGATGGCCGAGTCCCTTCAACGGTTTGGAGGAAGGACTTAAACGCCACACCAGCCAACATATCCAATGAGGTCGGCTGGTGCGGAGCGGATGAAACCTCAGGATCGGCAGAAGCCAAATCCTTGGTCTTGTCCTCCCTCAAAAGCCAGCTATAACTTACCTCATCCTCCTCATCGTCAACGCACCCAGGAATGCGCTCACGACGAAGAGGTACGGCACTTGGCTTAGCTGCAAGGAAACAAATGGAAATCAAAACAGGAAAGCCAAAAGAAGAACAAGAGCAATAAGAAACAAACCTCCAAGGGTAAGATCAATGTCAGCTGCAGCAGAAGAGGTTGCAGGATTAACAGAAGCCAAAGCAGGCGCAACAGAGGCAGGCGCATCCACGGACGAAGCCAAAGGTGGAGGAGGAGCGCTGGAAATAGGAATCATGGGAAGTGCCTCCTCAAGCCTTTGGCTCTTTGACACCTCCAAAGCAGAAGTAGAGGCACGTTTCCTGGTCGCAACCAACTTCGTGCTGCGACCACGGGCCTGGCCACCACCTCGGCCTGAAGGGGCTGCCGCCTTGCTGCCTCCGGCTTCGTCGCCCCCTTCATCTGATTGACCGCTTCCGCGGCCTCCACCACGTCCCCTCTTCCCACGGCCACGACCCGGCTTAGGGGCTGGCAGTACGCTGGGGTGATCCTCAGTGGTGAACTTCTTTGTCGGCTTGGCTGGGGCAGTACGCTGAGGGTAACCGACGCCCATTTCATCAAATACTCGATTTAGGCAAACCCCATCCAGCAAAGCCAAACAGCTGTCATGCTCCTTCGAGGTGTATTTTCCACAAATAATCTCAGCCATCAACTCGATGGACTGAACGAAGGAGTAGTCGCACATGTTAGCCGACTTCTTCGCCCCGAAAAGGGGAAAACAAACGTTAGCCATTCCTCTATATGGCTTCGTAACGACTGCAAAAGGCTTCCAGTCAGCAGACAAAACATTGAGCCCCATGGCCAACCCTTCCTCAACCAAGTCACGACTTGGAGACTCGGCTCGCTTTGTAAAACGCACTCTCGCAACGATCGAAGCCGGGAGCCTTTTTGTTAAAGGGCGGACAAGCAACGAAGCTGCTTGGGCCAATAGGACTGTGCAAAGGGTAAGATATTTGCTTCGTGCCATCCTCTAGCAAAGACTCTAAAGCTGGCACCTTAACATACATCCAATAGCTCCTCCAATTGCGATCCCAAGTATTGCGTTGGCAGAAGGTAAGCTCAACCTTCTGCAGGTCAGTAAGCCGCCAACGGGCGCAGAAGGTGACACTGCCATAATCGGGCTTGTATTTGAATCCATCAATCTTGACATCCTTAGTCTGACGATGCCCTTCAAAATATCGGACGAAGCAGTCCGCGTTGACATCGGATGCATTTGTCTTAACGGCCCAGAAGAACCGAAGCAAATGGGTGATAGCATTGGGAGTTAGATGGTAAAGGTGTAAACCGAACCTCCCAAGCATATCAGCAATGATGTTGTCCACGGGCATCCGAAGCCCAGCATTAAAGAACTCCTTGAAGACCACCGCTTCGTCAGCAAGAGGTTCAGGGGTGACCTCTGCTCCAGGGGCTCGGCCGTGCCCAACTGGAAAGTAACCCTTCTCCTCGTAGAAGGTAATGAGCTCAGGGGTGACGAAGGACTTTTCGAAAATGGTGGTCCTTGGTTTCTTCCGATAGTCAACGAGATCCGAGACATCGGCTTCGACGTCCTCGAGGACCTCATCAGCGATAGACTCAGCGTCCTCTATATCCTCATCGCCCTCTTTAGCTGGGCCTTTACCCCCGTCATCTATATCCATGGCTACACTGGCTTCTGGCTCCATAGCCACGTTAGCCTCCAGCTCTTGAGCAAAGACGGCGGCTTCAGCTTCATTCATGCCTACAGGTTGCAGGTTATCTCCTTCGTCGGAGTCTGAGTCGATCAGCCTAGCAGTCTGCTTCATGCGAGCCGCTACAAGAAACAAAGGAAAATAAGCAAACGAAACAAGAAACAAAAGCTTACTTGTGATGAGCAGAGAAAACTGAAACTTGAGTTCAGGAGCTCGCGAAGCAATTAAAAAGCGTCAAGCACAAGCTATCTCAGAAATTGCTAGACGAAGCAAGTAAAGTCTCACCTCCCCCCTTCGGTCCTATTTATAGGGCAATAAAATCTGACCATTAACTGCCTTGATAAATGAGCCATCACTTATAATTCAAACCCAACAAAGCAGAATTACGTTAATGGTACAAAATTTTGACAGTTATCTGGCTAGCGAAGCCATTTAACACAATACCCAAAAGGCAAACGAAGAAAAACCAATCAATCGAGAAGAAAAAACTACCTCGGGCCTTTCTCCAACAAGAGGAGTCGTTTGTCGGACTGGCAAGCAATCCAAATTTCGTGGAGCTCGGCATGTTGAAGAAA
Source organism: Alloteropsis semialata (assembly GCA_004135705.1). NCBI lineage: Eukaryota > Viridiplantae > Streptophyta > Magnoliopsida > Poales > Poaceae > Alloteropsis > Alloteropsis semialata. The sequence continues at coordinate 44,137,290 of CM014271.1, forward strand.
GCCCGCATCCTTGAGGGGCTACTGTTGGGGATTTGGCCTACCGATAAATGCCTCTCACTTGTTTCATGTCATTTCAAGCGTTTTGGTGATACAAATCAACAAAGATGAAGCCGTTTGGCTTCGTTCCACATTCAGAGCCATTTCAGCGGCTTCGGTCTTGAGATCGTACGCATGAATTTAGCTTCGGCCTTATAGCAAGAGCTATTCCAAAACATGATTATCTAACGAGTTTAGAAGCTGATTTGATGGCACAATAACTTTACTGAATGCCAAATGTGGTGACTGAGCCCCTGGCTGGCTTCGGTTATCATTATATTGCAGGTTCTTGGTGGAACCATTGGTTTCGGCATGAGGGAAAGGCTTTGCTGCGCTCGGATTCAAAGGAAGCCAAAGAGAAAGCCACAAAGCCCCATCAAGCCAACGAAGCAGGCTAGGACCAAGTCCAAGCCGAGTCAAATGCAGAGTTGCAAGTCTTCGAATTCACACTATAGGATGTAAGTGTACTAAAATGCCCTCAGGTTATTCAAGTTGTATAGTCTAGAGGATGATGCCTGGTTTTCAGGGGTACAAGAGGAATGTAAAAAGTGTCCCTTGACCTCCCTACAAAAGGAGACCCCTCTCCAACATGTAAAGGGTTGATTCCCGAGGACACTGTAGATAAGTGACATACTATCGCTTGTCCCTGTCGCTCAGTTTTTCCGTTGTTTGGGCTCTTTGGCTTCGGCTGTCATCCCAATAGATCCCACGAAGGGAGGCCGACCATCGGGTTGTAGAAGCCGTGCGCCGGAGTCGACCAGGTGGCTGGCAGGGCGGCTGCAGCAGCTGCCTGCTGCTACGCGGCCAGCGCCTGCTGGTGCTGGTGCTGCGCCAGAAGGGCAGCAGCCGCCTGCTGCTGCTGGGGAGGCGCCGGGATCAGCGCCAGAGGAGGCCTGGGATAGGGCCACATCTGGATGGACCCGGTCTAGGGGTTGTAGAAGGAGGGCCAGCCACCAGGAGCATCGCCAGGAGGCTTGGAGGAGCCGCCCGAGTTGCCAGCCCGGAGGACTGGTAGTTGCAGCCGCCCCGTTTGCCGCACTGGAACTCCTTGGACGGCTTGGGGGTGGCACCCCCGGAGCCACCAGTAACCCTGGGAGGAGCAGCAGCCACCTGCTGCCGCAGCTGGGAGGAGGTCGAAGCAGGAGCCGCGGCGACGAGGGCGGTGGCGGGAGTAGAACTGTGGGATAGGGTCAGTTCTTCAAGGAGGAGGTTGTTCCGAACCACCTGGTACGTCGGGAAGGGATGAGTGCGCTGAAGACGCCGACGGATGGCCAAGTACTTCTCGTTCAACCCGCGGAGGATGTTCAGGACCAAGGTGCGGTAAGGGATGACTTCACCAAGGTCCCCGAGCTGATCTGCCAGCGCCTTGTACTGCTGGGAGTAGTCGGTGATGGAGAGGTCCCACTGGGAGAACTGGCGGAACTCGGTGTTGCGAAAGACCGCGCGGGACTCGCGATGGCCGAGGAATTGCTCCTTGATGGCGAGCCAGGCGTCGCGCGCAGTCCCCCGGCGCGAGACAGTGGCGTCGGAGATGGCGGTGGAGACGGTCCTGATGATCCAAGATTTGACCACACAGTCCATGCGCAGCCAATCTGGTTGGTCGGGGAAGGAGTCATCGCGCAGGACATGGTCCTGCAGCGAGTACTTGCCGACGACGAGGAGGAAGAGGTCGTGCCACCGGTAGTAGCCCTCGGAGTTGGAGTCAAGCACCACTGGGATGAGGCTCCGGATGTTGATGACGGCGATGGCCTAAGCATGCAGACTGCAGCGGCTTCGTGAAGAAGCATGGCCTGGTGCACATCATCAGGATCGGGTTTAGGTGGGGCGTCGGGAGGGGGGAGCAGGGAGGCGCGCTCCTGATGGGCGTGCTCGAGGGTGATGCGCGCCTGGGCAGCAGCGTCTTCCTGCTCCTTGAGAGCGCGCTCGGCGGCGAGCTCGGCATCCTGGGCGCGCTTGAGGGCAGCAGCGCGAGCAGATGCGGCCTCCTCTTCAGCCTTGAGCCGATCGGCTGCAGCCTTGGCCTCAGCGTCGGCTACGGCGGCCAGAGCTTCAGGGGAGGCGACAGGAGAAGACCTGGACATGGTGCAGCCAAGGGCCGGCAAAGGGATGCAGCTAGGCGGCGGCGCAGGAAGCAGCCAGGCGGTGGTGCACCTAGGGCAGCAGAAAGGAGGGAGTAGGACGGGTTACCCAGACTCGTGATACCATGAAGGAAGGTATGTGGCACTGGAATAATAGATTGATTATGGAGAGACACAGGTCGAGTACATATATAGGCAAGGAACCCTAGGATGGTTTATAGAAATAGCACCAATCACGGGATCCTTGCCATACACACACAATCTACCATAATCAGAACCAGGGCAACCAGCCGCATGGGCTGGGGCACCGGCCAGAGAGGCCCAGGCGCAGCCCATCTAGACATCCAGGACTAGGCCATTAATAACCCTTGCTAATAGTTTTCTCACAAGTTGTTTGTTTGTTTAGAACAATGAATTCCCAAGTACAAGGTGCTTCCTTTTGCAAACGATCAAGCTTCACCAGAAAGGGCTCTGGAAATCAGAATGTATATGTGGCCCAGATATTGCTTCAGCGAAGGACTTAAGGTTGACTATTCTCCTCCTATTACAGAAATCAAGTTGAGGCTAATTGTTCATGAAACAAACTATTACATCGCATATATGACTCCATGTTCACCTCTTCAGAACCGATCAATGATAATTGATCAATCCTGTCTTTCACGGATACACGGAGGACTATAGGAGTTCAACAAATCAAAATATTCAATCTATGTGCTGGGATCAGCCAATCAGGAGGAACCAGATATATTAAATCTGGTTGAGGTTTTTAGACTTTACTATGTAGTATGCGTCTTGCCCTAACTCAGTGACACTCGTGACCAATTGTGTTTTTTTTCAGCAGAAAGCATTGTCATGTCATCTAGAAATTATTCATCTGGCGGTGAGAAAAGGAAGAAGAGAAAGCAAAAAGGTTAATGATTTATGACTCAGCTATGAGTCCATAATGCTCTTATTAGGATAATGTTTTACATTAGGATAATGTTTTACCATCAACAATTTCTGGTTGGTGCTTACATTAATGTACTCAGTTGAATTCCTATCGAATGTGATTCGATCTCTGCATACATGTTCAGTGATTGCAACAGGGCTTGAGAGGGCCTGCATGAGATGACGACAGAAGTACTAGGACCATGAGGGGAAACTCAGCGCTATTCTTGATCTTCTCAGCTGGTAAGAAGTTTTATTCTCACTTTGGTACAATAAGTAGCTGGACCTTACAAAACTGAATTTCCTTTCGTGCTCAACACTGCTTATTTATTGATCCTACCTGTTTTGGTCTGACAATTGATCTAGTTTTGCCTTCTTAGTGCTTAGCAAGTAAAACAATTGCCACTGCTGATGTGTGCAGATGGAAAGCAAATGTTCTGAGAATGCAGCTGTTACTTAGTTATGAATTTTTTTTCCAGAAAAATGCATATGCTACTTGTACTTTTGAAATTGTTCTGAAAATGCATATATGCTATAGATTGAGGTATCAAGTGTCTGGTGGCTTCACCATAGTTATATCGATATCTGTCTAACTGAGAAAATTAGGACCCAACACAACTCTAATCCAAACCTCAATTAAAAAAACATTTTAAACAACTTGATTTAAAATGCTTTTTCCACAAAAAAATAAAGAAAAAGACAACTTCTTTGGTTTATGCTTCTCTAAAAATAAAGCAGGCTAACATATACAGGTAGGAGAATAACCTCATCCTACTTTATGTCCTTCCTCCTGAGATATTTGAGGTTTGTTGTTGAGTGACATTGTCCATTGCTATGACTAGCTTGCTATTGCTATACCAGTATAAATGCTAAGCTATATATGACTTATGTTTCGCTGCGGCCTACTATGCGAGACTATTGCAGCGCATTGTGACTGTCGTGCGCTCAAGCTTTGGAATGACCAAAGTTTCTGATTGTTGGAAAAAAAACCACGCTTTCTAAAATGTTTCATACTTTTTAATCCGTTTTTCTTTTCATGTCCTTAATATGTGATGAATTAAATTAACATGTGCATTCATTATGTTATGTACAATGTCAGATGTGCCATGAGCATGGAGTGATGCACAGGGATCTCAAACCAGAGAAGTTCTAGATTACAAACAAGAAATAAACATCGGCTCTTAAGGCCATTGATTTTTGCCTGTTTATATTTTTCACTCCAGGTACAATTTGCTACCTTTATCTATTTGCCATTTTGCTTCATCAGTCATTATTTTTTATGTCATCTTGTTGACTATGTGATCACACTGTAGTGGTGGTCTATCTTATCTCTTTTGCTGCATGCTTGCATTTCATATTTTGATGCGCTGGTTTTGGATTTATGTCGGCGAACGGTTCTTCTTTGTGGTCTCTCCATTTTGGGCAGGTTAGCTTTCTATCTGAAATGATTGACAGCAGCGCCATGTTTGTAAACATTGTAAAAATTTGGATTGTTGAGAATTAGAAAATTGACATATTAATCTCTTGTAAGTTCAAATGCTAATTGTAATTAAAAATTTCTGCTGGATCTGAAGTTCACGTCTCCACAAAAAAGAAGACCTCCACAGCCACGCTAGCCTATGGTTCATTTAATATATATGATCTTATGTTGTTTTTTTTGTAGGTGCTTGCATATGGTTTTTTATAGGTGCTTGCCTATCCACAGTAGGTGACACTGGTAGCATTCATATTCTTTTGTCCTGAAGTTGCCATGAAATATATCGGATACTAGGACAATTCTTCTTTGCTCAGATATTGTATCTATTCAACTCAGAGGTTGCTCTAACCACTGAGCTCAATAGTTGAGCCAGGTATCCTTTTAGCATTTTTTTTCTTTTACCGTTGCACTCACTACCGGAAATCCGGCCTTTGCCGAGTGTCAAGATCTTTGCCGAGTGCAATTTTTCGGGCACTCGGCCAAGATTTCTTTGCCGAGTGCATTTCAAAAAACACTCGGCAAAGAAAAAGCACTCGGCGAAGAAATCTTTGCCGAGTGTTTTTTGAAATACACTCGGCAAAGAAAATCTTTGCCGAGTGTCAAAAAAATACACTCGGCAAAGACTTCTTTGCCGAGTGCTTTTTTTTTTGACACTCGGCAAAGTCATAATTAAAACCACATTTTGAAGTAGTAAATCAATTCAAATCAAAAAGTTTTGAACTACAAAGTTGTATATCTTCTCAAGATGTAGAACTTTTAGTTTGGTCATTTCTTCATTCGACAAATTCATATGAATATTGTTCACAAAATCTATATCTCTCGTAGAGTTTCCTGAAACTATAAGAGAGATCTATAAGATTTGTGAACAATGTTGCTCTCACTACATCGGATGAAGAAATGACATATATCAAAGTTGTAGATCTTCAGAAGTTATACAACTTTGTAGTTAAAAACTTTTTATTTTAAATTTGTTTTGCTAATGAAAAGTATGTTTGTAGTTCTCAAAATTTGAAATTTGAGTTTTTTCAAACAACCTCGGATGAAGAAACAGTCAAAATAAGAGTTGTAGATCACAATAAGTTATGAAACTTTGTAGTTGACAACTTTTTCATTTGAAATCATCTAGTCAACAAAAACTAAGTTTGAATGTTCTCAAATTTGAAATTCAAATTTTATAAACAACCTCGGATGGAGAAACTACCAAAATAAAACTTGTAGATTTCAAAAAGTTATAAAACTTTATAGTTGAAAACTTTTTAATTTGAAATCGTTTAGGGCCTCAAACAAGCAATTTACACTCGGTTTAGTATAATATGGTAGGAATCAGAACGGTATCTAGTCACAGACGAGAGTGTGGTGCAGTGGTAAAGGGGGTCACGCGCGAGAGAGAGGTCACGGGTTCGAATCCTAGCGACCGCGTAGCGCGCGAATTTTCCGCGAAAAATGGCGCGCCTTGGTGGTTGGGTGCCTTCCCATATTTGAATAAATTTTTTTGCTATTTGTTTTCGGTTTTTTTGAGCTCAGGAAATCCCCTCTTTGCCGTGGGTAAAACTGCCTTTGCCATGTGCATCTGGCACACGGCAAAGGCTCGAATTCCGGTAGTGACTTGTCCTGCTTACTTTTTTTCCCTTTAGCTTCATGTGGCTAATTCCTCAATATAACTTAGCCCTATCATCTTACGGGGAGGCTTCAAATTTCAACAGATGAACTGAATATTTGTCAATGTATGGTGTTCAATGTAACTTTTCAAAGTCAAGCCAGATCTTTGATATACACATTCTGCTCTCAATGATTTCATATTATGCACAAACACAAGGTAATTTTATGAAATTTTAACATATTGGCTGAGGTTTTAGTATATCAACAGAAAGTTTGGTTTCCTTCATATACTACTAAACATATCTTTTCTATTACTGAAGTCAGCATGGGCGCCCCCAATCTATTTTTTTAGTAAAGAAATATTAGTGCAGATTGGTTAAAATTGTGCAGTAAATTTGAAATTGTTGGAACAATCAAGGCACAATGATCATGATGGTCTCAGCCTTCTTATGCATTCTTAATATTAAATGACTTGTATGTTAATATTACTCTTTTCAAGTATGAGTTCTGGCAGCACTGTCATGGCATCTTTCTGAAAATTTAAATGTCAGTCTCACTGATATGAGTTGCCATTCTCTGTATTAAGTACAACATAGTGTGTGCTTACCGAATGTTCTAACGCATAGCTTATTAGACTTATCTGTACTTTTGCACAAGAGCAAGCAGATTTCATATTTGCCTATGATTTTCTCTATTATTGACTTTTGTGTTCATTTGGGTCATGTTCATCTTATAATCTCAATGTTCTTGACAAACAGGCTTCTCATGGAGGACAACTTGTCAAAGCTATGGATATGGACCTTTACCAGGAACGTTACATGGATAAATAGAAAATACATGTCTTCTCAAATTGTTATTCTGAGTAATCATTTTGTTGACTATCCATTTATATATCTTGGATTAACTAATATGTGAACTATAGGTTTCTTCATTCCTAGAGTTATTTGTGCAACAACATGAGCAGGTTGTGCAATTGTGTAACTTGTATTTTTTTTTTGCCAAGATTTATAATACTGAATAAAGAATTCAGCACCATCAATGAGAGGTATCAGGTGAGTCAATATGTTGGGTTGATAGGTTTTATTTTTGTTATATGATTGGTGGAAAATTTGTGTTGCATGTTTCTGTTTCATTTTATGTTTTGGCATCAGCATTTTTTTTATTTGAAGTTAACTGATCATGGAAGATAAGTTGTATCTCACCAAGTTCAACCATGAGACAGCCACTCAATCTAAAAAGGGGATCTGTTGACGCGGAAAATCGGCGGACGTATTCCCCGCGTGCAGCACAAGATGACCGGGGAGATCAGCTTCGCTCCAGTGCCAGTCTACACTCCAGTTCAGGTTCGCGGCGTGCCAGTCAATTTGACCTGAAATGGACAAGGGGATAAAACAGTTAAATTGCTCTATGATTGTGCCGGCTCTATTTCAGACGATGGAGTAACGTCGAATTTTAGCCAAGACCCAATCAGACACGCATCGGCCGATACCGATCGGACCTCAGAATCGGACCTCAATGATGACGTCAATCGGACCGAGTGATCGGACCTCAATCAGACACCAAATTGGACCTCAGAATCGGACCAATCAGGATCGGACCTTGATTGATATAACAGACTAGCCTTTGAATAATAAAATAAAGCATATAACAAGGCCAATATGTAAAATAATGGATCAGCTGTATCTTGAAACAAGATATTAAATAATCACAGTGTAAGCCGATACATTGTCCATCTTGTCTAATTGCCAGTTTGACTCATCTTGTCGGACCATCTAACCAGCCGATCGGACTATAGCCTTTTCAGAGAAATCTAGCTCCGACGTAGGGAATCTAGATTTCTCCAACTATGATCAGATCAGATAGCTAGATAATCAGACTCGACTCATCAACCTGTCAATTAAACAAGATGCTCGCATAGATGTTGATCAGATTAAGCAACATAAGCAAATAAAACATTAACAGATACGTTCTGATTCTAAGATATGCTACTGAATAATTAAGCAAGATCCAGCTCCGACGTAGGGAATCTACACCACACTTAACATTCAAATAGCAATAAGGCATAATCTAAGCTTCCTTTAACTAATCAAGATGAACCTAGCTCCGACGTAGGGAATCTAGACCAAACATGACAGTCAAAGATTAATCTAAGCGTATTACAAAGATCCAGCTCCGACGTAGGGAATCTACACCAGTGCAATACTCAAAGAACAACCAGATTAAGCCACAAAGCAAGATCGGACATAGAACGATGCTGTAAGATAAATATTGCTTAAATCGGACCAAGACCTAATGCTCAAAGCCGTTGAAGAAGTAGAATTGATTCACATGGCGTAGATCTAAACCAATCTAGCAACTCCAACAAACCGCAAAGACTACCTTTAGTAACCAAGATTATTCTAGCTCCGACGTAGGGAATCTAGACTAATCTGATACCTAGCTCCGACGTAGGGAATCTAGGCTTAAAGTATAGTCCGATAAACGATAATCTGTTGAATAATCAATATTGATCTAGCTCCGACGTAGGAAATCTATATCAATCTTGATTATCCAGAGATAAATCGGTTGAACAATATAAACGAGAAAGGGCGATGCGCCTCAATTCAAAGCCTATATTAGTTCGATAAATTGACTAACTTACTGGTAAGCCGGAGATCAGAACTGATGCAGCCCGTCCACCAATGAGCTTCATCGGTAACTACTACTAGGGTTTTTGGCGTGAAGCCGGGTTGTATTGATTGTGAGAATAGTTTTTACAATGGACGAGGGTTCATATTTATACCCTGGTCATGGAGAGTCCT
>CM014271.1:44157367-44187624 GCA_004135705.1 Alloteropsis semialata
CTACGATGATCCGTGCGCTTGAGGTTCACAATTGGCGCGTCTATGGACCGTCAACAGCGGCACGGGAGCCGGACCGACGGGCGGCGAGGAGGCCGCGGGACGGGGCAGCGGCGGCGCGGGGCAACGTCGCGGTGCAGCGCCGGCGGTCGGAGAACGGCGAGGGAGCGAGGTAGGCATGCGAGAATGGCAAGGGATCGATCGAGAGAAAAAGGAAGAAGAAGGAAGGAGAAGAGGTCGGGGGGTTATAACCCCCCACCTTTAGTCCGGGTCGTAATACGACCCAGGACTAAAGGGGATTTCGCGCAGGAAGGGAAAACGCAGCCCCTTTTAGTCTCGGGTCATAAATTTGCCAAAAAATTAACAAATAACAGCTGCTTATATTAGAGCTTACGAAATTTAATAAACGTGCTAATATGAGTTATATAATATTTATTTGTCAAATATTAGCAAAAAACTCTATAATTAAACTAGTTGATGTGATGTTTACATATTTTTCTTAATATTCGACACAATTCTCACAAGTATTCTTCCATACCTATTATGCATATGTATATGATGTTCATACATTGGCAAGGTTAACCTCCAACTAGGTAATGACAGTCTGTAGCCATGAAACTTATGTCTTCTATAACCATGTTATACAATTGTTGATGGAGTTTTTACTTCTCGATGGTTTTAGTGTGAGCCTGAAAGATTTGAATGTCCCAAGGATCACATTAAAACCATTGTGAGAAGTAAAAACTCCATCAACTATTGTTTAATACATGGTTATGGAAGACATAAGTCTCATGGCTACAGACTGTCACTAACTAGCTACAGATACACCTTGCCACTGTATGATCATCATGTACACACGCAAAAAAATCATGGAGACAATGCATACGAGTATAGAGTGGTCTATTAAGAAAATCTATGCATCCCATCAACTATTTTAATAATCAATTTTTGGCTAATATTTAATAAACAAAATAATACCACTCACATTATCATATTTAATAAATTATGAAAGCACCAATACATGCAAATGTTATTTATTAAAGTTTTACAGTTTTGTTGGTAATAATGATATATATGAATAGATATTGGTTTATTTAGTAAAAGAACTAAAACTAAACCAAAAGAGGGCTGGATTTGCACGGGAAACAAAAACGCATTTAATAAAAATTAGTGTTATTACAACATGATAAAAATTAGTCCAACAAACTTAATAATAATTTTTATTACAACATGATTCATAAAAATGCACGCCACTAAATTAATCTCCGTCCATGCTATTCTTTTTCATGAGATAAAAAGGACAATTTATGTCAACAATCTCGACACCTAGATATCTATCAACGTAATCAAGTGCCCATATGAACGCACTATCAACCGCCTACGGTTTATCCAAAACATCGCCATAAATTTTTGTCTGCCTAGTCGTTCCACTTGCGTCCAAATGTGTCAGAGTTGTGTCCGCTTGAAATCCACCATTAACACGATATGAATATGGCTTAGTGAATGTATACTGTAGGTAATCAAGTACCTGTTTTAGTATTGCTTCTAACCCGGAGTACACATGCATGTATCCACAGTACAGGTCATCCTATAAAAAAACAAAACCACGTTATTTCATAATATTCATAATGGAATTAAAAAATCATAGTTAACTTACATAGATGGATTCATATTCAGGGGTAATTAATTTAGGTGTCACGAGGAGGCCACCCACTCAAGAGCTTTTATCTTGAAGTAGCTATAGTCTGGTAAAACGTGCCCACCCAGTAATTGGATTCAGTAGAGTGCTTGCCTTACAGCGTCACAAGCTGCAATATGCTCCTGCTGCCAGGCATCCGATTCGACGTCGATATGCACAACTTGGCCCCGGCTTGGGTCCGTAAGGCGTTTTGCCTAATCTCAACAGAAATGAGAACCCTCCTGGTGTTCTCATTCACCTTTCTCTAAACCAATGGAGCGATGTGCATTACTGCATCTTTAAACCATTTGATTGGTAAAATAATCTTCTTTATTGGTAAGTCACATTAATAAATTGCATGAAATAATTAATACATTTACATGTAACTATTGAAGCACTAGATAATTAATTTACCCGATTAAAACGAGCTTCGTTAGGCGCGGGCACTTCAATGTTGTTTCCAGTAAACACGAGGCCAGGAGCGTGTGCTTCTCGTGGCGGGTTTATTTGTGGCATCCACACAGGATCATCCAACCCTCCACCACAACGAGGTACCTGACATTGTCTCCTCGCATTGTTCTAACTAATTAAGAGCTGAAACCGATTTTCTTTAATTATTTTGAATAAATCACTAAAATCTATATATTACTGGAAAAAATAGAATCTATATACTGGATAGAAAAACAAAACTAAAAATTAAATAACTAAATTCAAAGCAACATCTTCAGCTCAGCAACATCAACCAATGCAAACTACAAACAAATTCATAACTCAATATTATGCTAAAATTCATCATTCTCATCAATACGATAAAACTCAAATTTCTCTACGTACAAAGAAATTAACAAAAAATACTAACTGGGGAAGACTAGAGAATAAACAAGAAATACTAACTATAAAAAACTTCGGCGCACTGAAATCTTAAAAATAATCAGGTGCACACCTCGCTCCCTCGGCTGGAGAATGAACAAGAAAGACAGAGTTTTGCTCTGCTCACCCGAGTTTCGGTCGCGGCCGGTGGCCATTTTATAAAGGCGGGAGGCTTTTAGTCCCGGTTGGAGGCTACAACTAGGACTAAAAGTATGTTTTAGTCCCGGTTCAGGCCATGAACTGGGACTAAAGATCGGGCACCGACACCTTTAGTCCCGGTTCGTGGCCTGAACCGAGACTAAAACATGCTTTTAGTCCTGGTTGTAGCCTCCAACCGGACTAAAAGCCCCTTCTAGTTATTTTTCAATTTGTATTTTGTTTCAATTTGTTTCTTATTTCATTTATAAAAAAGATATTTCAATTAGTTTTTCATTTACTATATATTAGATATTTCAACTAGTTGTTTCAATTTGTTTTTTGTTTTAGTTCGTTTCTTATTTTATTTACTAAAAAAATATATATTTCAATTAGTTTTTTAGTTCATATACTAGCTCGATGTGCTAATATGAACATGTGTGTTGAGAACAATTTGAATACAACTCCATCACGTAAGCATAAATTAATAATAGAAGAGTGCATGCTCAATATCTTACATAATGGTTATAACAATACATTAAATATCACGATCTAGAACGGCAATAGTCTTCTACAACCTTGCGACAATGTTTCAAATAAATGCTTTTAGTATTATCTAAAACAATGCGTGCATGCCCTATATCCCTTGTTTGTCTATCCTGATAGGTTACTAAGAGCCGGCCAGTCATTGACGGTTACAAACAGCAATGCTCGTTAGTCAAATTCCTCTTATTTGTGCTCATCCCACATACGTACACCATTTTCGCCCCGCAGCTGTAAAAGTTCCTTAAACAATGGCCTGAGATACACGTCAATGTCGTTGTCCGGTTGCTTTGGGCCTTGTATAAGAACAGGCATCATCATGAATTTCCTCTTCATGCAGAGCCATGGTGGAAGATTGTACATACACAAAGTCACGGGCCAAGTGCTATGGCTACTGCTCATTTCATCAGAAGGATTCATGTCGTCCGTACTCGAAGCAAACCTTATGTTCCTTGGATCCTCTACGAAGTCTTTGAATGTTCGGTCGATTTTTCTACACTGGGACCCATCGGCAGGGTGCCTCAACTTTGAGTCTCACTTGCACTCTTCTTTGTGCCATCGCATCATCTGAGCATGCTCTTTGTTTCTAAAAAAATGCCTCAAGCGTGGTATTATAGGGGAATATCACATGACCTTGGCAGGAACTCTCTTTTTGATAGGCTCTCCCTCTACATCACGAGGGTCATCTTTTCTGATCTTGTACCGCAAGGCGCCGCAAACCGGACACGCGTCCATTTTCTCGTACTCGGGACCACGATACAGGATGCAATCATTCGGATATGCATGTTTCTTCTTCACCTCCAACCCCAGTGGGCAAACAAACTTTTTTGCTTCGTATGTTGTCGAGGGCAATTCGTTATCCCTAGAAAGCATCTTCTTCACGATTTTTAGTAACTCACCAAAGCCCTTGTCCGATACACCATTTTTGGCCTTCCATTGTAGCAAATCCAGTGTGCTCCCAAGTTTTTTGAGTCCCTCTTCGCAACTCGGGTACAAAGGTTTGCGATGGTCCTCTAACATGCGCTGGAACTTCAATCTCTCCTTCTCAGTTTTGCTTGTGTCCTTTGCATCTTGCAACATCTGACCGAAATTATCTACAGGTGCATCTTCTCCATCCTCTTCGTCAGCATCACCCATTTGTAGTATCAGCAAAGTCACGGTATTCAGCAAATCCGAGAATGTTGTCATCAATCTCATCTTCACCATCTTCCATTATAACACCTCTTTATCCGTGGCTGGTCCAACAACTATAGTCAGGAATGAAACCGTGTCTAATCAAGTTGTTGTGAATGACCTTTTTTGAACTGTGCTCCTTCTGGTTCTTGCAGACCCCGCAGCGGCAACTCATGAAACCGTTTTTCTTGTTTTGCTCTGCCACATCTAGAAAATGATGCATGCCTTGAAAGAAGTCACCTGAACGTCTGTCGGCGTTATACATCCATTGCCGGTCCATCTGCAAGTTTAGGCAATTTTTATAAGTAGTACAAATAGTAAGTTTATTTTTAAAATAAATAAAAATTACCATCCTAATTCACTAAGCAATAAATGAAAACTGCCATCCTATTTCACTAAGCAATAAATGAAAATTACCATCCTAATTCACTAATCACTAACAAATTATAATCAAAGTGAATAAAATAACTAGCAAATTATAAATAACTAAAGTATAAATATGAATTAACTAAAGTATAAATATGGACTAACTAAAGTATAACTATGAATTAGGATAAATAACTAAAGTATCAATATGAATTAACTAAAGTATAAATATGAATTAACTAAAGTATAAAAAACTAAAGTATAAATATGAACTAACTAATTAACTAAAGTATAAATATGAATTAACTAAAGTATAAAAAACTAAAGTATAAATATGAATTAACTAAAGTATGAATAACTAAAATATAAATATGAATTAGGATAAATAACTAAAGTATAAATATGAATTAAAAACTAAATCTGCATTTACTAAAACATACTAATGCAAACTACTAATAAATCAATATCTCAATTGTGCTAAAAAAACAAAACTCCCCCATCTCTCCATTCCACTAAAACTCAAATTTCTCTATGTATAAAGGATGAAACAAGAAATACTAACTGTGAAAGATGAGAGGATGAAGGTATGCTCCTTTTAGACCACTTGGAGGAGCTAAATCTTCAAAATTCAAAAACAAAAATAGGCATGACCTCCCCTAGCTCCGGCCGGTGCCATGAACGAGCTCTGTTCATGGCTCGGCCGGGCTGGGGGAGGAAGACGATATTTGTAAGGGACCTTTTAGTCCGAGTTGGTAGCTCCAACCCGGACTAAAAGATCCCCTTTAGTCCCAGCTGGAGCCACCAGCCGGGACTAGAGGGGGAGCCACCAGCCGGGACTAGAGGGCGTGCCCCCTTTAGTCCCGGCTGGTGGCTCCAGTCGGGACTAAAAGCCACCCTTTAGTCCCGACTAGAGCCACCAGCTGGGACTAAAGCCCTCCTCCGAATTGGACCCGGGACTAATGCTCCTTTTAGTCCCGGGCCCAATTGGTATCGGGATTAATGGCCCCGAATCAAAGATGGTTTCTCTGCTTAGTGTGAAGGGAAAGCGCATGCGGGCCGTGCTTTTCATTTTCGTGACGGGGGTGCTCGCCGCCGCTTGCATGCCCGTCTACACTCCCGGGAAGGAGTATATGGCGTCAGAGTTGCTGCTGGGGTTTCTAGGCACCATCCTGACGGCTGCCGTGCAGGTGTTCACCTTTTGCGGCATCACCGCGTTCTACTACGAGTGCAAAGGGAGCACCGAGGCATCGGTGATGGAGTACATCAAGGTGTCTACGAAGTTGCACATGAATGCTTGATTATTAGTTGCTCATCCTGGTCTGCTTTGTGCATGTATATAACCTGTTAACATCAAAGCCAACTAATGCCTATGTCGCAATGTTTAGGTTGAGGACCATGTGTAGTACTCTATTTTTCCACTTTAATTTGACAATTTACTACATAAATGTGATGCAAGAAAAAAAATAAGTGCAGCTTTTCTTTCTTGATGGGAAAAAAAGCTATGAATATATACACAACATCACGACATATACTGCAATAAATATTTGGTGATTGAATGCCAACATACTCATTGGAGCTATTGTGTTTGTCAAGTGTATATTGGTAGGTTTTTTATCCCAAGGTTGTGTTTGTTGCATAGTATTCTAAGGGCATGTTTGGATCTTTAGAACTAATAATTAGCTAGCTAATAGCTAATGATTGCTAATTATTAGCTAGCTAACTATTAATAGGATGGTGTTTGGATCCACCTACTAATAGACAGTGGGATAGTTGGTTTTGTAATATTAGAACCTATTAGCACCCTCCAACTAGCTAATGGACTAATTACTAGCAGGATGGAGTGCTAATAATTAGCAGGCCCGTTTGGATCTCTAGCTGTTAATTTTAGCAGCTAACCATTAGTTCTAATGGATCCAAACAGGACCTAAAGTATCCAAACCATGGTAAAAACAAAGTAAGGGTTTAAACTGATTGAATAGGACAAAGTTTTGGTGGAAAAACATTGTATGCCCTTCCTTCTGCCGAGGGAATACTCTACACAGCCTAGTATGCATGCAAAGGATGGCGCTCAATTCCCACCAACTGGTACTCTCACCACGTATTGATTATCACAGCCGGTTTTGGGAGCCGACTAGAAAAGAGCAACGCAGAAAATAAATGGGGTTTTCACAGCTCGTTCAAAATTGGGTGTGAATTAATTTTAAAAACCAACTTAAAAAATGACTCGTTCACAAGCCTTCACGAATCCATGCATTACGCCATGACTTGTGACTGGTTGGTAGATGCAATCCATTTATGTTAACCTTTCCAAGTCTTAATAAATTTACAAAGGCCACATCTAAAGTCTGACATGCTGCAATTTTTTGTGGTTGTGCCGTCCATGCTCTAGTTCAATAAACAATAAAGAAAAACAATAGAAAAATAAAAATTGGCATACAGAAACTTGATTTATAAGTACTAAAAATTCATTTAATCCATAAAAATAGCAAATCATTTTAAAAACATCCGAAACTCCACTTGGAAACTCATATGAAGTATAACAATGTAGAAAATATTTCCATGTAATATGAGCAAACATATGTTTTAGGGTGTGAAAACTTCTAAGTTTGCCTTGAGATGTATACTTTTATTTGCATAACATGTGTTGAATTTTTTGAGAAGGTTATACACCTATAAAAAGACTCCATGCCAATTTCTATCGATTTTAGATTATTTTCTAATACTATTATTTTTACAAGTAAAATTTATAAACAAAATTCTGTATTATCCATGGCAAACATTCTTATCTTCATTTATGTTTCCGAATAGGATCAAACCTAGGTCATATATCTTTAGATACCCATTTTTATAGAATTTGTTAAGAACTTTTTGAGATATGTGTAGTTGTAAGGCCCTGTTTGGTACAACTCTACAAATTGGTAGAGCTAGAGCTGGTCATCTGTGCCTCTAGAAAACTATAGAGCTGAAGCTGTAGGCTGATCCACGGTCCTTTGTTAAGTCACCTTGTTCTTCTTTATATTTAAATTAGAAGTTTAAAATATTTTATTTCATTAAATAAACACTAGGTTTTGCATAGAGCTAGAAGCTAGAGCTCCGCGAAACAGGCCCTAAATTAGAACGATTGGGAATAATTACCTAGAAATTTATTTAATCGATTTCAAAAATAACTCAAAACTCCTCCATGGAAACTTTTATGTGGTATAACACATGTAAAAATATTTACATGTAATATGAGCCAAAATAATATTTGGGTGTACAAAGTAATGGGGAATGCAATTCTTTTATATTTAACCTTTTTGAATCTTCATGATTTTCTAGAGACCACACTTTAGGTCCGATCAGGCTACAATTTTGTTTGTTGTCCCTTATGTGGTGCTAGTTCGTGGATGGAACTGCTTGTGAAAATAAATCATTTTCATATGCAGTATGTGGCTAGAACCTGTTATGGAAATGGAGTTGATTTTCATAGCCGGTTCGAGCTACAGATCAGCTATAAAAATCATTTCCACAGACGGCCTACTTACAAACTGGCTGTGAAAATGTTTCATCGCCGGATTTTGAAAACCAACTATGAATATGGTGCCTAGACAAACCGATTCTATAGTAGCGTTTGCATTTCTATATAGTGTATCTTCCACCGGTTTGTTCTAGTACAGGGCATAGTATTGGACATATAATCTCATCCGAGAGGTTGGAAGACTTGAACATCATCTACACAGCATATTATCCGGCATCACTGTCTGTGTACATAGTGTATTATTCAGCATACCAATGTCCATCAATCACTAGAGAGGTTGGAAGGCTTGAACTTAAACATATTCTACATGGTGTATGATCTAGTGTCATTGTTTGCATATATGGTGTAGTATTGAAGGTGAAATTGAAGTCAAGGTTAGGATAGATAAGTGTAATCCTACACGGCATATTTTCCGCCGATGGGAAAATATACAGGGCATAGTTTTTGCTGTATGTATCAATCCACCAAAGAGCATGCTTGCTTGAAGTCATGAATGTTCTACACATCATATGTTCTAACATTACTATACACATACACAATATAGTATTGGTCAGTACCAAAAGTTTAGAAGTGAATTTGAATGTTGGAAATACCATTTTTATGTCTTTATCTTCCGATGATGGGTTTCGGCACCCGGCGGATCTTCCAGCATTCAAATTTCTATATGTTTGTTGAGCAACGGCTAGTCCAAATGGTTGGACTGCATATACCACCTCACTCACCCATTTCAATGAGTTGGATGCCACTTAAGTTCGGCTGAAGCCAAAACACATCAATAATACTTCCATACAATAAAACTATAAAAGTGATAAGTTCATCATCAAAGGTAATTAGCACAAGTTTAGAGAGCGATTAGTGAAACATGAGGCCTTGAAAGTGAGATTGCAAGATGTGGTTTAGAGCCTTGAGTGGCTCGCCGGCTAGTATTCGATCCTTTGGCTTGGTGTGCAGCGTCATCAACAACCATGTGCCGGGAAAAGGAGACCCTTCCTTTCTGGAGAAGCTCTGTAGTGGAGATAGCGCCAAGGTGACCAGAAGAGAGGGTGCGCCGAGCCTTTGTGGTGATCCCAGAACCTTTGACTAGGAGAGACTCATGGTGACCAAGACCATATAATTGGTTGTGCTCCAATGTGGACCAGGGATAGCATTTTCCTGCTACCGAGAACACGGCATAAATCCTCGTGCCACATTTGTATTGTCTAACCCACTCCTTTACATTCTCACATAACTTGTGTGCATTTACCTACTACAGTAGTATCATGCCATGATCCACTCTAGGTTGCAAAATTCCTTTTGGGTGGCCGCAAAACATTAGTTGAACCATAGTCTTAGATCTGGATAGTATGATTAGCTTATATTTTTATGCAAAATAGTGGAAGCCATAGGTGGAGGTTTTAAAATTTCTTAATTCACTGCTCCCCAATTAGTTATACGGGTACTATGTGATCAAAAATTCTATTGTACAGTAATAATGGTTTATAAAATATAAACTCAATTTAATAAATGATAGAATAACTCTTACATTTCCAACCATCCAGAAATCTTCATGTGTTCATTGTAATTCAACAATGACTGGTGATTCGGATGCAATGAAACTTAAGAGCTTTGCTCATGGTAACTTCCGTAGATGGCATGTTGAACAAGATGTCATTTTTCTAGTGCATGTGATTCTACATTTATATGCATTCTGACTTTGTTATTAAATCAGCTCTACGATGTGAAAAGCTCACGAAGTTGTCGGATGCAATTCAGCTCTAACCTTCAAGTGCATGGCTGCAACCACCGGAGAAGGCCGACCTGCAAAGTCCAAACGACAGTAGAACTGGTAGTTGCAAAAGTGACGGACCTTTTTTTCTGGGGAAACTAGCTTCTTCATTAATCAGCAAGGTTACAATCATTCAGCAGACATCGCTGCAAGAAGCTAGGCGAGGAATCAACCCAAACAGAAGCTAAATTTGAATCTAGAGCGTTTCTAGCACATAAATGAGCAGCCATGTTGGCCGTCCGATGAACATGCACATGCCTCAGCGAGAAGGAAGAGAACCCGGCCACCAACCAGTTCACTTGAATCTGACTCCACCGGCACCTGATCCATCGACCCTTGTGGTATAAGCTTAATTCCTTCCCTTAGTGCTTCGGCCTCCGCCATCAGTGCTGAGCCAACTGAACCAAGTCGTTGACCTGAAGCTGCAAGGAAAGACCCATTTGCTCCCCTCATCACAGCTCTCGTTGCTCCCTTGAAAGTTTCAGCAAAGAACATGCCATCTATGTTCAGCTTAACAAAACCTTCAGGGGGGGCGCTTCCATCGCTCCTCCAGGCGAGCCAGCCCATGTCTTGAACGCCCTTCTTTGTCATGTAACAGCTCAGCACACACATCCACTGCTCACTCTATCGCCCTCCTCGGATCTATCGGAACCTTTCCATGCCTTCTATCATTTCGGCTGTTCCACAAAGACCACATTCCACAGAGGATAGTGCCACATTCTTCTTCTCTGCAGAATGAGTCGTCCAATATGTCGACTGTCCATGTGCGTGGGCAGAGCTTAGGAAGCTCTATACCTATCAGTTCATTCAGTTTACTCCAAAAACCGACAGCAAAGGTACATTCTATGAGGGCATGGAAGGTGGTCTGCTCACTCGCCCCAGAGAACTCACATGTGCCCAGCCTTTCAATGTGCTGGTGATGGAGATTAGCTCTAGAAGGAATGAAATCATGTACTGTCCTCCACCAAAAGACCCTGACTTTTGGGGGCACCTTCAGCGCCCACAGCTTCTGCCAGATAGGGTTATTGTTCCTTGATTAAGACGATGATTGGTTAGAGACATGATCTCTTTCTTGGGCCTCCTTCTCTGCTAATAATCAGTAAGCCGATCGCACAGAGTAGAGTCCATGACGTTCACCTTGCCATGCCCAGATATCCTCTCTTAGCTTACCCAAAGGAATACGCCTCACAGCCTGAATATCAATCTAAAGCAAGTTTCGTTCCAACGCTTGTTCATTTCACGCTCTTCCATTTATTTCAAGCAGATCGCTAACCTGGATCGCTGTTGCTCCTTCCTTCGGACAGATAGGCTTGCAGCCAATAGCCCCCGGTAGCCAGCGGTCTGACCACACATTAGTGGATCGGCCATCCTCAATGCGCTTGATCAAACCCATCTCCAGAACCTTTCTTCCAGCCAGGACAGCACGCCATGTGTGTGAAGATTGCCGTTTATTCCTTGCTTCCAGAAAGTCCCTATGTGGAAAGTATTTTCCTTTCAACACCTTTGCACACAAAGAATGAGGGTTTGTCATTAGTCTCCATCCTTGTTTCCCCAGCATGGCAAAAGTGGTGGAATTAACTGTCCACGCCGGAGAGCCACGTCATTCTGCCACGCTACTGATCCAGGTGGCAGGAACAACTTCGTTGCGGTCCAGGTTGCCGCTCCTTTCTCTCCGATCTGCCGCTGTTGCCCGCCGCGGTCTCCGTACGGCCCGTACGCGTACAGGCCCGATCGAGACGCCCCCGCCTCCCACCGCATCATCGGGAATTCGGGATACGTCCGCGGCCGGCCGTTCACCGTCCACCCTGGCCGAATCCGGAGCTCCACGCCGCCTTCTTCATTGACAACGCCAAGCCCTGCTCCATTCGTTCCCGTCATCCATTCGTCAGGTTGGATCTTTTTCTCTGCGTCACTGTCCTCTATCTCAGTCGGGATCCTAAATTCCCGTGACACTCTGATCGCTCGAATGGGTCCAGATCCGAAACGCCTGACTCGCCGGGCATCTGGGCCATTCCATGCGGATTCTCTTCAATCAAATGAAATGGACCAGGGAAAGTACTCTATTTCTTTTCCCTCCAAACAAAAAAAAAAGTACTCTATTTCTGATTAGAAAAATGGGAAAATGAGCTTCGTCTTATCAGTACATTCTCTTTACCTGCAAGGCTATTGTTATTTGTTAGTTCTTGAATTGTGGTTTCTTGTTGGTAATGATGTTCCTGTGCAAAGGCCAAATATATATGGTTGGTGGTTAACTGTTCACTATGTTTTGCCAGCTATCCCTTGATGGGGATCAGCATGACTCAAGTGAATCTGCTAAGGTTGCTCGACTCGGCTCCACGGCAGCAGAACCAGACTAAGCTCATCCATGTAAGCACAGGGATTACTTAGGTTGGTTAATCGTAACAGGCTGATGTCATACAATTGGATCCCTTGCTTTTTGTTCAGCTAATTTAGTTTTGAATGGCAAAAACGAACTGTTAGACTTAATTCTCTGGATTGCATTGCAGTCAGAAGGTTTTTGGTCTGCATCCAGTGCAGCATAATCAGAAAATTGCAATCTAGATGGCGTTTTTATTTTTTTTTTCGAGAATGCGCAGGAGAACTGCGCATCATTGCATTAAGAAGAGAATGAACTGGTTTTAAGTTACAACGCGGGCCAAACCAGGCACACGCACACGGAATAGAGAGAGCGAAGCGTACTATACCAACATGTTTACAACCAAATGGCATCAAGTAGTGGCCGGAGACTTAAGTCGATCCTACCGTACTACTCAGCCAACCCAAGCCCGTGAGTTTCTTGTCACCGGCTTGAATCCATAGCTCTCCCTCCTCCCAGATTGCATCGCGATCGTCGTGGCCTGCGGCAGTGGCGCATTGCTTTTGTTGAAAACAATGTCGTTGCGTGCCTTCCAGATTTTCCATGAGACCAGCATGAAGGCTGAGTCGAATCCAGCTCTCTTGATCTCATTGTCGTCATGCCGACGCATTGCCAGCCACCAGTCCAACATCGAGCTCCTAGGTGTGGGCTGTATCATTCCCCAGCCGAGGGCTGTGAGGACGTGGTGCCATATCTGCCTGGTGAAAACGCAGTGACAGAACAGTTGGTCCGCGCTCTCCCTCGCTTGGTCGCAGAAAAGGCATTGGGCTGAGTCCTGCAGGCCTCGCTTCTGGCACCGATCTGCTGTCTAGAGACGTTGGCGTGCGGCCAACCAAGTGAAGAACTTGACCTTGAGAGGCGCCCACGCCTTCCAGATGGTCTTCCTTCCAGCGAAGTAGGACGAGCCGATGAAGAATGCCCTGTATGCCTATCTGGTTGTGTAAGTGTTGGTTGAAGTCCATCTCCAAGCCAATGTATCCTCAGTCGCTGGGCGGAGGAGCACAGACGCCATTGCATGCCAAAGCTTGATGTATTGTCGTAGACTTTGCGCGGTCAGTTGGCCGGTGATGTCCTGGATCCACCTCTGGTCATTCATGGCAGCGGCAACCATTCTTCTCCTCCGTTCTCTTGCCCTGACCGCCTTGCAGAGCTCGGGGGCAATGTGACAAGGTGAGTTCGGAGCGAGCCAGTTGTCCAGCCCGAACAAGGCCAGGTTGCCGTCCCCTAGCTGTACCTCGAAGGATGCCTAGAACATGGCGTCCACGTGCTGGTCCTTGCCAAAACCGATGTCAAGATGCCGCCATAGCCTGCTGTCATCCGTTCACTGCAGCCACTTCCAGCGCAGGCGTAGTGCATACGCTGTGATTCTCAGATCGGGGATGCCTAGCCCTCCCAGCTCCGTCGGCCGGCATGCCGTCCTCCACACAACCGTGCACTGGCCTTCGGACGCGCGATTCTTCCCTGCCCAAAGGAAGCCGCGACGGAGCTTGTCGATCTCCTTGAACACCCAGTCAGGCACCTTGACGAAGATGATGGTGTGGATGCATCTCGACGTCATGACCTTGACGGTGGTTAATCTGCCGGCTTTGTACACCCAGTCAGGCACCTTGACGAAGATGATGGTGTGGATGCATCTCGACGTCATGACCTTGACGGTGGTTAATCTGCCGGCTTTGTTCGTCAGCGGCGCTCTCCAGGTTGGCATGCTCGCTGCGATCTTGTCGATCAATGGTTAGAAGTGCATTTTCCTCAGCCGCCCGATTGACAGCGGCAGTCCCAAGTACGTGATGGGGAATTCGGTGAGCTGCGCAAGGAAATGACGCTGCACCCTACCAATGTCCTCCTCGATGCAGCTGATGGGTGCCACAGAGCTCTTTCGCATGTTCGTGCGAAGGCCAGATACCTCTCCGAAGAAGCTCAAGATGTCTCTGGCAGTGATCAAGTCCTGCCTAGGAGGTGCAATGAAGAGGATGGCATCGTCCGCATAAATGGAACACTGGTGACGTATACCGGGATTCGCCGGCGGTGCCAGGACTCCATTTTCTGCAGCTGTCTTGACCAGCCGGTGTAGCACTTCCATTGCGAGGATGAATAACATCGGGGAGAGGGGAGAGGGGGTCGCCTTGGCGTAATACACGGGCATTATGTATGAGAGGTCCAGGATTCCCATTGAGCAGGATCCTAGTGGTGGCCGTGGAGGCGATTGCGGAGAACCAGTCCCTCCAGCGAATGCCGAAACTCATGCCCTCCATTAACTGGATCAGGAACAACCACTCGACAGTGTCGAAAGCCTTGGAAATGTCCAATTTGAGTAGAAGTGAAGGCTTCCTGCCTCGGTGCAGTGCCTTGGCCGCCTGCTCCATGAATTTAAAGTTGTCGTGGATAGATCGCTTCTTAATGAACGCGCTCTGATTCACGTCGACCAAGCGCTCGAGCTCTGGCGCGAGTTGGTTCGCCAAGAGTTTGGTAACCAGCTTGGTGAAACTATGGATGAGGCTGATCGGCCGATAATCGCTGGGCCGAGCCGGCTTGGAGTTCTTGGGCAGCAGGGTGATGAGAGCGCCATTGAGGCGATGCAGCTGGCCGCAGCTTGCTCTGAAGAAGCAGTTGAAGGCGGCCATGACATCTCCCTCGACGATGTGCCACGCGGACCTGTAGAACTCGACGGTGAATCCGTCCGGTCCGGGCGCCTTGTCATTTGGTAGGGATTTGATAGTGTTCCAGACTTCATCTTCCGAGAAAGGCCGCTCCAGGTGTTCCAAGTTCGCTGGTGGAATACCAATGGCTGGCAAGTCCACCGCGGCCTGCAGAGTGCCTCTCGTTCCCAGAATTTCCATGAAATATCTGTGGAGCTTCGCTTCCTTCTCGCCGTGCGTGAATGTGACACCGTCATCGTCTTCGAGTCTGAAGATGTGTTTCTTCTTCTTGCGGTAATTGGATTGCATGTTAAACAGCTTCGTGTTGGCATCCCCATCCCGCAAGAATGTGATCCTGGAACGCAACATTGCCATGGTGCGATCCAGGGATGCAAGGGCAAGTACCTTGCATTTGAGCTCCCGGTGAAGTTGGCGTTCCTCCGCGGAGAACTCCTTTGATTCCCGCGCGCGGTCCAGGTAGAGTACCAATGTTGTGGCCATTAGCAGTTGCTCTTTGATCCGCCCTATGGACCGTTGGCTCCAGCTCTGCAGCTCACGTGCTGTGTTCTTGAGCATGGCGTCCAGTCGACTGAAGGGGTCTCCTGGCACTGCCACCCCCATTCCACTGCCTCGGTGTTCCCCGGGATTTTGATCCACCGGTTCTCGAAGTGGTACCTACGTTTGCCTTTGAAGCTAGCGTTGGTCGCGAGATGAAGCGGGCAGTGGTCTGACATGTCCAAGGAGAGCGGCTGTAGGAAGTAGGATGGGTAGAGCAGTTCCCAATCCACGGTCATGAGAAATCTGTCGAGTTTCTCAAGCGTTGGCCGTTGCTGCCCGTTGGTCTAGGTGTAGCGCCTCCCATGCAACAGGACGTCTTTGAGTTGCATGTCGGATACAAATCTCCTAAACCTCCCGAGGTTGCACCGGTTTATATTTGCATTGTTCTTCTCAGTCGCCTCCAAGATCAAGTTGAAGTCGCCGATGACGGCCCACGGGTTGGAGGTCAGCGCTCTGATCGAACGAAGTTCGTCGAGGAATTGGACCTTGTGAGCATCAGCCTGTGGACCATACACTGCAGTCAGACACCATGGAGTGGCCGCATGGCCGAGTTCAATGGTGACCGAGACGGAGAATGCTCCGGTGTGTAGGAGGGAACACGACGCCTCCGGGCTTCGACAGGCGATGAGGACGCCGCCGCTCGTCCCAATCGCAGGCTAGTACGCAAAACTCAGGTAACGTGAACCAAGCATCTCACATACAAGGTAGGGGGAAATTACACTTAGTTTGGTTTCCTGGATACACACGATTGATACCTTGGCATCCGTCGCGACGGTGTGCAGACTGTCGCGACGGGCGCGGACGTTGAGGCCGCGCATGTTCCACACGAGGATGTTATAGTTTTCCTGATCCATGAGAACGATCAACCTAGGAGTAGTGGTGCTCCGGCGCCTAGCACGCGGCGATGGATCCGCTCGCCCGCGCCGCTGCAGCCATCATTTCGCGGTCGGATAAGGCGCGTGTGACGGGGAACAGGCCCCTGATCGCTTCAAAATCCGATGCTTGTACCCGAAGAAGTTTTCGAATTCGGCCCTTGCCGCTTCTGATTCCTGGCCGCCCTGGGGGATGTAACCTAGCTTGCGCATGACCAATGCCTCTCCCTTCTTCGATGGCCTAATTGCGGCGGCCGCTGGGGATTGGGTAGCCAGGCACCCACTCCTGTGCAGGGGCGTTGTCCCTGGCGCGGTCTTCTTTGTTGGCAAGCGACGTGCGGGGGTAGGGAGGAGGGGGGATAGCAGAGGTCCCTGGAGGGCTTGGTGAACGCTGGCCAAGAAGGCTGACGTGGCCGCCACCGCCACCTTAGTGCTCGGCGTGGCTTGACTTGTCGCGGAGGTCCTCTTGTTGTTCGCTGGGGTAGTCGTGATGGGCGAATCGGCCGCTGGGTGGGCAGATGCCGCTCCATCCGATGGCCCATCCGGCCCAGCAGAAACCAGCGGGACGGCTTGCCCCTCGAGCGCCCATGGCTCGTTTCGAGCCACCGTGTGCGGCTCCAAGGTAGTCGGCTCCACGCAAGCGGCGGCTGCCGATGTGGTCGCGCATGGGGAAGCGCAGCCACCGAGCCTTGGTCGCCGCTGGAAGGTCATGATTGGCTGTTGCGCAATCAGTCTGGAATCGCGGACCATGATCTCGACCAGCATCGGATCCTCCCCCTCCCCTTCCCCCTCCCTTTCGTGATTCTCACGGTCAAGCTCAATGACCGGGTCATAGACCAGGCCTGGCCCAGTCGTCGTGGGGCATAAGTCGACTGAGAAAGCTGAAGAAGCTTGTTTGTCGACTTGCAAGCTTTTCTTGAGCTCAGGCGCCAGCGCAACCCCCGTATGGTCTTCAGCTTTTCCGTCAGCTTTAGCGACAGCCTTACTGACGTAGCTGTCGTGATTGCCCGGGGTTGCTGACGCGCCCCCAGAATGCACCGTGCCATCAGTGGTGATGGCCGCGTCGCCGCCGTCAGGGGGTGGGATGGTGGCCGGTGGTGAAGGATGCGGCGCCACCCCCGGGGCGGTTGCCGGAGGGCCTAACGCCGGTGGTGTAGACACAAGGGCCGCCGACTGGGTGGTTGGCAGGGTCGTCGATGAAGGCACCACCACGGGGTCCGCCGGCGGCGAAGTCGCCGCGCCGCGCGATGAGAGCTGGGCGTTGTCACCTCCGCTGGACGGTGGTTGGCCGTCTTCAACACCAGCATGGTAGAGGAAACCCTGGAGCAGAGGTCCCTTCCCGCGGGACTCGCCATAGCCCCTGTCGGGGTTCCCGTCGTGGCCGGAGTCGCCGTTGCTGGATGGTGGGAAAGGACCCGGCGAGGGGGAGGAGGGGCGCAAGCGGAAGTCGGCGACGTTGCGAAGATGGATTAGTATAGAATACGTGAGCACTTTCTTCTGTCGGAGGTAGGGTGGCAGCCTGCTGAATATGAGTTGCATGTCCGGGTCGTCGTAGAAGATCGGCACCTTGTGCTCGGCGATGATCAAGAGCTTGGATCGAGGGATACGGCTAGGATCGTCAGTCCACGCCGTGAGCTTGTACTTGGTCATGTCGATGCGATCCTCCATCGACGAATCAACGTGCTCGATCCAGCAAGAAGTCCCGAGCAACTTTCGGGCCACGCGCAAGCTCCACGCATGGGCCGGCACCCCCTCAATCTTGATCGTGGTCCGGAACTGCAGTGTGCCGCCATTGGCGCGCACCAAATGAGTCCAGGGCCGTAGGAGTAGCCGTAGGCCGTCGATCGGGATGTGGCCGGCGTTCATGGCACAGTCCCGAGCGCGCTGTGTGGTGAAGATCAGCAGGAAGGCCTCCGGGTAGAAGCGCTGCACCTTGATGCGGTCGTCCTCCATGCCGGGCAGGGCCAAGACGGCCCGGCGCATGGCCTCGCTGGAGATGCTACCGGCGTTGCCAGCCGGCGGTGCAGCGTGTAGGGCGAAGCGTAGTCGGTCCTCCTCTGCGTCCATCTCCGACGAACGGGAGATGAAACATGCCTCCTCGCCCGGCCTCAGAGCTGGATGGCCAGGTGGGAGGCCCTCATCGGAGGGCGTGATGCCGGCATCATCCTACTCGGAGTCGTGGCCAGAGTGCTCACATGGCCCCTCGCCAGCGTAGGGCAGGTCGTGGCGTGGGCGGTTCTGGCGATCCGCGCCCCTGCCACCGCGAGACGGCCTAACGCCCCTCGAGCGCCTGCGGGAGCGTCCGCGTCCGGCGGCGTCGCGAGTTGGCGGAGGGGTGGGAGTCGGTGGTTGACGTCGATGCCCCTACTCTGGCTCATGCCGCCGGGGCGGGGCCACAGTAGCGAACGATGCCGTCCGGCGCTGGCGTGCCGTTGCGCCAGCCGGGGTCGGCGAGCGCGCACGCGCAGTATGGCGTGGCTGTCGTTGTCCCGGTGCTGCGGTCGCCACGGGGCCCTCCAGCAGAGAGGGTGTGCGACCGAAGGCTGCCCTGCCCATGGGCGTTGGTGGAGAATCCCGGCGGGAACGCGCCCAGGACCTGGCCTCTTCTCCCCCAGAGGAGGCCGACGACACCGGACTGCGAGGGCGCTTGCAGTCCCTGACTAGATGCCGGAATCCGCGGCAGCGGAAGCACCGTGTCGGGAGACGGCACTGTGCCACGAGATGCTTGTAGGATAGGCAGTTGAGGCAGCGGCCGGTCATCGCCGCAGGAATACGCGCCTATGGAGGAGGTTGTTGGTTCTGGGGCGGCAGCTGGTTCCGCATCTGCGCCAGCCGTTGCCGGCGCCGACGCCTGGAATGGCGGCTGCCTCCCGGGGTCCAGCCGTCCTCCTCCTCATCCGGCTTGACCCGTGCCGGTGGCACCACCACCGAGCGCAGACGGGGCGCAGTGGGCTCGCCGTCAGGAGGGCGCACCGGGAGGCCATGGACCAGACGTGTCTGCCACGACGTCGCGGCGGGCGGCGGGGGTGGGAGGGTGCAGGGCAGGGCTGAGGAGACGCGGGCATCCTCCCGCGGGCCGAGGCGGCCGTGGACGGCCCCCCTAGCCACGATGGAGCCCGAAGCCGTCGGGGCAAGGGGGCGGGAGGGAGGGGGGCGCGATGGCCCCGCCTGGTCGGCCCCTCCAGGCCCGGTGACCGGGGAGGCCGCCGGGGTAGGGGAAGGGCGCCGGAGGAGGAGAACATCCCGGTACGAAGGGGGACAGGAGAGGAACTCCAGTCAGAGCTGTCGTCCTCTCACCTCAGTCGCTTGCTGCGGCCAGTGGAGGTGCCGCTAGGGTAGAACGGCTCCGCCGCCGGGGAGAGGGACGAGGGGGTGCATACCTGAGAGGAGGAGGGGCCGTGGGTGGCGCCGGAGCCGGGGTGGCGGCCGGCGAGGGTTGGTCGTGGGGACCGGGCGACGGGGGAGGGGGAGAGGGGAGGGGGGAGAGGAGAGCCATCTTTCTCGGATCCATGTACCAGATGGCGTTTTTGCATTTGTGCAAATAGTTAGGTAAATGAGGGGCCAATTCTAGGGGGAATTCATACCCAATTCATGGGTTTTCTAATTTTCTGGATGATGTACCAGCCCTACGAGTGGCTATTTCATTTGTAACTTATGAGGCACAATGGTTGGGTCTCCATTGTACTATATTCGCCTTGATTGTTCTCTTAGCATTTGTACCCCTAAATTGCAGTATGTCACCACATCCCAGGAACTGTTAGAGCAGCTGGCAGCAGAAACCACATTAGAAGGGATATCAAGGTATATATGAATTTTGTGTGGAAGATAATGTTGCAGATGACACATTGTAGGACAATAAATAGAATATAGTATAGGCTGCCTATAATTTATAATCAGGCTAGTATTACTTGAGATCCACACTTTTGGCATTGCTATTAATTGGCCATTAGTAACTGACGTCTTATGTGTAAACTTAGTTTCTTCTATTGGTTATTACTTTCTGTACATTAATCTTTCTCTTGCGCTGCAGTGCTTCAAGTCTTCTGTGTAAAAATTACTTGCTACACTGTTGGTTAATCCATCTTTTATAATTCATGTAACAAGTGCAATGTGGCAGCCTATTATGGAAGATAAACTGAAGAAAGTACTATCAAACTTTTGTCTTTAACAAATGAACTGGCTTCTTACATTCACTAATGGTGTATTCCAGAGGATTCAATTCTGCTGATGAATGAGGCCTCACTACCAAGGGTCCTTCATGCTAATATTTTAAACAAGGACTCAGTGGACACAGTTGGATGATGAATAACTAAATTAATAATTTTATTCTAGTGCAAATTCAGTCAATTGCTCCCTGTAATTTTTCATGTTCGTTCTTCGTTTTGTTAAGTCTTAAATAGAATTTATGTTTGCATTGTACTTCTCTTTACTTGAATATGTTTACCCACTCTACAGATATAAGAGCTTTTTAATAACTCTAGAACCATACATTTTCATCTACTTTATTTTGGCTGAGCAAACTGATTTTCATTTTCTTTAGCCTTTTCATTAAGAATCCAAATACTGATTTTCACTGATCTGATTTCCATTGTAGTGATGTTTTTTTCCATCTGCTATTTCGGTCATCATTTGTGTTATTACTGTGACATTTGCACATCTGGTAATGAATGACTTCCTCTTGATTCAGTATTTCAAAAGCAAAATTGAATGAGTATTCAGACAAGATTGAAGAACTTGCTGCAAGGCTTGCTCCCAAAGTGGTATGATTTTTATTTATTCCTTTTAGTCTCACTCCTGTACATCTTTTCAAGATTCTACAACTATGTCTTCAAGTGTTTTTCAAAGGCTGGCTATTTGATGGGCTATAGATTGATGGATTTATTTAGAGTTCTTGCCTTCATAGCACTTCTGTAATAGGTCTATCATATTTGTGTAAACCAACTACTAAATCTGTTGATTCTTATCCAAATCAGCTACTAAACCATTTAAATTTTCTTTAAATTGTTATTAAAAATTTTGGTGCTACAATTGTTATTAGAAATTTCCTATTGAAAATGTTATTAGAGAGGTATCAGGGGAAGTAGTCACAGTTCAGGTCATGTGAAAGGCTGAGGTGTTACATCAAATTATTTGCAGTAAAATTGACTAACTGTCGTACTCTCATACAAATTAATGATTAAAGTTTAGGAAAGCAGAGATTGAAATTAATGTCGATTGGCTGAGGGACACCATTGACCCTGCTCTATGCTGGAAGACATTCTAGTTTTGTGCAAATTCGCTTGAAGACACTGCCTCGATTAAAATAGTGTTTTCAGGATGAGGAGGAGAGAGAAAGGTGATGGAATGTCATTTTTGTGCCATCCAGTGGGGCCAGAGGCCAAAACGACATTCCTCACCTTCTCTCTCCTCCTCAGCCTAAGAACAGTATTTTAATCAAGGCAGTGTCTAAAACAAATTTGCACAAAACTAGAGTGTCTTCCAGTATAGAGCAAGGTCAACGGTGTCCTGTAGCAAATCATCATCACTTTTAACGTCCGCTAGCAAAATTTCCCTTGAATATTTTTTATATCATCATGTAATGCTAATAAGTAAAACTAATGGTTATGGATTATATTACCAATTTCAGTCTCTACAACAGCTATGTATGGTGTGCATCCTGTTTAATCTTTAGAAGGATTCCAATCTTCCATGTATCCAATATTATTCATATCATGAATAAACATTATCAGTTTTTGACTATTTTGTGGTTAATATCTGTTAGTTTATAACAATTATTTGGTGCTATTTTGCATAGAGGATTTTAAATTTTTGCAATGTTTTGCCCCGCCATTTAGGTGCAAAAGTATTATTAATAGTCTGATGGCACTTACCTGGTTTAGCCATATGATGCACTTAGTGAGATCAAAGAAGAATACACTTCCAAAGTGGAACAAGTAGAAAGTCCAATAGCCTTATCCTCAGGATTAAGAAGGAGATCAACGTAAGTTAACTATTTTGCCTTGCATGTGCAACCTTTTTCTCGATGTTATATCGAGCTGATTTTTTGTGAATTGTGATTAAGCAGTTCTCAAGCAGAGGCCGGACAAACTGTCAGTGAGAAAGAAAGAGAAGTTGGAGCACCTATTAGATTGGATGCAGAAGCTCAAGCTCAAATTGAAAAACAAAGGTACATTCAATATTTGTTTATTTTCTTGTACATTACCCATGGCCTCTCATTTACCTGGCCCTTTTGCCATTGCTAATCTAATGACTTGACATTTTTTTTCCTACTTGCACATCAGGGAACTATTTTTGATCCTTTCTAATTTTCTCAAGAATAATGATGCTGCAGAGGCTGTCTGGTTTGGATGTTACTTAATTAACACTGCATTGCTGTTTTTTCTTGGTGTCACCTCTATATATGCAGAAAGCTGCAAGAAGGTTATACTGATGAAATGGTTGAATTAGCTCGCCAACTGAAAGAGACCAGTCTTTTAATGAACCACTCTGTGCAGGAGACAGAGAAGGTAGGCATTTTTTTATACTCCATGCAATTTGTTTTTGTCACCTACTTACCTGATAAAACTGGGCAAACATTCAAACCATTCAACATTCTATAATTTTCCTGTATGTCAAGTTCATGATGCAGTTTATTATAACTGTTTTTGTGTCTTTGCATCATGAGCGCCCTCATTAGATTGTAGAAACATATAGCTTTAAGATATCTGCATTTTTATGTACTCTAGTTTGGACCTTAGTAACCAGTTTGGTTGGAGTTTTTGATAGTTCTATATCATTCAGATAAATAATATGTGAAGGATCACTGGCTTTGTTAATAATATGGTATTGTAGAGTAGCAGCAAGATCGCTGCAGTACAAATTTATGATTCATCAAAGGATACAAACTCTGTACAGCTTCTTGTATGTTCCATTTGCCGAATGCTTATTGCGAATGTTTATATACCAATGTTGCAGATACTTGATTCAACAGAGAGGGCTGTGGAGCATGGCTTGTCAGGCACCGGTCTTGCTAATGCACGTGCAGTGGAGGTGTATTCATTGACCTCTAAGACGTCATGTTTCCAGTGGCTTCTGCTTTTCGTAATGACTTGCATGTTTGTCACGGTGGTTCTGCTCATACGGATTACATGAAACTTACATACATCACATGAGGTTTGCTTCTTGAACATGGTCTTCTAGTCTTGACAAAGACCATGAAAGATGCTAGTGCTTTCCCTAACAAGGTCACAATTGCCACACAAATATATATTGGGCAGCCGTTGCTGATTGAGTTATGTGAATAGTTCCTTCTTTTTTGGTATCTCTATTGAGTTGCGCTCACTCAATTTCTTCTTATGCATGCCTTGCGTTCAGCTAGAGTAGAAGAAATGTAACCAATTACTTTATGTGATTAAATTGTAACTTCAGGAATGCCACCGATATACAAATCTGAAGCCAGTTTTTCTGTTTCTGTACCCCATGTTGTAGCGTCACATGCTATGGTAATATATAGTCCAATCTAGC
Source organism: Alloteropsis semialata (assembly GCA_004135705.1). Taxonomy (NCBI): domain Eukaryota; kingdom Viridiplantae; phylum Streptophyta; class Magnoliopsida; order Poales; family Poaceae; genus Alloteropsis; species Alloteropsis semialata. The sequence goes on from CM014271.1 coordinate 44,181,358, forward strand.
TGTTTTATCCAAATGTGGAAATGTAAGTGCTATTGAAAGCCAATGGAAATGGTAAAGATGAATCTTCTGTGATTATGTAGCAGGCTAGGTGCTATTCATCTTCGATTGCAATGTTGGGTCGTTGCAGTGTTGCCATCTTTGGGTCAGCCAAACTTGTGTTTTGCCTATGGAAACAGGAAAATCCCTCAAAATGCTATATAATTCACTAGTATTTTTGTTATTTTCCATGATATTAAGTTCGTCTGATGCTAGGAAAAAATAAAAGATCAGTAATATGATCAGCTTGAACTCATGTGACGCAGTTAATGTTTTTTTTTGTCAACTCTGACCAATTTTTTCCTTCTTGGTTTGCCGATACCTGAATTTACTGGTAAGTACAATTAAAATAATGTTAAAAACCTCAAGGAAATTCAGAAAGAAAATTTTCAGAAATCAAGTAGGCTGATCATGGATAATAAACTCTGGCCGATTCAGTTGCTAAAATTCAAAATCCAGTTCAATAAATCTCGGACAGTGCAAAATCCAGATTTGCTTATTCCAGCGACATTCAATCTCGGGTCTTGGTAAACTTATGCAACTTGGTTATTAACAAACTAGTCACGGTACAAACAAAACCAGATTCGAAAAAACATGGAAAATAGTTTATCAAAACCAGTATCTCAAGAGTCAACACTGACAGATTTGGATGATGTCAACAGTCCAACAACTACACTCTGATCAGTCCAAGTCCAGTAAAGCGGCGCATCTTGTCGCAAATTCCAGCTGTGGCACATCACAACTACGTAGACGGTCACCTGGATCCATATATATACATAGCACATTACCACCATCTTTGCTGGTCACAACAAGAACTCTGAAGATTCAACACACCAGGAGGCATGAAGAAGAACACTGTTCTCGCCCTGGCGACATGGCTGATGCTGCTTGCATTCTTCATCGCAATGGCGACGGCTTCACTGCGTAAGTCTCACAAACTACCTCCTTCACCGTTACAGTATTATTTGATCCATTTCTTGGTGCTCATGGAACCTTGACATGCCACCAAGATGCCGTTTTGTTATTCTCATCAGTAGAGTAACTGACAGCCTTGCAGCTAGTTAGGTCATCAGTCATGTTCTTCTTGTGTTGGCATCGACTCACGGCCTTTTCTCATCTTTGGATCCATTCTATTTCAGCGTGCCAGTGCTGCTGGCTCGTACAGCAGCCGACAGTGACCTGCGGCCACGCCTGCTGTGGCGACAACTGCTGCCCTCCCACCCCACCGCCCCCAGCGCCATGAAAGAACATCTTCAGGTCTCTTCATAGATCATGAACGATATAATGATACACAGTAATATCAAATAAAATCAGCTGGGATGTTGTCGTTGTACCTGTACCCCTATGTTTTTCAGTGAAGCATATTATGTACGGTGCATGCTGCCAATAAAACATCTCTTGGTTCCTTGAGGATCTGAGGTGTTACACCAAAGAGAGTGCATCTTTAATTGGTCCAGAGAACTGATGACGAACATATTTCATAGTTGCAAAGGCGGAATTTCAACAATAAATTAAATTTCATATATATGACTAGAGCGTTCTTTCCTAATCTCACAACAATCTAGTAATCATATATGACGACAGTGCCTTCCTTTCCTACATCTAGAAGTCAACAATACAGTCTATCTAACATGGGCACTAGTTTCATGCCCCAGCAGATCAGTTTTGGCATCAGACGGAACCCATCATTCTAAGGTACATGAACACCCAGAAAGCTAACACCCACAGCCCACAACAGACCCCACAGCATCCATTGACACAAGAGGCAACCGCAGAGCTCTTACTGTCATCAACGCCAACAAGAAAGCGGCATTCACCCATCGATGGATCAAGGTAGGTAATCATCCCAAGCCCGTCGAAATCACAGCTCTTTGGGTCCTGTTTCTGCTGCTGATAGTAGCTGTTGAAAGCATATGAAATGTTGCCCTTCTCCCCAATGCCATAGCATGAACCTCCATAGTACAGAGTGGTGCAATCAGCCATGCTGCAAGCAAGCTTCATGTGATCAGAAACACCGTCAAGATTTCGAGCGGGGTTCGCTACACACCAGCGTGATGGAAGGTAAGGAACGTCTTTAGCATTCTTCAGTACAGAATTGCCCAGCCCAAGATTCAGTGGGTACTTGGCTTGACCATCAAAGGAGAAGATGCCCCAATGTCGCTCAAAATTTCCTGGTAGTACGCTCTTCTGCTCTTCATCGAGGAGGCTGAAAAGATAGACATCAGCTGGAGGGACACCAGGTCGGAGTGGAGTTCCCTTGTTGCTCGTGATACGATTGATAAGCCCTTGATTGAATGCCCTTGCAGCAGTTAGGTTTGCACTTGGTGCTCCCTCAGTCGGCCAACCAATCTCACCAATTGCAATTGGTAGGTTCCCATAGCCGATTTTACCAAGAGCAGAAACTAATGTGTCAAAGTTCCCGTCAAATGCATTGTAGTACACATTCGGACCATCTACTAATGGGTGAGTAGATCCATCAAAGAAGGCATAATCTTGTGGGAAATCTGAATTTTGGTAAAGACTGAGGAACGGGTAGATATTGACGACGAATGGAGCCCCACTAGAACTCAGAAAAGAAGCCAGCTGGGTCATTATCTGAGTCAATTCAGTCCTGAATACTCCTTGGGACGGAACAGAAGCACTCTCATATGCATCGGCATTGCAGGGAACTACTAGTTTTACGTAGCTAGCAAGATTAGCTTTCACCAGCGATTGCTGAATATTTGTCATTGCTGGAATGATATATGATTGGAATTGACCCTCGTAGCTTGTCAGGAAAGGCTCATTGCCCACAGCAATATATCTGTAAAAAAGGCAGAATTATTAGCCATGAACACAATCAACCAATTAGGAGTCAATCCTGACCGAACACACCTCATTCGTTATGAAACAGAAAGTAACTTTTGTAAATGCACACAGTATCACTTGCAAACTGTAAGCATTGTTATCCCAAACTAACAGTTTAGCAGTACATTCTGCAATGCTCCCAGAAGATCAGAATAAACCATAGACCATGTGCACAAATCTTAGCCTCTCACAGGTATTGCTGATTACTGATTAAAATGGTCAGTTTCAGTTTGTGTAAATAAAACCGAACACGTTTTGTGTTCGGTGACTTAAAGATCACAATTTAATTTTTCTCTTACGTAGTTATTTGATAATGGAAGATTCAGAGATTGCCTGCTTTGAAGTGGTATCAGCTCAGGGCCATTGTGCTTTGGACATTAACCATAATAAGGACTTGAAGCACGAGTGTAGTATCATCAATCAACAAAATGAAATAAAATTTTGCCGTCGACACGCTCTACAAAGACACATTTTTTTTATTAAACTCGGAAACACTACATTTCTAAGGGAAGCATTGACAAAAGACAATAAGAAAGAACACTTAAAGAGAAGGGAGATGTCCTAAATCAAATTCTATGATAAATAAAAGTATTGGGCTATTGAGAGAAAAAAAAAACAAGCTAAACATGTAAATTGGCAGTACAATGTACTGGATAAGATAAAGATAGAAATCGACCCATGAATAAGTACTAGAACCCCAATAAATGAAACCAGATATCTCACTGTGAACTAAAACAAGTAGAGTGCATGTTAGCAATGGCACTGAAGTTGACTGCTGATGACCAAATGGACCAGTTTCCTCTCAATTTCGAATTACATAACCCCAAATCTAAACAAAGAAATTAATAAGAAAACATATTTTACCCCAAAGCAAGCTATAGGGTCAAATCTAGGGAAAGCATTCCACTAAAGCTAAGTAAACCAAAGCTCTATATCTGAAACATTGTTCATCTTTATGTCTATTTTAAATACGAATTATCTGAAACAGATTATGTTCGTGTCCACGAAACAAACAACACACAAAAGTTTCACCTTCGGCTCCACAAGAATTAAAGGAGCCCAACAAAGAGAACATCCCTACTAAAAGCTAAAAAGTGATACAACCTTAAGTACTTAACTCAACTAAATCGGCTACATAAATCCTAGATTGCCAAACCAAACACCAAGAATATGGAAGCAAGAGTCAAAAGGCTGCACTACAATGCTGCAACGCAAGAGATCCGGAAAAAGGACGGGGGCTCACCGGATGTCGACGCCGCCGCGGCCGACGTACCGCGTCACGTTCTGCGCGACCCAGTTGTCGGCGGCCGCCTGCGAACCCGCGACGCTGGAGAGCTCGCCGTTGGTGAGGCCGACCATGACCTGGATGCCGCTGCCGGCGAGCGCACGCAGCACGCCCGGGTCGGCGTCGAAGAGCTTCACCTTGCCGATCCGGTTCGCGCGCATCAGGTCCACCACCACGCCCGGCGGCGCGCGGTGCGAGGACACGGTGCCCCAGTTCACCCCGATCGCCGCATCGGCCCGCCGCGCGGCGCCGAGCGCCACCAGGAGGAGAGCTGCGGAGAGCAGCGCGGCGGCTCGGGCGGCGGCCATTGCCGGGGACCCGGACCGGCGATCTTTGGCGGATTTGGAGGGGTTTCTTGATCAAAATGGGATCTTTGCGGCGGGATGGGGGAGTTGGTGGGAGCACCAAGAAGAGGATGGAGAAGAGAGTGAGCTGATGATGCTGTGAGGTGGGGAGCTAGCTAGTGTGAGCTTGAAGGTTCGCAAGGGGAAAAGGGCAATTTGGGCCGTGTTCGGCTGGGGAGGACAAAAAAAAAAAAAATTGTCCCCAAATACTGTCGCATGCATGGAGCCCTAAATGAAGTTTATTTACAAAACCTTTTCACAGATGAGTGCAACTTTGCGCGACGAATCTAATGAGCCTAATTAATCCATGATTTGCTACAGTAATGCTACAGTAATCATCCTCTAATCGTGCGGTCAAAGGCCTCATTAGATTCGTCTCGCGAATTTGCCAGGGGTTGTGAGAGATAGTTTTATAAACTGACTTTATTTAATATCCCTAATTAATGACCAAAATAGCATTTAATGGAGGGAAAAAAAATTATCCCCCAACCGAACACGGCCTTGGTAAAGATTACTGGTACACCGTACCCTGCGTAATTGGTTGTGCAGCTGCTAGTAGGGCTGCACGACTGCACAAATAGCCGTTGGCTGGGAGTGCCGAGGACAGAGGTCAAGGTCAAGGCCTCGGTGACAAAAAAAAAAGGCAAAAAACAATTCTTAGTCTACACTTTACACTGTTTTCAAGATAATTCATGGAAAAGGGGCTAGACTAGCCGTCTTCTGTAGAGTAATAAAGATGAGTGGTTCGAGCTAACGGGTGGATTAAAAAAGAAAATTTTGTCCCAAGTTAAAAAAGAAGTTCTGTAATCACAGGTATTGCTGATTACTGATTAAAATGGCCATCTCAGTCGATTTGTTGCCAAAGAATTTCCGGCGGTTAGGATGTTATCAGTTGAATGTTGCAGCTTATATTTTTACTAGTATTACGTTTTTGTGGTAGTTGGCCAAATTTTGTTTTGTGGTAGGGGACCAAATTTAGTTTTGTTCATCAGTATCAGTTTGGGAGCATGTTCATTTCAAAGATTCTGCGTTGTTTTTGCTGGAATCTGTCGGAATGTGCATCAGTTAAATGGACCCTCAAAACGGTCCATTGTGGGGCAGGCAAGTATATTTACCGGAAGCTGGTTAAAAAAAAATCTCTAAATAGCGAAACCCGGCAGGAAAGCTCTCATCTCGTGGATCCACATCACCCGTTAGCCCGACAACCGTCGGATCCGCCCAGCTCGCGATGTCAACCGTCCGATCGTGGGTCGATCCGGGTCTCCCGCCCGTTAAGCTGTGCACCCGGACGCTCGCGAATCGCGAATCCTCGCGAAGCTGTTGAGGATCTGCGGCCGGGCCGGCGCGGCTACCTTAGAGCTTCTGGCGAAACGTTCTGAACAGTAAGCTTTTTAGCTTTCTACTGTTCAGAACTTTGCGGCTTTCGGATATATAGAAAACCATGTACAGAAAGCTCTCGTGAGCTTTCCAGCTTTCCACTGTTCAGAGTTTTTCGGCTTTCAGATATATGGAAAGCTATGCACGGAAAGCACACCACAAACTGAAACAAACAGGGCCTTAGTGCCCCAGGCCAGCGGAGCAGCGGCGGCGGCTGCTCGGCGCCGCGGAGCGGGTGATGTCCGGCGAGGAGGCGGCGGTCCCAGGCGAGGCGGCGCCCCCACGGAGCAGCGGCGGCGGCTGCTGCTCGTCCCGGTGCGGCGGCGCCCGTGCGGGCTCGGGGCTCGGGCGGCAGCGGGGCGGGCGCCCAGCGGGGGC
>CM014271.1:44190430-44203002 GCA_004135705.1 Alloteropsis semialata
GATTAAAAAAATACCAAATGCAGGATGCAGAAGCTTAAATTATTCATAACTGTGGTGAATACAAGGTTGTCAAGATCACGATCCGGATCATAGGATCGCACGATCCTACGATTCTACCAGGGTCGATCGATACGGATCGGTGTCGGAGTCGTTTTTGGGCAGGATCGGAGTAGGATCGCGATACGAGTCGTGTAGTCGTTAGAATCGACGAGGATCGTGATTCTGTACGCTCCAGGTAAAAATCGCGAGCTAGGGCAAAGGAAAAGATGGCGGGCATCATAGGAGACGATGGGACTGTCTGCCATGGCAGGGTTGGTCGTAAGGGCCACCAAATCCATCTGAGAGCGCTTCTGACAAGAGACTGAGGCCATCGTACAGAAGAGGAGGACGAGGGCTTTTGATTTTGCTATGTCTCCCTGTGAGGTGATGACTGGTAGAGAGAAATCTAGAACGACGCAGAAGGAGAATGAGAGACAGAGAGAGAATGTGCGAGGGAGAAAGAGAACGGCGGCGGCTGCTGCTGCGTGGTTGAAGAAGACGGGGTAATCAACAGGCATATGGCAAGTTGGAAATAACAGCCCATGTCATTTTTTTATTTCTTTCTTTTCTTTATTCACTTTATTTAAACATATGATGCATCGTTCATGGGATCAATTCATGGCACCTGCATATATCAGTTAGGAGTTCATTACTCGAGAAAACGACCCATCAGTAAATGTTTGTATTAAAGTTTCTAATTTTAATTTATATTTTCTCATATTATACCACATATATTCCATTAAATGCATTTTTATGTAGCGTAAGTATCATATCTAACTTAAAAAATAAAATTTTATAGGATCCTGATCCTACGATTCGATCCTGCTAGCCCAAAAACGATCCTACCTAGGATCCCGATCCTAACAACCTTAGTGAATAGTAGCAAATCTGTATTACGTAATGTTTAATTTTATTCTCGGTAGATAGATTAGGGTTTTCTATTATAGATGAGGTGTTAGTTTGCTGCGCGCGATGACTTGTTTTGTCTCCCAGTGGTTAGCTAGTTCATTGTTGTTCAATGGATGCAATGGCCTTGATTACTGTTGATGGTTCTGGAAACAAGCATTAGCAGTAGTGGCGCATAAAAGTTAAATTTTAATTTATAATCGTGGTAAATTAAGATCCCATGAGATGGCCACGTATATGCCACAGTAAAGAATAAAGGTTTAGCTGGCAACTGCCATGCTTTACCAAAGATATAATCCAAGTTAGGGGAAAGCAGCTGCAGGCCTATATAGGCCATTTACTGTTAAGCTTGTTGGTCGAAACACGGAGCAAACCATTTTAGAATAAAATCATGAAGCAAATTGAACTATTTCGAGAAACAAGAGGGAAATCCCTATGATTATATATAAAGAAATAGCATTCTAAGGCTTGGCTCCTAATCTTTTGTGTTGTGGGTTGTCAATAGTATAACCACCAGCACAGTAAATCAGGAGTGTTGCTATAAATCGTCTATCTACTAGTGTTAGAGAGGCACCTCCTCAAGAAAATTCAAGTGCAAAGAATTTAGTGATTTTTGACCTTGCCACGAGCTCCTCTCGGGCAAAACAAGTCAGAATGGTGAGAGAAGGAAGAAGAAACTCGATTTATATAATGTATTCATTTATGTTGGCGAGCTATGTAAGTGACCCAACATAGATAGAGTATGTGACCCATCATCACGAGGAAAGACTCAGTGCTACCCATAAGGCTTGGCGCCTCTGATCATTTGTGCTTTTAAATCAGGAGTGTTGGCACAAGTCGTTTTTGTACCAGTGTACACTCAGTGTCGAAGGCACATGTGACGTGTTTGGTGTGAGAAATATTTAAGATGCATCTAGGTCCCTAATTCGATTTTGGAGATTAGTGATAACATGATCATTGTGACTAACATATGTTTTGCAACAGTATTTTTTAAGTTAGTGCAATGATGGGCTTTCATGGTACTCTTGCCCATCGTATGCTTTATATTGTATTGTTCAAAGGATATATGGACAAACTAGTTCTATAGTGTCGTTGGTATTGAGAGGCATTTGGATTAGTTAGGTCTTTTTTCCTTTGGTCGTACTATAAAGAGGGACGAGAGTAGTAGCTTGACCTATATAAGCCTAGAGTTTAGATGTGGTGCACACTTGTGAAGTCTAACACTAGGTAGCTCAAATGAAATCATGAGAAGCAATAAAGAAAGTTAGACACTCAAAAGAGTTGAATTTGACAAGTTAAAAACGTAGAAAAGTGAAAACAACAGTGACTGTTGCGGGGGTGACTTAGAATGGTCTCCGCAACAGTCAGTGATCGGGGTAGCAGAGGGCCGGCTGCTACGGCCCACCGTATGTTGCGGTGGTGCTTAACCATAAATACCGCAACAATCGGTGGAGCAGTGCACTTGTGCATTGCTCTCTGTAGGACAGCGACTACTGCAGTGGTGTGCAAAAGTTGCACCACCGCAACAATCGATCCCGGTTTGTTCTTGGAAAATATCTCTCTGTTCGACTGCTGCGGTGGTGCAGGGTGTTTTCATCCACCGCAGCATTAGGTTTATGTGTTAGTGACCGTTGGAGCTAAGTGAAAAGGCCACTGACTGTTGCGGTGTTGGTACTGATGAGGACATGAAACCTTCAGATACAACCATTGATTATAAGGACCAATCTCGAAGTGCAAATCCATCAAACTTGAACACTCGATTCGTCGGCAGTTAAGGAGTACTTCATTGGGAAGGCCATAGTTCCTTCATCCGGAGTGTTTTTGAGGTCAATGAGCACTTGATGGAAAGATTATTTTATAAGCTTTCAAATGGATCTGATCTCACCTCAATATCATGTCGGCAAGGCCTCCAGATCATCAAGATATTTTATCCCTATTTCTGCTGGGTGCTACTATCTCGTCGTGGGCTTCTTATTCACACTTGGGACCCTGGCCAAGTTGGAGCACACCTCCACCATGTGGGGAACACATCAATGAAGCCCTTGTACATCCTCCTCCTTGGCCACCACCTTTGGAGGCCAGTAAGGGCGTCCATGACAAGTTGGAGGCCCAGTCCATGTCAAGTTCGAATCTGTTTCGGAGTCCAGGAGCAGCCTGCACCAAAAATGATTCCCAAGTCGCATACAGGCTCGGTTTTTGGCGTTCTACATATGGTTGGAAAGCTAAGGAGATAAGCTTTCCAATGTCACCAGTCCCATGTCTAAATTCAATCATAAGCGACAGGAATACTCAAAACAATTGAGCGTCCAGAATCTGCCAAGGTGCTGCACGGCCATCTTTTGGGCTGTTGGCCCATGTATCGCTCTGGAGTCCAATAGGGACGTGGCTAGGAGGTTTTGCATGACCTAATACTCATATATTCAGTAGCCGCCGCCACATTAGGGTTTGGGTTTTATCTAGATGTAAGTTTAGCCATTGCTACTTCCTTGTAGACGCATGTGTCGGCTAGACCATCCGTTCTACTCGATTCAGAACCCCAAATTCGTGTGTATCAGATTTATCCCTTGGGCAAGGTCTGTGCGCTGTTTGCTTGTCCACTTGTTCTTGCTTGTTTTATTTGCTTGTAGGTACAAGGTTATTCTTGGCACGGCAAGAACAACAACAAATTAGAGCCGGTGTAACTGTCGCTAAGGCGTAGCATCTCTATGATTGTTGTAGTCGGGCAGCACAACATCGAATCCACCCCCCAAATCGAGTTATCCACCACTCACCGAAAGATCAGCGCCAAACCCTAGAGTTGAGGTTTATCATGTGGTAATCAGAGCAAGGGTTATCGGTGAGTGATTTACCGTTCTTAATTTACCTACAGTCCAAAAACTAAAATATAGGTTAGATCTGAAAATCCCAACAACAGTTTGAGCCTTTGCTGTTCTACTTAGTTCTTTGCCTGTTGAATTTTCAGTTGCATTGATTGGACTTGTTGCTGGTTCTTAGTGGTTAATTCTTTAGAGTTTCGAGTTCTGCTCACGTTTTAGGTCACCACGAGATCCACTAGAACCATTTGCATCTCCGCTGCTAGATTCCCCAATTCAGCACAGGAAGAAAATATTCATATCTTTTGTTGCTGATATCCGATTCAAGAGTTTAAATACAATCTGAAAAGCTTATCTTGTTACCTTTCCAACGGATCCAACCTTGATCTATAATTCGTTTTGATCATTGTGCAATTGCGCTGGAGATTCACGATCTGCAATCTGAAACTAGAGTTGTTAATTTTGTCTTGATACTAAGAAAAAAGAGTTTAGTCCTATGAAAAAAGGGAGAAGAAAGAAAGAAAGAAAAAACGAAAAAGAAGAAGAAGAAAAAAAAAGGAAAGAGTGTTGTTTTCATTGTGTTCCTTGGTTACTTTAGTGTGTGACAACACTTGTGTTCAGGCTCGCGTCTCTAGCATGAATTTATCCGAGGATTAGCACCGGGCCATCTTTGAATGTTTATTCAACTTGCATTGACTAACATGGTTCTAGTTGTACCTTGATTCTTTGTCCTTGCAGCCATATATAGCTCCACAAATTTTCTACAACGTCACAGGGTGTGCTTGTGTCACCGTTTGTGTTGTTCTTGCTGGTTGCCAACACCTTCTACAAGTGTGGTAAGAACGAGTAAGAACTTATTGCACAAGTTTGAGAGAAGATATATTGTGCCATCAACTATTTATTTTAGTTGGTAGGCAATTTCTTGTGAAGTTTGCTGTTGTCCACTAACGATGACAGGATTGGAGCGATACAAGGGAGCTTTCAGCCTGCATCGTGAGTCTTCACAGCCACAACAACATATGAGAGCACATCCACTGGAAGTACATGATGATGTTCTAACTAAGATAAGTTATGGTATACCTTCTTTTGAGGGAAAATTTGACCCTTGTGCATACATTAATTGAGATCTTAAGGTAGATTTCGAATTTGATAATTATGATTTGACCGAACATCAAATGGTTTTAGCTGCTGCAGGTGCTTTAACAAAAGATGTCTTGACTGAATGGAAATATATTTGTAGGCATAACAATGTCCCGCAAACTTGGAAAGATTTTAAAATGCATTTTCATGATGTATATATTCCTGAATATTATGTTGACCATTTGCTTTCCAAACTAGAGAAATTGAAATAGGGTACTAGGACTGTGAGACAATACTTCAATGATTTTAAAATTTATATCATGTTTGGTGGATTAGATGAATGCAGAGAAGATGTTATGAGTAGGTTCATGAAAGGGCTCAATTCTGAAATTCGAACCTTGTTAATTAGCAAATCATACAACAGTATTGGTCAATTGTTTTGGCTTGCACTAAGTGTTGAAAAGGAGATTATGTTATCTGCGAATACTTGCAAGAATGATGTGACCCATAATGTCCAAAATTTGTCCACTTTGCATAGTGGAGCCCGTTGCAGATTTACCTTTGCCTCAAGATGAATTACTTGCTGATCCTTGTGATAACAAGGACTTGTGTGTTGATGATTCTTTTACTCTTATATCACAAGTAGTGAATAAGTGTGATACTTTTGGTTTGGGAGGATACAAATGCGCTGAAAATAAGCTTTTTCATCCTATTACTTGTGCACAAGGTGAACTAAAATTGTTGTTTTCTTTAAATACTTTAGGTTATATTGAATTTGATATTCTATGTGATCTAAACTGTTTGGAGGAGAAACTTTTTTGATATTCTGAATTGACATGCTTGTCTAATCATACATATCACTTTATTGGCAAGTATAATTGCAAAGGAGAATATTTGGTGCATAAAGTTTATATTTGCTCTAATCTGAAATATCCTTTTGGGCTACACTATGATCAAGTAGACAACTGCAATAACACTAATCCTATAATGTCAAGTTTGTCTAGTTTTATTTTAAAGAAACAGGTTCAACTCCAAGAAGGAGAGAATTGTTGGCTGCTATCTATGATCTCTTCTACAACTACAGTCAAACCGAGGATGGTTTGCTTACAAGAAGGAGAGAATGATGAGGACATGAAACCTTCAGATACAACCATTGATTATAAAGACCAATCTCGAAGTGCAAGTCCATCAAACTTGAACACTCGATTCGCCGACAGTTCGGGAGTACTTCATTGGGAAGGCCATAGTTCCTTGATCTGGAGTGTGTTTGAGGTCAATGAGCACTTGATAGAAAGATTATTTTATAAGCTTTCAAATGGATCTGATCTCACCTCAATATAATGTTGGCAAGGCCTCCAGATCATCAAGACATGTTATCTCTGTTTCAGCCGGGTGCTACTATATCGTCGTGGGCTTCTTATTCACATTGGGGACCCTGGCCCAAGTTGGAGCACGCCTCCACCATGTGGGGAACACATCAATGAAGCCCTCGTACGTCCTCCTCCTTGGCCACCACCTTTGGAGGCCAGCAAGGGCATCCATGACAAGTTGGAGGCCCAGTCCATGGCAAGTTCGAGTCCGTTTCGGAGTCCAGGAGCAGCCTGCACCAAAAACGATGCCCAGGTCGCATACGGGCTCGGTTTTGGGCGTTCTACATATGGTTGGAAAGCTAAGGAGATACGATTTCCAATGACACCGGTCCCATGTCTAAATTCAATCATAAGTGATGGGAATCCTCAAAAAATTTGGGCATCAAGAATCTGTCAAGGTGCTGCGCCGCCGTCTTTTGGGCTGTTGGCCCATGTATCGCTTTGCAGTCCAATAGGGACGTGGCTAGGGGGTTTTGCATGACCTAATACTCATATATTCAGTAGCCACCGCCACATTAGGGTTTGGGTTTTGTTTAGATGTAAGTTTAGCCATTGCTACTTCCTTGTAGACGCATGTGTCGGCTAGACCATCCGTTCTACTTGATTCAGAACCTCAAATTCGTGTGTATCAGATTTATCCCTTAGGCAAGGTCTGTGCGCTGTTTGCTTGTCCACTTGTTCTTGCTTGTTCTTCGATTTGCTTGCAAGTACAAGGTTGTTCTTGGCACGACAAGAACAACAATAAATTGGAGCCGGTGTAACTATCGCTAAGGCGCAGCATCCCTGTGATTGTTGTAGTCGGGCAGCACAACGTCGAATCCACCCCCAAATCGAGTTATCCACCACTCACCAAAAGATCAGCGCCAAACCCTAGAGTTGGGGTTTATCAGGTACCTTTTTACTACCGCAACAATCGTCCCTCCCGAAAGTTGCTACATTATGAGCCCAATGGCTAGTTGGCTTACTTGGCCTATATATACTTCATGAGCTCGTGCAATTGAGGTCTTTTGCCATCTGAGGAAGTTTATGATGATATCTGGAGATCAATAGCAAGCAAAACACTAGAGTGATTGTTGAAGTTCTTGATTTGTAAGATTAATAGAGTAGCAAGTGTACATCCACCGATTCTCTTAGTCTTGTGCAGGTCATGTGAGGTTCTTGCTTATAAATTTTGGTGATCGGCATCACCTAGACGGCTTGGTGGTGTTTTTTTTATCTCTCAAGAAGGCAACTTGTGAGGCCCAAGAAGATGTACACAGCTTTGGAATCCACCATTCCAGAGGGGACAAACGACATCCACTAGAGAGCACTTGATCCTCTTGTTGGATCAAGGGGGAGCAACACCCTTGTGTTGGGTGTTCCAACAAGGACTATAGGAGAGTGCCGACTCTTCGATATCTCGGACAAAAAGTTCGGCCTTCTATCTCTCTCTTTACATTTGACAATTTATTTTTCGCATTTACATTTCTTAGAATTTTCATGCTAGACTTGAATTGGGACTAGGTCGCAAACCTTTTTATCGTCTAGAGATTGTCACACTAGATAGAAATAGGCACATGCAATGATTAGGCTTTGAATAGATGTTTAACTCTCAACAAAAATTAGTTAGAAGGGTAATTCATCCCTTTTAAGTATCTTGATTCTTTCACACGTGATTTAACATTCGTACAACCTGTAAAATTGCACCACATCAAGCATCCGAAGACGTATGGTTATCTCCAGCAGGTGCCTGAACTGTTAGCAAACAGAAACTACATTGACGTGGAAAACAATTGGTATTCACCCTATGTATGTATCCTTTTCGTGCACTCTAAAGCCCGGGCAACTGTAGCTACATTAGCAGGACGACTCAAAGTCTTTGCTCGTGAAAAATATGTGGTGATGATCTGCAATCTGCACTCGTAGGCACAAAACCACCCGGTCAGAGATGGATTAGCGTCAACAATGTAATCTTTTCTCGTCAAAAGGCCACCCAACAACCTTGCTACACAAGAAAGCAACTTTTCGAACTCGATTTGATGTAAGAGCGTCTCCAGCAATCCTCCAATAAACATTTCTCATAATCTTCTAACGTGGATATTCTAATATCTCTTTCATTATTATTGGAAGAGTTGCTTTTGCAGTTCCCCAATAATATTGTCCCAATCCAATTACTATATCTGGAGAGTCACAGCTCCCCCTCTATGTGGGAAGAGTTGGGGTGGATTATTGGTTCATCACAATAATTATTGAGAAAATAGAAGTATAAAGAGGATATACTGGAGCACTATTTTCTCAATAATCCTCGTAGTTGGATTGGGAAATGAGGACTGTTGGAGATGCTCTGGTTCACGATTTCTGCATTTTATGGGATAACATCTCGGCAGTTCTTTGCTTGCTTATTCTAGAGCATGCGGGGAAAATTTGCAAATCCATTGGCTTAGTCGTCAAAACTATGTGTATGCTTCATCTATACCATTTGCTACATTTTAAAGGTGAGAATTTAATAACAAATTAAATGCATATGGGCCGCGAGCCCCGCACGCTCATCTGGGCTCGCTCGCTTGCTCGCGGCAGCGGCAAACCCGGCGCTCAAATCGGCAGCATCTACAACAGGATTTCTCCGCTTTTCTGCATCAACACGAGGAATGCCAAAAATCACAAAATGGAGGCTTCGAATCCTCTCGTCCTTTGGGTGTCCAAATCGAGCAAAGCTAAACAATAGCAAAGGAAGAAATTCCTTCGGGCGCCATGGATGGACGGAGCGCCCATGGCCGGCGGCGGCAGAGGCCGCGAGTCTTACCCGTGTCAACAACCCCCCCTCCTCTTTCTAGATTCTAGGTATGGGCCGCTCGATCGTTCTCCAAAAGAAAAGAGAAAAGAAGAGTAAAGAGAAGGAAAGAAAGATGAGAGAAGGAAAGAAAAACAGGTGAAAGAACCAAAGATTTTT
The DNA here is from genome assembly GCA_004135705.1 of Alloteropsis semialata. Classification (NCBI taxonomy): domain Eukaryota; kingdom Viridiplantae; phylum Streptophyta; class Magnoliopsida; order Poales; family Poaceae; genus Alloteropsis; species Alloteropsis semialata. Next base: position 44,199,568 of record CM014271.1, read on the forward strand.
TTCGTGTGGGGGTTTTGTACCAGGTGGAAATACACCTATTACTAATTGTGGACATACAAGTAGTGGGTGGAGACTTCACCCAGTATTACCAGACGACTTTAGTACCGGAGGGAGCCTGGACCCGGTACTAAAATGGCTCCTTAAGGGCTGGCAGTTTGGCCTGGTACAATATGCGCCGATCTTTGTTTGGTGATTCAAAAAAGACAGTTGAAAATCAATCTCATATTTTTTTTCATTACAGGGTACTTTAGAATTTAAATGTTCATATTTTAAGGCACATAAAAATATTAACTATTTTCAACAAATAAAATCCTATGTTACTATATATATTCCTCTCCAAAATTGTAGAATCAGCAATCTCCAACAAACGAAACAATTCGACTCTAGGGGACGAGAAAGAATGGGTATGTCTGCTGGCTCGATTTTTATGTGAGGAACAACATTTGAATCATTATTGCACTTAGGTAGTGCATGTGCATGCACTTGCTTGTTTGGTTTGTTTACTTTTGTAGGCGAGCTATAGCTGGAAGTAGATACAGATTTTGCTAGGAGCTGGAGATCAACATCGAACTAGCTAGAACAATGTCCTCCTCCACCAACAGGAGTTCCAATTATATATGTTTTGTTAGGCGAGCTAGCTCTTGCGAAATCACACGTTCTTGTTGGCCATCGATCGGCTGCTGGACGACATTCCGGACTTCCCCTGTGGCTGATGGAAGATAAGCGACCAAAGCGCTTGATGGGCCTCCTCCTCTCCCAGACCCGCATGGTGGCCACGAGCTAGGCCGGCTGTACCTGCACGAGACGGGACAACAAGCAATATCATGCCCGATTTTGGCAACGGCTTCACGCCAAAGAACACTCGCGCCTCCATCGATCAAATGATGGCCCGTGGTGACAAGCAATATGGCAGTTTTAGTTTGTATATACTACCCTGTCATCTGTGCTCTAGAAGGACTACTAATTTTAGAAGACATTAGAATTAAAAATAAATAAAATTTAGAATCATAACTAATTATCAAAATTACTTACCTTGCACTCACTTTTATTTGTTAAACATTTTTTCTTTTGCTTTACATCACACTTTTACATTATTTAATTGAACCTTTAATTTAAGTTATGTGGTTAACATATAAATTGGTACTCTCATTATTTTCTCCATATATGTATACATGATCTACATGCTGACACACATCATGCATAGGTAATTAGAATTATATATTGGTTATTGCTAAGAACTAATAAGTTAGAGTATTCGTAGATAATTTAGAATAATATATTGGAATATGTTGGCACATATGGTAATTTGGGTACAATTTTAAAATTTGAGCGATGTGTTTAACATAGAAATCTATATTCTCAATGGTTTTTCTTCATATATTTATATATGCTCAACATGATGAGACACATCTGCAAACATACTTTAAATTAATATTTTCTATCGTAATAAACAATGACAGATTTTGGTAATTTAGAAACATATATTGTTGTATTTTAGGATATTTTTATAATAATATCTTATGTTTTAATAATATTATATGTAGGTAATTTGGATACAAATTATGAGGTTACTTTAAATTATTTTTATAATGACATAGCTAGGAGTTAAGATGAATATTAGGGATTACTTTAGTTTATTTTTTATAATTACAGAGTGTCAGGGATAGAATCATCAGTTCCCGCAAGGAAGAAAGAAGGCAGACTCCTACTAGAATTCCCCTGTAATCCTACTAGGACTCTTACCTTGTAACCGACTAGTAATCCCACCCCCTGGAGTATATAAAGGACGGCAGGGGTCCCTAGATCGGTAGGCACAACATAAGGGCTAATCCTCATACCTCATACACCTCAGCGCAGGGCGCAATATACAATACTCCATACAGGACGTAGGGTACGCTGCCTTGGCGGCCCGAACCTGTCTAAATCGTGTCTTGTGTCCCGCGTTTACCTTCAGGTTTAAGGTCCGGCGATCCCCCACCGCACAAATTATTACCTCGGGTATCCCCCAAGGTAGGCTAGCCGATATAAAAGACCGACAGCTGGCGCGCCAGGTAGGAGTGATCGTCGAGATCATCGGGCGAGCTTGAAAGACCTCATCATCATCTTCGATCTAGCCAGCGTGAGGCAGCTGCACGTTGTCTCGGCGGGCGTTGGTCCCAAATCCGTAGTGGATTCCTATTCGACGACTTGCGGGTAGATTTTCCTAGTCGAGTTCAAGGCGCAGATTGCACTGTTGCCGAGTTTGAAGCAAAGTCGATCTACAGCACCCTTGTGGACCAATCGGTAGATTGATGTCCATCGAATCAGAGAGAAGATCGGATTCAACACGAAATAACATCTTCAACTACTCGGATCCGATGACAAACTACTCGGCTCGACTCAGAACAACTCGGCCACGACGACCGACTACTCGGCTCGACTCAGAACAACTCGTCGACGTCTACTCATCTCGACTAAGCAACTAGTTAGGAGCGGACACTACTCCACCAACAACTAGTCGGAATCGACTCCGACTACTCGGCTTCATTAACAACTAGTCGGAATCGCCTCCGACTACTCGGCTTCATCAACAACCGTCGCGGCTCCATCGACGACCGCGCACGGATTCGTCGACTATCGTCCACGAATCAAGCTAAGTCACTTTTCTAATAATTATTTTTTCTTTGGCTTGTTTTCCGCATGCAGGTAACATGCCAATTTGTGTACGCCTCTCGATGGTACTTACCTCAGAGCTACACTTTGACGTTGCCCTTGGGTTTGTTGACCGTACGCCACATGCTTGGTACACCGAATTAGGAGGCTTTGCCACGAAGTTTTGTGTACTCAGTACTGGAGGCACCACAGCGGCTACACCCTAAGAAGGCACAAATCCTTTGCGCACAATACGTGCTCTTCTCGCCAACAGGTAGAACAGTCTCACAGACTGCTCTCGAGCAATCGCGCTCTCTTTCGTCGCAATGCCGACTACTTATTTTGTCTATCTCTTAAGGTCACTCGGGTAGCACACGCCTTAATCTGTGAAGCCTCAGCTCTTTCTGTCACGCCTAACGTCTCTACATGCGTAAACGAGTCCGTCTCATACATGCTACGAGCAACGGCTAATGCAGGTACCAGGTGCTTAAACATAATAGGCTAACTAGTCGGGAGAAATACGACTGAAACAAGAGCATGACACAACTTTTACGCTTATATTCATTATCTAATGATTTTTAGTACTTTCATTGTACTCTACAAAAATACTACATAATATACGCATCTTTTCTTTCAAGTCAAGCTTTGGCAACGACTCTCTAGGACACCGCAAAACTACTCGGCGTGGCTCCAGCAGTTTACCTGACGCATAAGCTCGGGGACTGGACGTCGCAAAACTACTCGGCGTGGCTCCGGCAGCTCACCTGACGCATTAGTTCGGGGGCTGGACGCCACAGAAGTACT